>WHYT01016635.1:181072-199826 GCA_009806455.1 Tetrax tetrax | reverse complement strand
GGCAGATACCCGCCCTGGCCAGCCCCCACTTATATACTGAGCATGACGTTTATGGCATGGAATACTCTCTTTGGCCAGTTTGGATCAATTATTCTGTCTGTCTTTCTCCCAGCTTCCTGCATCTGCCAATTAGCAAGACTTGGAAAGCAGGACGGTGTTCTTGGTCTCATTCACAACAACTCATATCATCAGGGTGTTTATCAACATTCTTCACACGTGAAATCCAAAACATACCAGCTACTGAGAGGAAAAAATTAAGTCCATCCCTGCCAAAACCAGGACATTGTGCTAGTGTGGTTCAATTACAGAAACTCAGGAAAAAAAGCAGGTATGTTTTCAACATATAGGATTACATTGTAGTACACTTTTACCTCTAAGCTAGTAGCAACAGAGAAAGATTATTTGAGGCAGACAGCGTTGAGTTGAAGAAGGATTGTGCAATTAATGTTTGTACAATGCAACAGATTTGTGGGTTTTTTACTGAAGATACCCTATGGCAGAGTAAGAGTTTAACTTATAATCAGGCTACAGCAGTGAGTACATCTGATTGTTAGGTGTTTCTATGGATATCCTCAGTTGTTACTGAGAACCACTTGGTGACTTCCTCTTGAGTAGAAAGTAGTTACCATGACCCTCTGTATCAGTGAGATGGGAGGAGGCAGGAGAGACCCTCTGGACAAAGTTTATACTCTTACAGAGGAAAGAAGACTCCTGAGTGTAGTTCCCAAAAAGAATTATAGGGAAGAAGGTTTTCATTTTATAAGAAGCTACTTGACTTTTTTTTTTTGAAAAAATGGAGACCATATAGAAAGGAGAGGCTTTGTCTAAATACTGTGGTTGAGCCAGCAATAAAAATCTAGTAATTATAAAGGCTGACAGATGGTATATGAGGACAGGTGAACATGTAGTTCAAAATGACTCCTACTCAACAGATAAATCTAGGGAAACTAGAAGTCCTCTTCAACTTATTCATAAATTATTTGGAAGAGTGATAGACCATTAGGTGACAAAACTTAAATGATACAAAATTATATAGTACAATAAAAACAAATTCCAACTTTGAGGAGCTGCAAAGTTATTTCAGTATCATGATATCTTAATGACTAAGTGGAAAATGGCAGATGAAATTCAGGACAGGTGAAACTCAGCAGAGATAAAGAAAAGGCAACCCTAGTTACTACATAATTGAGAAATTCTGTATTAACCTTCACCACTCAAGGAAAGAGGTCTTAGTGCCATTAAAACACCAATGCAGTACTCAGAGGTTGTCAAAAAGCACGTAGGATTTTTCTGGAATGGATGAAAAGAAAGGGAAAACCAAGAAGCACTGCTGTAAGATGGCATATATAATTTTCTAACACTCTTAAATCTTGGATGTTACATTATGTTCTGATCTCCTCATCTCAAAAGCAAAATAATAATTTGGAAAAGGTGAGAAGAAGGGGCATGAAGATTACCAGATGGTATAGAAAAGCTATAAGAGAGACTATAAAGGATAAATAAAGTTACATAGAAGTAGTATCATTTACCTTGGATAGAGATCTTAGGGGGCATATTTCAATAACTATATTGAAAATAATTACAGAGATTATGAAGAATGCTTATTCATGATTTATTATAAAACAAGAAGTGGAAAGTATCAAATGAAATGATGAGAGGTTTTAAAAGGAACAAAAGGAAGTGCTGCTTCAAACCATGCTTAATTAAGCTGCGGAATTCTGTGCCAAAGAATGCTGTGGATGCCAAAGTATAAATTGGTTTAAAAGCAATTAGGGAAATTCATGGAAGAAAAGACCTTCAATACTTATTAAACACATAGATGAGGATAAAACTACTGACTAATGACATATCTAAACCACAGGATTATATTTTATTGCATCAGGGAAATACCTGAGCTTAGATGGATTTTGTCTTCTTGACAGAGCAACAGGAAATTTTGAGCAATGTGTTTTCTTAAAAAATCTGGCCTTGCGAACAGTGGGGGCTCATGGAGAAAAGTACTGCTACCTCTTTGTAGAACCACAATCTGGAGGTTGAGAATGCAATGAAGGTATAATGACCTAGATCCCAATGAGAGACTTTAACCACCTGCTTATCTGCTGGAGGGACAATATAGCTGGGCAGAAGCAACTCAGGAGGTTCCTGGGTGCATGGATAACAACTTCCTAATAGAGGTGATCAAGGAGTCAATGAGGAGGAGGTGCTTTGCTGGACCTGATTCTTACAAACAAGAAAGAATTGTTTAGATATGTGATGGCTGGGGGCAATGGTCTTGGCTGCTGTGAATATAAGGTGATGGAGATGAGCATCCTTAAAGGAGGGAACAAGGCAAAAATCAGAATCACAACCTTGGCCTTCAAGGGAACAGACTTGGGCCTGTTCAGGATGTACTTGGAATCATACTGTGGGATATGGTCCTGCAAAGAAGAAAAGGGGTCCAGGAGAGCTGGTTGTTTTTCCAAGGCCACATCCTCCATTCTCAAGAATGATCCACCTCCATGTACGGGAAGCCAGGCAAAGGTGTGAGGAGGTCTACAAAAATGGACAAAGAGCTTCTGACAGAATTCAATATAAAAAGAAAGTATACAAGAGATGGAATCAGTGTCAGGTGACACAGAAGTACAGACACACTGTGTTAGTGTGGAAAAACAGGACTAAGAAAGCCGAAGTCCACCTGAAGTTCAGTCTGGCAAGATTCTGACATGAAGATCAATGAGAAGGGCTTCCATACAGATATACCAACAACAAGAGGAAGGCTAAGGAAAATATGGACACACTACTGAATGGGGCAGTGGAGATGGTGAAAGAGCACTTCGAAAAATGCCAACGTACTCCATATCTTCATGTTGGTCTTTTATGTTAAGATTAGCCCTCAAAAATCCCAACTCCTCAAGACCTGTGGGAAAGTATTGAGCATGGAAGATGTACTCTGGATGCAGGAGAATCAGATTAGAGAATGTTTAAATGTTAATATTCAAGGAGCACCTCCACCAGGTGCTCCAGCTCAGGAGCGATGCATCTCAACAAAGAGGAAGTCAGACAAAAATGCTGTGAGGCCTATACGGATGAACAAGGAGCTTCTGGACAAACTGAAAAACAAAAAAGGAAATCTGCACAGGGTGGAAGCAAGAACAGGAAGCATGGAAAGTTTACAGAGATGTTGTTCAAGCAGCCAGGAATCAGATAAAAAAGGCTAAAGCCCTGACAGAATAAAATCTGGCCAGGGACATCAAGGACAATAAAAAAAAAAACAAACTTATTTAGGTATGTTGGGGATAAAAGAAAGACAAGGGTGAAATGTAGGCCCTCTCTGGAAGGAAACAGGAGACCTGGTTACTCAGGATGTGGAGAAGGCTGAGGTACTCAGTGACTTTTTTTGCCTTAGTTTTCACTGGCCAGGGCTCTAGAAACACCATCAAAATCACAGAAGGCAAAAGCAGGGACTGGGAGAATTAAGAATTGCACCCTGTAGCAGAAGAGCAGGTTCAGGACCATCTAAGGAATCTGAAAGTGCACATGGGACCTGATGAGTCCATGGGACCTGATGAGATTCATCTGTAGGTCCTGATGGAATTGGCTGATGAAGTCGCCAAGCCACTACCCATGATATTTGAGAAGTCATGGCAGTCTGGTGAGGTTCCCACTGACTGGAAAAGCAGTAACATAACCTGCTTAAAAGGGAAACAAGGTATACTTGAGGAACTACAGTCCAGTCAGTCTCCCCTCTATGCATGGCAAAATCATGGAGCAGATTCTCCTGGAAAATATGCTAAGGAACATGGAAAATAAGGAGGTGATTGGTGACAGCCAGGATGTCTTCACTAAGCGTAAATCATGCCTGACTGATTTGGTGGCCTTCTATGACAGTGTTACCACTTTGGTGGATAAGGGACAACCAACTGATGTCATCTACCTGGACTTGTGCAAAGCATTTGACACAATACCTCATGACATCCTTCTGTCTAAACTAGAGATGGGCAGACCACTCACTGGATACAGAGTTGGCTGGCTGGCCACACTGAAAGAATTGTGGTCAAGGGCTCAAAGTCCAAGTGGAGACCAGTGATGAGTGATGTTCCTGAGGGATCGGTATTGGGACCAACACTCTTTAGCATCTTTGTCGGCAACATGGGCAGTGGGATAGAGTGCGCCCTCAGCAAGTTCGCCAACAACACCAAGCTGCATAATGCGGTTGACATGCTAGAGGGATGTAATGCCATCCAGAGGGACCTTGACAGGCTGGAGAGGTGGGCCCGTGCCAACCTCATGAAGTTCAACCAGGCCAAGTGCAAGGTCCTGCACATGGGTCGTGGCAATCCCAGGCACAAATACAGGCTGGGCGGAGAATGGATTGAGAGCAGCCCTGAGGAGAAGGCCTTGGGTGTGCTGGTGGATGAGAAGCTCAACATGAGCCATCCATGTGCACTTGCCACCCAGAAAGCCACCCACATCCTGAGCTGCATCAAAAGAAGTGTGACCAGCAGGTCAAGGGAGGTGATTCTACCCTTCTATTCTTCCGTAGTAAGACCCCACCTGGAATCTGCATCCAGTTCTGGAGCCCCCAACATAAGAAGGACATGAACCAGCTGGAGAGGGTCCAGAGGAGGGCCACGAAGATGATAAGAGGGCTGGAGCACCTCTCCTATGAGGACAGGCTGAGAGAGTTGGTGCTCTTCAGCCTTGAGAAGGGAAGGCTCCAGGCAGTCCTTATAGTGGCCTTCCAGTACCTAAAGGGGGCATATAGGAAAGATGGGGAGAAACTCTTCAGTAGGGCCTGTTGTGCTGGAATGAGGTTAAATTGTTTTAAAACAGAAGGAGGTAGATTCAGACTGGACATAAGGAAAAATATTTTTTACAATGAGAGTGGTGAAACACTAGAACAGGTTCCCAGAGAGGCGGTGGATGCCCCATCCCTGGAAACATTCAAGGCCAGGCTGGAAAGGGCTCTGAGTAACCTGGTCTAGTTGGAGATGTCCCTGCTTCTTTCAGGGGGGTTGACCTGGAGGACCTTTAAAGGTCCCGTCCAACCTAAACTATTCTATGATTATAAGCAGACTGATGCATATAAGTCCCTGGGGCCTGACAGGATGCACTCACCAAATGCTGAGGGAGCTATCCAGTGTCACTGTGACACCACTTTGGATGATCTTTGAATGGTAATAGTAATCATGGAATATTCTTGAGGACTGGAAGGAAGCAAATGGTACTTCTGTCCTCTGAACAGGCAAGGAGTTGGATTTGAGGTAGTACAGGCTGATCAGTTTCACCTTGATCTCTGGGAAGGTGATGGAGTAAATGATTTTGGACACCATTTTCAGAAACTTGAAGAAGGTGTCTTGAAGTAGTCAGTATAGATTATTTACATGTGGGAAATTGTGCCTGAATGACCCAATAACCTTCTACAATGATAGAATTGGCTTGGTGCATGAGGGAAGAGCCATGGACATTGATTATCTTGACTTCAGCAAAGGTTTCAGCACTGTATCCCGTGATATCATAATTGGTATCCTGATGAAGTATGGAGCAGGTAAATGGGCAGTGAGATGCGCCTGAAAGCTGGCTGAACTGCTTGTCTGAAAGGGTTGTGATCATTTGCACAAGGCCTAGCTGTAGACCAGTTTCTAGCATTGTCCTTCAGTAGTCAATACTGTATCTAATATTGCTTCTTATTCTAATTAATGACCTGGACGATGAGACAGAGAGCACCCTCGGGAAGCTTGCAGATGACCGCAAACGGGGAAGAACACAGTAGGCTTGATAGACCTAGCAGATGGTTGTGCAGCACTCCAGTGATGTGTTGACAGGCTGGAGAAATGGGCAGAGTGGCTTGTCAACAAGTTCTGCACAAGAAACAGATGCCTACAGAACTCTACTTTTCAAAAGATATTTCATTCTTTCTGTATCCTGTAAAAGGCCATGTTAAAGCCTCTAGGTGTGAGTACTTGAATTTGTGTGTACTGACTTTCATTCTTCTTGAAGTCAGAGAGGGTCACTGTCAACAACATACCCCATCCTCATAATTCGCCTTGTAACATTTACACCTGTGTTATGCATGGGGGAGTATACTAAACGGCCTATTTTAATACAGCCCTCTGTACATTTGCAAGTGCAGTAATCTTTGCATTAAAACTAGTTTTCTTCTATGAAATAGAAGATTATTCTATTAAATAGTCCTCCTCCGGGATCATATTGTTATTTGTATCCTGGAGGGCTGTCTGATACTCATTGATATTCATTAACATCCATATTATTTTTTTTTTTTATCACAGTGCATTCCTAATTGCTAGTTAAGTCTCTTATTTCATGGCCTAAAGCATACTCTGAGCAGTTCTGCTTGGTTCTTTAACCTAGATTGAAAGACACGTTGTCTATATTCCATTTTCCACTTTACGCAAGATCAATATTAATCTGTCATTCTTCCTCAGTCGGTCACCTCCACCTGATGGGCTGTGGTGGATAACTTTTGCTCTTGTGATAAATTCTCTTTTATCCCTCCTGGGAAGAACTTTACTTGTCCTGGCAGTGAAATCTGGAGAGGGGCCCAATCTCATTTGCTTGATTGAAAGTGTAAATCTCTATGAGTGAAAGCACATGTTTTACTCAGAAAGGTGGAGGTGGAGGATTAATTTTCGGAGTCTTTCACTGGAACATGCTTTTCAGAGAACAGGCTTGACAAACAAACAAGAACTAAATCTCAGGGAGGAGCTGAAATGATGTTTGGAGAATCAAACATAATACAGTCATGCATCATCTGTGGTTGCCAAGGGAACCAGCTTTGGGATCCTGTCAGCAGGATTCTTCAAAATCATCAAAGGAGACACCATTGGTGTCTGCCAGTTAAGCCACCTACTGCTGTAAAGATCAATTTCTTGCTCCCTTTCTCAGGGGTAGTCAATATATTAGTTTTCTAAGAGAAAGAGAATATCATCAGAAAATCATTGCCTCTGTGAGGTGGCTGTGACGCCATCTGTCCCAGCTAGCAGCACCTACATTCCCATTAGAGCAGCAGTGGGTGAACAGATACAGCACTTGCTCTGAAAAGCTTTCAGTTCTGAAAGTATTCAGATTGTGTGCCTGACAGTGTAAAACTTCATGGATATATGGTGCTAAAAAAACATTATTGGTATCGTCTCCAACTGTGTAGATTGTTGCTGATTTCCCCTGATCCCATCTGTCTTTATTATAACTGTATATATGAGCTTCTGTATTTAAAATTCCATATGCTTAGTATTTAAAAAGAGAACTATTTGGGAATCTTCCTTTTTTTTTTTTTGGTCCTAAATATGCCTAGGTTAGTTTGCTGTGTTTGAACTAAGTTTGCCTGCCCACTTGCTACCATCTAGTGACCTATTCTGCTGCTGTGTTCATTTCTATCACTCATTCAGCTTCCCACAACACTGTTTCACTAACCTGCTCGTCAAGCACTGCTCTTAATACCATCTTTCCTCTTCACTCTTCCCACTTTCTCTCTGCTTTTCTCTCTGTTCACAGCTTTTCTTTTTCCAGTAATCTTCCAATTTTTTTTCTTCCTCTCCTTTCCTTTCTTTTCTATTAACATATTAAGTATGTATCTTGATGGAGGTGAGAGTGAAGAATGGAAAGAAAAGAGGATGAAAGGAAGGTGAAAAGAAGGGCTGTATAACTTTTCAGGCTGGTAACTGAACTGCAGAAAGCTTAGGCAGAGGTTTGGACTGACTAAATTTGAAATCTTTTACAATTCTAGGTAAGGAAAAAGTGACATGGAAACAGATTGCTTTTGGGACCAGGACAGTGTGGTACAAAACAAAATGTTTATTTTTGATATAAGCCCTTCGGTGAAATTCCTTCTACTGACCAGAAAAAGAATAGCTTGAACTGAAGGCTCCAGGGAAACCTTATAGCAGTCTTCCAGTACCTAAAGTTGGCTTATAAGAAAGATGGGAAGAAGCTTTTTAGCAGGGCCTGTTGTGATAGAATGAGGGGTAATGGTTTTAAAATAGAAGGAGGTAGATTCAGACTAGACATCAGGAAAAAAAAATTGACAGTAAGGATGATTAAACACTGTTACAGGTTGCCCAGAGACATAGTGGATGCCCCATCCCTGAAAACATTCAAGGTCAGGCTGGCTGGCCAGGGCTCTGAGCCACATGATCTAGTTGAGGATGTCCCCGCTCCTTGCAGGGGGGTTGGACTAGATGACCTTTAAGGTCCCTTCCAACCCTAACAATTCTATGATTCTATGGTTCTATGTATTTCCTCTCTCTTAAGAGAATTGGAGGTATGTCTTCAGTTATAATGGAGCAATTAATTTTTTATAAATCATTTACATAACCTGAAGATATCCTAGGATGACTTTCTAGCCTTCTGATCAGGACAATAAGTGCACTCCTATGGGAATATATCTCTCCTGGTGTGAATATTTTAATTATCTTTACTATGTGAGGCAGTGATTATGAGCAGTTGAGTTGTCTAGCCATCTACTTGCCTTTTTTCTCTTATCTTCTGTGATAGTGCTTAAAATAGTCTCCTGGAAGAAGTGACATCAGCTGTTCTCAAGCAGAGGAGAGATCAGCCCTGATTTTCCACTTCTGTGTGAGTGTTCAAATATCTGATCTCTGAACCCTGCCTCTGCCCTTTTGGCAATTACGTAAAACTAGTCCTGCAAAACCATTTTTAGGATGACTTGACAAATTTTCCTCCGGACTTGCAAACTAAGTATGAAAAAAGGATTTGCTCTGAACTTTTGCGATGTCTGAAATCCACTTTTTGGATATGGGGGTGACAAATTTACAATGAAAAATAAAAGAAATAAAGAAACAAAACAGAGAAGCATATATTGTACCTGGCCCACCTAATACAAGTTTCACTCTTTCCTTACTCCCATCTATTTCTACTATCTGTTCTTAAGAATAAAGGATTGAGAACTGAATTTATCTTCACTTACTTTTAGCCACCTTTTCTGCACTTGGACTGTATGGGACTGCTGGAAGCAAGGACAGTTTGATATAAGGAGTCTGAAGCTATTCTAAGTTACGCAGGCTTACACCGGGTGCCTTTTCTCTGATCCCTCTCTTGATCTGTTCCTCCAAACAGAGGTTAAGAGAGGGTGGATGGATGCTCTGGACTTCAACATTCAGGATTCCAGCGGGTGCCCTAAACGTACCCTAATGTCAGCTTTCAGCCTTTGGATGCCATTACCTGAACTGTTTTCAATTGTTTGGGGTGGATGAGATTGGCATATTTTTAAAAGTAGATAGTAATTGCAGCAAGAGGACTGAATTTTAATGGGCTATTCAGAGCAAGATGCTACCTGGTGTGGCTCCTGGATGAACTCCATGACAGATTGAGCCTGCACATAACTAAGGCAGTTTTCCCTCCCACAACAAGTAGTGCTGTATAGAGTCATGTTATCATTACCATACAGAGTTTAGACATTTGTAGAACAACTGATTTCTCTGTTGCTCTCTCTCTTCCTTTCTGATGGCCGGAACAACCTACACCAGCCTGAAAAAAAAAAAAAAGGCAAGAAATGAAGCCAGAGACAAAGAAAAATAACTGCTTTATGGGACCAGTAAATGTGTGTCTTTCCCTTAGTTTGTGACAGTCTCAATACTCAGTTCCCGGTCTGAAATCTATAGAAGCTAACTATAAGGCAGTATTACAGATCATGGAGTGCTTTCTGCTGACATTATTTATGGAAGCTGGAATTCTGGATACCTCTCTAAGATACGCTTCTATACAAAATAAATTCTCCTGGTGTGCATTATAAACGACTTACTTGGATAGTAGAAGATTGTACGGATATGTACAGATCTAATAATATCTGGCAGGATCATGAATATTCTTTCAAAAAATGGACTAGTTATTTGAGATTATGATCTAGCAACAAGTTTAGGAGGCATAGAAATTAATCATTAGTAGATAATTGTCTTTTTATGCTGATAATTATGCTGTACTTCTCACAGGAACCACAAACTTTAAATTTAGAAAAGGCAAAACATTTCTTAATTTAATACATCTCTATCAAAATGCACACATATCTGCACATGCACATGAACACACACATCTACATTATATACTAGGTGTTTTGACTTCTACTGCCAATGAAAAAGTCAAAGAATCTGTTTATTGTGTAAAGCTTTATAAAAGTGTTTATGACTGTAGCAAAGTATTAGATATGACATTGCATTTTTT
Source organism: Tetrax tetrax (assembly GCA_009806455.1). NCBI lineage: Eukaryota > Metazoa > Chordata > Aves > Otidiformes > Otididae > Tetrax > Tetrax tetrax. Next base: position 189,653 of record WHYT01016635.1, on the reverse strand, counting down.
TCCCTCAGTTATTTTCTTTGTTTGTTTGTTGTTTAGTGCTTACTCAAATGAAATCAAAATCAAAGCAAAAAAATGTAAATGTATGAAAATTGCCTGAAACAAGAGTCTTGGCCATTCTTTTAGCTGGAGTTATCACGCTAGGATGTTAACTCATCAACAACTGTTATTAGTCTAATCTACTTTGAAAATACTGAACCTTGAGATGAGGCATATAGAATATGGAACCACATCCAGGGGATTGAGATAGAAGTAAGTCAGGAGTTGAGCAGCACTGCCTGTGCCATGTACCACTGCATGGTTCACAAGCTGCACAAATTAAGTTTCAGGCCACTCACAAAAGCCTCGCATTTAGCCTGCTCCATGTAATATAATCAGAGAAATTGTTTCTTGCCTGTGTGCACTTACACTCAAGCAAAACACGCAATACAAAACATGTAATACATTTTGTGATTACTGGAGAAAGGCAAAAAAGAGGAGGCAGGTAAGTGAACTGTCAGTCAAACAGAGGCAGGAGGATCTGGCTGTTATTGCTTTTGTTACTGATACCATTGCATCTGCCAAGTTGTTCCTATTCTTTGTGTTCACTCAAGAGTGAGGGCACTTTAAAATGAAAATAGGAATGTGGACTGCATATTAAAAACAGCATATTTATGTGTCTGTGCCTCTTCTATCCCCTGTTGCTCTTTCTTCCTTGAAAACATTTATCTGCATATTTTTAATAGTAAGTTTTTGTGAAACCATTAACAGAGTTTATTATTGCCTTGCTTTTGAAAAGCAATGGTTACAGCTTGGAGCTAAGTAATTTTCATTGCATGCTGTTGAAGATGTTTAATTAACATGAATCAAAATAAACATCAAAGCAAGTATATGATGTTCTGTCTTCTTAGATGTGTGCATGTGCTGTAACTTTTCCTGCACTAAAGCCATACGGGAAGACAATCTTATTAAAATAAGTACAAAAATGAAAAAGTAGAGGTACCTACTTGTATCGATATTTTTTTTTCTGAAGAAGATAACATGTATAGAAAAATATATGAATTAATTATTTTTGTTCTTTCCACAGTATAGGTACCAGCCATCTTTTTCTCACTTTTGATCAAAATGTTTTTATTTCAATTAAAGTGGCACAGCAGCTAAGTTTGTACTGCACTGAAAGGTGCTGGGCAGTTGGGAAGTAAAAGCAATCTAGAGGCTGAAACAGGAGAGGCTCCCTGCCACCTCAGCTGAATCACTTCTGGTGCCTTTGTTAGGCTTATTCCATCAGGTGAACAAACTTCAGAAAAATGTGCTTAGATTCTTTTTCCCTTTGTGAATAAATTGTCATCTTAGGCTATACAATGTTTTGATTATCACAGGTTTGTAATATCACTGTATCATAATGAAGCATGAGTGCTTTGTTCTTCTAATCTCCCTTGTTCATTCCTGTTTACATTGTATCTGTGACAGGAGCTGATCTATTATAACCAATATTGTGTAGGAACATGTAGATGTCTTTGTGGTAGTACAGTAGTTTCCCTACAGATTTTTTTTCATTTCACTGTTATGAAGAATGAACACTTTGTCTGCTGTATTTTCTAATTTTTTTTTGTGCTGAAGATTCATGTTGATTTACAGTATGCTCTTTCAGACAATTTTCTTACGGACTTGCCCTTATTATCAGTGAGGCTGTTAGAGGTGATTATTGTAGATCAGGCTCAGGCTGCTGCCATATTTTGTCAGCTAGTCTATGCTGCCAGTATGGAAACTGAGGCTGGGTCATAGCATGTTTCCCCATAGTTTTGATGGTTTCTGTAACTGGGAGTCGTTTTGTGTTGTTTTGGGTGACTTGGTGCTGTAGGAAGCCACTGAAGCACAGAAGAGCTCTTGAGCTGTTGTGGGCTGAGCCTGAGAAATTGGAGCATCCTCCAGAGGAAAGAAGCTTTGTTAATCTAGGTTAACATAATCTTTGTAGCCACATTTCAGAATTTATTCACCATTTTAATCTGTGACTTTAGATCAATTTTTGAAGTGCAAAGTGAAACACATGATTTGCTCCCCCTGCTGACTCCCACTGCTCTTAGTAATCTTGTTTGTAAAAATAAGAGGGGGTTTACCCACATTGCTTTTGAAAACTCTCAATATTTCCCACAAAACCACAGGCAGATATTTTCCTGGCCTTGACAGAATCACTTCTAGGCAGTGTAGAATCATTCCCTCTGGAAAGATCTGATTTCACAACTGAGAGAAACCCTTCTAAAAGTTACACCATCTGTAGAATATTCTTACCTTAAACTCCAAAATAAAGAGTTAGCCCTTTTTAACTTTGTGAGGATAACACATGGGAAGCTATTTTTTCTTTCTATATTGTTTTTTTTTTTTATCAAGAGCAAATGTTTAAAATCATCTTGGATGTTTGGAAGAGAGATTTTGAAATTAGGAATGTGAAACATACAAAAGCAAATATTTTCAATATCACTTGTTATGCATGCACTGAAACAAGTTATGCAGCAAATGCCCTGAGTTTGCTTTTTTATGAGCAATACCTTCTGGTTTTGCCCAATAATAACCTACCATTTTGGAATCTCATTGAGTAGTTCTTTGTACCTGGGGCCATAATAAACCAAGCAAGAATATTGATGATCAAATTTATTACAAGATTGCTACATACATTTGTTGTCCATATGCTTAGGCTACTTAGAATTATAGGATCACAGAGTGGGTTGGGTTGGAAGGGACATTAAAGACCATCTTGTTCCAATCCCCCTCCATGGACCGGGACACCTTCCATTAGACCAGGAAAGCCCCTTCCAGCCTGGCCTTGAACACTTCCAGGGATGAGGCATTCACAACTTCTCTTGGCAACCTGTTCCAGTGCCTCACTGTCTCCACAGTAAATAATTTCTTCCTTATATCTAATCTAAGTTTACTCTCTTCCAGTTTAAAGCCATTACGCCTTGTCCTATCACTACATGTCCTTGTCAGAAATCCCTCTACAGCTTTCTTGTAGGCCTCCTTTACATACTGCAAGGCTGCTATGAAGTCTTCCTGGACCCTTCTCTTCTCCAGGCTGAACAGCCCCAACTTTCTCAGCCTCTCTTCATAGGAGAGATGCTCAAGCCCTCTGACCATCTTTGTGGCTCTCCTCTGAACTTGCTTCAACATGTCCATGTCCTTCTTATGTTGGGGCTCTAAAGCTGAACAGTATTCCAGGTGCGGTCTCACAAGAGTGGAGTAGAGAGGAAGAATCACCTTCCTCGGTCTGCTGGCCATGCTTCTTTTAATGCAGCCCAGGATGTGGTTAGCTTTCTGGGCTGTAAGCGTGCATCGCCAGCTTCTGTTGAGCTTCTTAGCCACTAGCACTCCCAAGTCCTCCTTCTCAGGGCTGTTCTCGATCCATTCTCCACCCAGCCTGTATCTGTGCCTGGGATTGCCCCAACCTATGTCCAGGACCTTGCACTTGGTCTGGTTGAACTTCATGAGGTTGTCACGGGCCCATCTCTCCAGCCTGTCAAGGTTCCTCTGGATGGGATCCCATTCCTCCAGCGTCTCAACTGCACCAATCAGCTTGGTGTCCTCAGAAAACTTGCTGAGGATGCACTCCATCCCACTGGTCATGTTGCTGACAAAGATGTTGAGCAGCACCGGTCCCAATACCTGTCCCTGAGGAATGCCACTTGTCACCAGTTCCCACTTGGTCATCGAGCTGTTGACCACAACTCTTTGAGTGTGACCATCCAGCCAATTCCTTATCCACCAAGTTGTCCATCCATCAAATCTCTGTCTCTCCCATTTAGAGAATAGGTTATCATGCAAGACTCTCAAATGCTTTGCAAAGGTCCCTGTATTTCATACTTGGGTTTGGATTCCTGATTATAAATGGAAGCTACACTGCAGCAGACATACTAAAAACTGAGTGGGATTATTCTGGAAAATAAAATGAGAAGAATAATGTGATTGTGTTGGCAAAATCATGCTCAGATTTTTTTTTTTTCTTTTCAGTTAAGATTTATGATAACTGAGTAAAGAAGCTCATGTGGAGAGGACAGTGTAAAGAACAGAAAAAGATAAAAACATTTTGTAAAAATGCCTACATCAGTCATCTTTTAGTTCTCTGTTACCCTCCTGATCACATATGAATAAGACTTTCTGAGCTGACTGTACACAGTATTTGACTTATGACCCTTTTTCTTGCTTTATAATATTCTATTATTTTCACTGTAACCAAAATTACAGCTGTTGAACTCCAAAATTTTTGTGAGAGAGGCAAAGGTTGTTTTCAAGGTTTTTTTTAAGTAATTCTTATCATCTTTTGAAAAAAGGGAAGAGGAAGAAAAATCTTGATTGAATTGTGGAGGAAGGTTAGTGTATGGCAAGAGAAGACAAATGCTAGGGCTGTGTTTGAATAGTTGTTTATGGTAATTTGAACATAATACAGGTTTTCTAATACTGATTTCTAATTTGGCTTTTTAAAAAAATTTCTGACATAATTTTGCATGAAAAAGTTGATTGTGAGATGCTATAAGAAGCACCGTCTTACACTTGCACAGTCTTTCTCAGTTCCATTAGCTACAGGCACAGTTTCACCGATGCTGGTTAAGGCATGAGTTAGCTGTACTGCATAGTAAAATTACATGACAGATTTAGGATATCCTGTAAGTTGCTATTTTTAAGAAACACTAATGTGATTTATTTTTTAAGAGTTGACTTAAAATGTCAAATGAAAGTATAGCTGTGTATTTTGTGTATTTAACTCCTGATTTTGGGGGGCAGGGGTTAAAACTAGTTTTTCTGTTGCCATTTGGTTTTGCTTCTCAGATTGAATGCATGTTAAAACTGCAACTGTTCTAGTTGGTAGTTTCCAGACGAAATAGTGAATATCTTCAAGAAGTGATAAAATAAAAGTTGTTTGTTTTCAATGTGTTTTCCCCCCTCTAAATTTCTACAGGTTGATCTTAGAAGAACAACACTCACTTGATTTAAGGCTGCATTCAGCTTTCTGTTGAACATCTAACATCTTTCTTTTTTTTTTTTTTGTGTCTTTACATCTAAACAGTTTTATTTCTTAGAAGAAGAAACAATTGTATAAATATCATATCAATACATTTTTTGTGAGCTGCAAAAAGTCGTATCCTCTCCTGATGTATATACTTACATGTATTCCCAACACAACTTGAAGACTGTAGTCTTACCAGGTGTTGTTATTGACTGTTGGTTTAAACCACACCTTAATGGTAAACATGAATGATTTCCATTCAGTCTCATAAACGTGCTGGAGGTTCAACTTCCAAATAGGATCTCTTGTCTTTACTTAGGAAGTGGGACACATTTAAATAATAAATTTGATTTTATATTTTTCAGTGCAATTGACTTCTGTCCAAGTCAGTGTGTTCCAATTAATAGCAATAGAGTTTCTATTTTTAAAGAGTTACAATTAATTTTTCTAATCAAGTAGGATTATAGGTTGCAAGGACAGTAATATTACATAACCAATTACTCTTTATTATCTACCTCTGTGTGAAAAGATTTTTTGGATGGAGTACAATGTAAATATTAGCTTAAAAAAAAATGAAATAAGGTGGTATGATCAGAATAATAAAAAACATAGCATAAAAAAACCATCAGAACAAGATAATTATAGTGTCATTTTTAGTAATTTAGTGTCAACAATAAGTTATTATTTAATGTTCTTCAGAAATTGGATTGTGCATCATGGAAGAAATATATAGTAATCAAAATAGAAAACAAGTGGAAGAAAATGGAGGAAAGTATATATACATAGGCATACTTCATTAGGAATTTAATCATGTTGTATTTGCGTAAGCTAACTTAATGTTGTACTTTATTGAAATGGAAAGAAGAGTTGTAGTCAACAGGAAAGGTTTATGACCTTTCTACTTGAAAAAAAAAAAAATGTATTCTCTAACAAAAGCATTAGTCCATGTAGAGACTGAAGAAGAGGTAGGTAATCCTGTGAAGTACTAGGGCTGACCATGACCTCTCAGCATTTTAAAGGTGATAAATACTGTCAGATGTTTTAAACATTTATTTAAAATCTGTTACCCAGTGTACACAAAATATTTTTCAAGCCTGGCTATGTCTCATGTCCTTGCAAAGTCCTGGAAAGCACTCAGCAATGTGCCTGCTATGTGCTCGGGCTTTTGTAGCTCAGCATCACAGCGGCTTGAAATGGGGTCATGGCGATGGTGGAGATGATGATGAATCCATTCAACTAAAGCTTTACATTTATGCAATTGCATTCACCTGAACGAACCGTCAGAGGTGATACTCTGATACTTTGGAGTCCAGTGTAAATATTTGTCTTCTGCTGAGCAGGAATAAAATTACATAAATCTTTGTGTAAGCACAAGCAAAGGAAACTGAGATGGCAAGTATTCTTAATTTACTTTTAGGAAGGTGTTCTTGTGAAATATAAAGTACTATGTAATTTTTTATTTGCATACCTTCAGTCTTGGAAGTTTTACAATTGAGATAAAAATTGTACATGACAAAATCAACGTAGAAAATAGTTTTGTAGGGTTTTGGGGAATCTGTTAGCACAGGCCTAAGCTTACTGACTTATGATTTGGAACCAAAAGAATTGACCAAGAACCAAAGAACTGACCAAGTTTCAAAATAATTTTACTAGAATAAAAAATGTTGTGTTGATTTGTGTTTAGGTAAACACTGATACATAGTGGTAATATTACTCCAAGAATTCATGTACAAAGATTGAAGTGAGAGAATATTTTAATTCACTGGTGGATATGACAGTTAAGAACAGAATTATTTTAAATACAGTGTGTCATTTAAGTCAAAGTCGAACATTATCTTTTACATTTTGTCTCTTTAAAAAAGGAAATAAACTGCAGCACTTTTAAAAAGTTCATTTATAATAAAATATTAAAATTTTTCTTTTTAATGTTTTCAATTTTTTTTTTTTTACTGAAAGGATGCTTATGGAGAATTAAACAAATGTCTGGGGTTTTGCTTTTGTTTTGAAATTTTTTTAATAAATTAACTTCTCTCCCCTCCAAGGAAAAGTCTTACCAATGGAAATTGGTAAGTCTTGAACAGCTACATTTCAAGGTCTTATTTTTCACAGTAAAAAATTACAGGTGACCTAGTATAGCATATATTACCCACTGCACTAATGTTTTAACATAGACTCGTGCATTTTGATAAATTTAATTTGAGATTGGGTGCAGAGAAGAAGATGACTATGATCAGTAATGTCATCCATTTACACAGTACACTACCCTCTTCTTAAAGTCTGATGGATTTTCAGCAGTCTCCTATACAAGATGTTTTAAAATATGTCATGGGGATCATTTTAACATATTCCAAACTGTGTATTGAATTAAAATTAAACTGAAGCAGTGAAGTCATAGCTGCTCTGCTGCCTGAAACAAAAACTAGAAAATTACTGAGCTAGAGCTGTTCACGTGTAGAGAATGCGTGCATAAACAGAAGAATCCTATCAAGTGTCTCTGTATGTTCATATATCTTTTGTTCATCTGCAGGCCACAGTGAATACTAATCTTGAAACCAATAATTCACTTGTTTCAACTTAATTCTTCATAGTTCTGAAAAGGAAGGAATTTCAAAAGAAAATGAATAAGTTTCTGTCAGCTACATGTACCTCCAAATTAATGAATTCTATTAAACCGACACGTTTATAAAGTAATCTATTTTAAAGAACCTCCAGTTTTGTGTATGGATTTCTTCTTGGTTGACACTAATTGTGAGGAGATTAAAAATAAATGATGTGATATGGTAATATTTTAATTAGTCCAAAAACCCCTCCTTCTTGTAGAGAGCTTAGCCCAATCAATCAGGTCTCAGTTTGGGATACTATGATCTACTATCAATGAGCCTCTGGCTTGGAGGAACCTCTGCCATGTTTGTATAATATTGTAGGCCTTTCTGTCAGCTCTTTGTACTCTTCTGTGTCTTTACTATGGTAATGTTTTCAGTTCCAGGGAGTTCTGCACCTCATCACATTCTTCTGTCTCCTTGAGTCATTTGTTTGCATTAAAATCATATCATCAGCCATCCTTCGAAGAACAGATATTTTTTAATTCCATCTACAAAGAACATGCATGGTTTCATTTAATCAATTTTTTTTCCACTATCAATTTATGTGATACTTCAAACATGCCTAATATCCAGATCAAAAACAAGGTAAGAGTGGTGAATATTTGTTTTCCTTTTGTTCAAGTCGAAGTTCGGTGCAAAACCTGTTGCTTAATTTTCTACCAATTCTCACAGCACATTTTTATCTTATTCTCACAGAGTTTTTTATCTTTTTCCCCCTATAATACTTCTTTCCAAACTTAATCAATTTTGTGAAAGAGATTTTGAAGTGTGTTTAAGATCATTCTTATATGTTAATATTACCTGTTGGAGTATGTATTCCTCTCGGAGTAGTGTCTATGTTTCATGCTACTTTGGCCTATAATTTTTTTATGAGAAATGGTTGTCCTCTCCTGGCAAACCTTTTTCATTCTTTTTATTTTCTCGGTACCGATGATAAACGTCAGTTTCTGTAGTTACTTTGGCTAGTAAATAATGCAATGTTGTTAAGACTCTTACTGTTAATTTG
>WHYT01016635.1:156864-178028 GCA_009806455.1 Tetrax tetrax | reverse complement strand
ATGCTTTTAACTGAGATGATAGAAATGAAAGTGTAGTATTAGAGTTCCATGTCAAGGTTCTAAATTTTAGATTAGTGCATAGGAATGTGTGAATTATATCCACATATAAGTTAGCTGAAATATACACCAGAACTGTAGTTTTAAGCATCCAAATCCTTCTTTGTTAAAGTTTACATATACTAGAAACTGAAGCAAAGATAAATTCTGCAGACAAAGTCCTGTTGGAGAATTATGCAAGTGTATTCCATCTGGTCCTCTTTAGAAATAAGTAATTTTAGACACATCACCAGGTTTGATTACTCCTGTTTCAAAATACTTTCAAATGTCTAGACATTTATGAAATTGGGAATTTATATAGGAAAAAAGTGTTTGAGAGAGAGATTACATCAAAGTAAACATTTCAAAATCATGAAAATTAAGTTATTCAGTTCTCCAAATTCTCCAAATTCATTTATTTAATCGGATTCTGCTAATTTGCCCATTCAGAACAGATGAAATGTAACATTTTTTTTTTTTCAGGACAAAGGGAGTAGTATTATTCATCTCTCCTATTAATTTAATTGAAGCCATATTGCACATGCAGTGTATTTGGCCACGTGTTTTCGCACGTACTCCCTTTTTCTGATGCAGTCCATTTCATAGAATCATAGAATCATAGAATCACATGGTTGGATGGGACCTATAAGATCATCTAGTTGGAGCAATACGCTATCAAACTTAGTATTTACTCTAGAAAGTCCTTAAGAAAAAAGCAATACATGACATAGCTATTATTTTATGATACTTCCTGTACTATCTGAAGTGATAATGTGATTCAATTTCAAAGTACATTATACATGAGCTGGTGATTGCAGAAAATGTAATTTCTTTTTGATTCGTGAGCATAAAAGCATGCATTTTTCTTATAGCCCTTTACACCATTCTTTATAGATGTGATAATTTTACTAAATTTTAGTTAACAATGCTTGGTTGGATATGGCTTTCCATTTTCAAAATAACTTGCAAACATGCACTGTTATGGATAGGCAATCTGCAAAGTGAACACTGGTACATTATGTCAGTGAGGTACTTCAGGGGATGTGTCACCTACACTCTTACTGGAGTACATTAACACAAGTCAAACTTGTCAAGGATTATTACCACTGAGCATATTACTGCTTAGTGGGAGAGAATCCAAGATGATGAAAACCATAATGAGAATATTATTTGTTAATAGCTGACCAGTTTTTAAATTAAAGAAATAAGACAAGTCATTAAAGAAAGTTCTGTTTTAAAGTCACTATTTTAAAGTTGGAACATGGGCATTTATGTCTATATCATGTCCATGTACAAACTGCTACAAATATATAAGAAAATGGCACCTATAAGCTTTTAACTTGTAAGCTCTTCCTACTGAAGACACTTTCAGACATAGAATCTCATTGAAGTCCAAGATATTTGACATCTTACTGTGGAGACTAACAACAGGTTCCCATAAAAGTAAACTTTCATTCCCAAATTTAGCTTCATATCCTGCACATAACTTAAAAAAAAAAAAATTCTGAGAGATTTTAGGGATTTCTGAGGAAGTCTTATACAAGATACACCGGTTTGTAATTTATATTTTAATTACTTAATTATTACTTGAATATGAGTGAATGAAATAGTAAAATGGGTAATTAATGCCAGCAGCATAAGTGGGCAACCTTCTCTTTGAACTCTAAGAATGCTGGACTGAACCTTGTGTGGAATTATAATAATAACAGAAACATACATTCTATTTACAATTCCTGTTTTATTGATCTATGTGTTAAATATAATATCTATAGCACAAAGGTTAAACTAAAGCAAGATTTTAGGAGAAACCCATTTGGTTCTGCTCTTAAAATACCTATGCTGCAGTACAAGTAGTTCTGATTGGTCCCACTGACAGCAAAATGTACTTTTTGCATCTTACGCTTGGAAATACATCTTCAAGCACTGTAAGCATTTAGAGCTGATGAAAACTGTCTTGGCATACCACCAGTACTCCACCTTCACCATGTCCTCTTCCTGTCCTGAGCTGTGGTCTCTTTGGCTTCCTTTCCTTCTCTTCAGCTCTGGGGATGGGGAGCTGGGGATGCATGTGTGGGCTCAGTGGCTGCTCTAGGTCTGCAGGTGGTGGGAGCTGCCGGGCAGCTGGCTAGGGCCGTGATGAATAGGGGGCAACAAAGTTTGTTGCAGCCTTTCTTTTCTTTGCTGTAAACTCTCTTTGACCTTCCAATTGCCAGTTTTCAGAAACACTCAGAAATGTAGCAACACTTAATTTTTGCAATGTATCCCTCTCTGTAACCGCTGCTTTGAAATTGGGCTCAAGAAATACCCTGGAGAGAAAACCACCAGTGGCTGAATAAACAACTCAGTTGCAGGAGCCTGTTCTCAGGATACGAAATGAATGAGTAGAAACCCACAGCATTTCAGTTCAGAGGTGTTCTTAGAATCCTAGAATCAGTTAGGTTGGAAAAAGACCTTTAAGATCATTAGGTCCAACCCCAAAACCAATACTGCCAGGTCCACTATTAAACCGTATCCCTAAGTGCTGCATCTACGTGTCTTTTAAATACCTCCAGGGATGATGACTCAAGCACTTCCCTGGGCAGCCTGTTCCAGTGCTTGATAACTCTTTCAGTTGTATTGAGTTTGCATGGCAAAGTTGTGGTAGCAGGGGTAGCTTCTGTGAGAAAATCCTAGAAGTTTCTCCTATGTCAAATAAACCAAATGCCTACTGGCTCCAAGACAGACCCACCATTGACCAAGGCTCAGCCAATCAGTGGTGGTGGTAGCACCTCTGTGGTAACACACTTAAGAAGGGGAGAAAAGCACCTTTGCAACTGCAACCAGAGAGGAGTGAGAATATGTGAGAGAAACAACCCTGCAGACACCAAGGTTAGTGAAGAAGGAGGAGGAGGAGGTGCCCCAGGAGTAGAGATTTCCCTGCAGCCCATGGGGAAAACCATAGTGAGGCAGGCTGTCACCCTGCAGCCCATGGAGGCCCATGAAGGATCAGATATCCACCTGCAGCCCGTTGAGGACCCCACACCGGAGCAGGTAGATGCACCCGATCAAGACTGTAACATCATGGAGAGCCTGCACTGAACCAAGCTTCTCGCAGGACCGGTGGACATGTGGAGAGAGAAGAATACATGCTGGACTTGTGACCCCATAGAGGACCCACACTGGAGCAGAATTTTCCTGAAGGATTGCACCCCGTGGAAGGGACCCACACTAGAGCAGTTTGTGAAGAACTGCAGCCTGTGGGAAAGACTCATTTTGGAGAAATTCATGGAGAAATGTCTCCTGTGGGAGGGACCCCATTCTAGAGTAGGGGAAGAGTGTGATGAGTTCTCCCCCTGAGGAGGAAGGAGCAGCAGAGACAATGAGTGATGAACTGACCCCAACCCCCATTCCCTGTCCCTTTGCACCACTGGGGGAGAGGAGATAGAGAATTTCCCCAAGAAGAAGGGAGGGGTGAGGGGAAGGTGTTTTAGGATTCTGTTTTTATTTTTCATTATCCTACTCTGATTTTGATTGGTAATGAAAACTAAATTCCCCAAGTTGAGTCTCTTTTGTCCGCCAGAGTAATTGCTGTGGCATCTCCTTGTCCTTAGCGTGACCCACAAGCCTTTTGTTATATTTTCTTTCCCCTGTTCAGCTAAGGAGGGGGAGTAATAGAGTGACTTTGGTGGGCACCTGGCATCCAGCCAGGATCAACCCACAATATCAGCGAAGAAATTTTTCCTAATATCCAATCTAAACTTCCCCTGGTGCAACTTGAGGCATTTCCTCTCATCCTATCACTTGCTACCTGGGAGAAGAGAATGACATCCACCTCGCTACAACCTCCTTTCAGGTAGTTGTAGAGAGCGGTAAGGTCTCCCCTGAGCCTCCTTTTCTGCAGGCTAAACAACCCCAGTTCCCTCAGGTGCTCCTCATACGGCTTGTACTCTAGACCTTTTACCAGTTTTGTAGCTCTTCTTTGGACGCGTTCCAACACCTCAATGTCTTTTTTGTAGTGAGACACCCAAAACTGAGAACAGTATTCAAGGTGCTGAGTGCTGAGTAAAAAGGGGTGATCACTTTCCTAGTCTTACTGGCTAGGTTATTTCTGATACAATCTGGGATGCTGTGGGCCTTCTTGGCTACCTAAACACACTGCTGGCTTATACTCAGTCAAATGTGAACTAACAGTCCCAGGTCCTTTTCCGCCAGGCAGCTTTCTAGCCACTTTTCTTCAAGCTTGTAGTGTTGCATAGAGTTGTTGTGACTCAAGTGCAGGATTCAGCAAAAAGTACTTCCTTGAGTAAGGGGTTATGAGAGGCCCTCCAGAAGAGACTGAACGGGGCCTCATTACATGATGCTTGTACGAACTGACTGCAGAGATCCTTGGTTCACCGCCTGTCATGACAGCACTTTGCTCAGCACTCTGGAAGAAATTATATCCTGGTTATGTACCAGTCAGGTGACCTCATCATCACCAAAATGAAAATGCTATCCCCTTTTTACTAGAGACAACCTAAAGTAGAGATAACTGGAATTGCAGTCCTCATGCTTAGTGAGGTGTCTTTCAGCTCTTAATTTTAGATGTAGTCAAAATAATCATAGCTTAGTACCTGGCAGAGGTTTATAATTCCTACTTACCAATGAAAACAGCTGTTGCATTAGTTCTGCTTACAGAGTTTTAAACAATAAGTAATCAAACAAATGCTGCATTTACTTTAACAACTGAGGTTTATCTGTATACATGAGAACTCAAAAACCTGGGTATCCTCCTTAAACTGGCAAATCTACATATCCTTTATATCTTGTTAAAATTCTGATATTAATAGTCTCTCTTGAGAATATCCTAAATTGTATTCCCAGGTGAATTTTTTTTTTTAAATTTCTGTTGTCAGAACAACTGTGGAAAGGATGGAGTCAACTGTTCTTTATTAAAATAGAACAGGTAATTAAAAAAGCAGTCCATCACCAGGTTGGTAGCTATTCCTGTTAGTCAGCTTTAGCACAGACACATTGTTGTCATGTGTCTTTGCTGGAAGATGAAAGTAGCGCTGCTGGAGGTATGTCCACTCTTTGAACAGTGATGCACAGAAAGTGAAAATCAAATGGAAATAAATACTGTGTCCAGGGAGGATAGCCACACTGGATTTGTCTCAAATCAATTTCTGATTCCTGGCTTTGTGTCATGCTAAAAAGTGGCTTCACAGGAGATTGACCTGTTTAAGAGAGAACTGTCTGAAGTTATGAGTTTGTTTTTAAAATAAGTAGAATATCTGCTCCTGAAGATGAAGAGTTTTTTTGCTAATCCTATGAGAACTGCTGAGCTATTACACCTTACAGAATCTTCCTTCTTAGTGATATTTTGAAATATCACTTATTAGGAGATCTTTTGTTTAACTAATTAATGTGATAAAAAATTGTATTGAAACTAAGTGATGAGGAAAATAATCATATCTTCCTGAAGACAAATAATTAAAACTCTTTATAGGGAAAAAGAACATACTGTGTATAAATATTTTACAGTTGAGTATATTTTTGTACAGTTCAGAATGAATTGCCTTTAGCAGTATTGCTGCATGGCAAGCTGACCGTTATTCAAGCAAAAACAACTGTATGAGTCATTGAAGGCAAAAGGGAAGATAGGGATGCAAATTCCAGTATTTTGCTGCAGCTCCTCATTTGCAGGTTGCTGTAGGTAAGGGAGATTGCTGCTAAGTTATTATGCTGTTATAGTCTACAAAAGTGTTTTGCATGCATAATAAAACAGGAGTTACCAAAAGTAAAAGATTTAGCAGGAGCAGAACATTTCTAGTATACCTCTAAAAGCCTGTTTAAGTATTTGAGAGACTATCCTAAAGGGTCTTAATACTAGGAATTGCAGTAATAAAAAAAACCCCAAAAATACTGTAATCAATTTGAAGATGCTAATAAACAAGTGCAACTTAATTTTACTAGAGAATTTTACTTTATCTAAACAGAAATACTAAAGTTTTCAAGTTCTGTATTTCCAGTGAGTGCTCTATTCAAATATTGAGTTAAATGTTAAAAAATATTTTAAATTTTTTTCAAAGAAGAAAATATTTTTTCTTCAAAGAAAAAAAGTTACACCTATGATCTTACTGTTTAACCTCTCACATAGTTAGATTTTTTTCTATTATACTTTTTTATTGTCTGTTTCTGTGTTTTGAAAAGATGCTTTTATAATTTATAAATTAATTATTAAATTTGGAAATGCAGGAGTAATTCTCTTGGAGATGTGTAAAATACTTTGAAGAAATGTTACACGGTACTTTGTTAAGCTCTTAAGTGGAGAAAAGTGATAAACCGGCCTTGTTAACTGATGGATATATGTAAATAACAAAGCCCCAGCCTTGGGATATATAAAAATATCCCAAAATAAAAAACAGAAACAAAAAAGTTAAAAAGCAAGAGCAAGGAAAAAGCCAAGCTGACTGTTGACTGTCCCATTTGAATGTGATATGTAATATAGCTCATTTTTGGATGGAAAAAAAGATATGCTAATATCTTCAGTGTCCTCTGTAATTCAGTTTCACAAGCTCAGACAGAATAATATAATGTATTCAAGTCTACCAGATTAAAAAAAAAGAAGGAGTATCACCCAAATGGCCATTCATTGGAACAACTCCTTCAGTAAAGACTGAAAAGTAAGTGTAGAGAGCTCTTGTGTCTGTAAACACACCATTTCTTTATCATAACAGCACAGGTAGGAGGCTGTTTGCAAAATCTGTGTCTGGACCCACATTTTTTTTCAAAGATAAGGTAATATATGACCCAAATGGTTCATTTATCTACATTTCAGACCATTTGAAAATACTTGATGCTCTGTTGTAAGTTAAGGCACTGCTGTGCAGTCAGTCCCTGTCTAGACCAGTGCTGTGACCTCTACAGCATACCAGCAAGATAAATACGGAGCTGGCATCCTGTTATAGTCAGGAAAACCAAATTTCTTCTTCTTTCCCCAGAGACTTCATAGTGATTGGAGGGAATGACGGGGAGGAGATGCTCACAGCTTTGAGTTGTCACAGGCAATGCTCGCTGTCTCCTGAGGCTTTTATTGTACTTGAAGGGGTAAATACACCTTTCACATTGTTAACCAAGGTCCTAAGTTCTTCAGGAAATAAACATGGGGTGGGGTTTTTTTGTCAACATTTTATAGCTTCATGTGCACTTGCAATGCCATGTAAGCATACAGTTACCTGAGACCAAGGACTGCCTAGTAAATCTTGTGACAGACTTCCCCTTCCTCCACAAAGAGTTGCAGAAATTAGTCTGTCATGTCCTTTCAAATAATTTTACAGCATACTGTTTCAGTTAACATTTGGCTGCAGATGTCTTGTTAAAATAAAGCAATAAAGAATAGCCATCGTAAAACAAGAAAGCTTGATTAAAAAAAAAAAACAAAACAACAAACAAACTCAGAGTTTGGATAGCTGAGCCACAGAACTATTGAGTACTAATGCCAGAGTTTTTTAGGCTGATGCTCCAAATTCACCCACAGCCCCCATTTAAATGTATTCCTTTACTAAGTGCTCTGCTCTTCATTACTTTCCTACCACAAACCCTAGTAATATAAAGGGGGGAAAAAGGTGGGAAAAAATAGATTGCTTTTCAGTGGAAATCTACACATCATTTTTATGCAAATATACCTTCTCTGTGCATATTCTATAAGTTATTTAGCTCACTAAAGATTTTTCTGTTAATTGTTGTATCTGCCATTTATAATATCTGTTTGCTAAATTACGAAGTCAGCCTTCACTGCCACTTCTTTCATGAAAGATCTTTAGTCTACTTGTTTTATCTGCTACTTGCTAAATCTGCTTGCTAAATTATATCTTTCACTGAACTTACACCAAAACCTTTTCAGGAAGCCATTAGTAGTTACTGACGTACAGAATAGGCTGGGTTGACAGAAAGGTTCTAAAAGATGGCTATACATACAATGTATCCACCAGAAAGGCTGCACTAGAACCACACTGTGGGGTTTTATTATAATTGGACAAATATTGTGCTAGAGGAATGTACTTGGTGTTCCTTAAGAATGATAGGACTTTACTCAGTGTGAAATTTGTATCCTGACAGGTTCTAGCACCTTTGCTCATACCCACCATGTCTTACTGCCATTACCACTGTTAGGACTGTGATCTGAAAAATGTACCTCTGTCTCACAAGCTCAGTACAGGGCTCAGGCACTGGACACTCAGGTTTGCTGTAAAGCTATACCATGTCTTTGGACCATCCAGACTATCCTTAGGGAATACTTGGTAAATATTTTCTGTAAGTTTGGGCTTTTGTCTTTGCTCATTTTCTAAACTGAATTCACTCATAGCAAATAATAAATTTTGGTAGTTAAAACTAAAGAAATTAGAATTAGAAAAGAAAGATCGTTAGACCATCATTGCTGCAATAATACTAATACAAGGCTACAGAGGGCAAGTTTCAGAAGAGCATCTTGCAAACAAACAGTAAGCTAAAACACCTGTAGCTTCCAGGGGGCACCTTTAAAACATCAATGAAGAAAATATTTATATGCATGTGTATGTTTATAGAAAATTGAAGGTGGCAGTACATTAACACCAGACACTAGTTAGATTATCAGACTAGCTCAAATAACTGTTAAATCCTTTTTTTTTTTTTTATTTTAATGGGAAGTGGACCATATCTTTCGTGCAGCACCATAAAATATAAGCTTATGTTGAGGCAGAGAGATGAGTTGTGGAAGCAGAGGAAATACAGTGCTGGTGGTTATAGTGAAATCATCTTTTTTTTGTGTGTGTCTTTGCAAATTATTTGTTGCGGACATATCTTAAGCTTTCATCTCTGTGTACAGAATTCAGTCCACAAATCTAGACTACAGAATATCTGATTCTAAAAGATTTCAGTTCTTTTTGAGAACTTACAGTAGAATTAATAATTGCTTGGGGGAGAAAAGCATTTGATGTTTAATTAGCCTAAAGTGGCATGGAAAGGACACAAATAATGGAGTACTTAAATAGCAAGAATTATGGCAATGTTGGATCAATGGAAGATTAAGATTTTCAAGTGTTTCTAAAAATGCATTTAATCTTGTATAAATATTATTGTCTAAAACTGTGCTTTATTAAAAACAAAAAGCATTAGCAGAATATCAACTACCCTGACTACTTACAGAACTAATTTCATCTCAGTCTTATGAATGTAATCAGACTAAGTTGACCCTATTTCTTTAGTGAATTTCCTTTGTCTATTGCTATTTTTCAGTCTTTTATTCTGCATATTACCTGTATTGTATTTATTTTAATGGGATTTTTTTTGTTGTTGTTGTTCTCAAGTGTGTGAGAAGTCTCATGAATGGCAGTCTGTTTCTTGTACACAAATTTTGTGATTGCTTCTTCTGACCCCACTTAAGAATCATCTCTGATGGAATTTGACAGTGTTATTTTTCTGCATCCTGTGAGGGCAGGGAGTAGTTTTCTTGTATGTTCTAATTTCATACTGTCCTAGTTCAAGATTTATAATGATAAGGTAAGGAGAGGCACAGTTCCTGGAGTCACGGCATTGTTGAAGATAATGGAAGCTTTACACGTAATACTTCTGAAACTAGGATTTCAATCAAAGTTACAAGAAAGTGAAAGAAAATTCAGTTAATATGTTTTGAAGAGAATGTATATAGTTTGTCACAGGATAATCCTAGAATTAGGATTATGATTATCCTAGGATATTTGAGGTGAGGTATTTGTAGGAAGGTGTGCTCGATTTGGCAGGGATAGAGCTAATTTTCTTCATAGTAGCTAGTATGGGGCTATGTTTTGGATTTGTTCTGGAAACAGTATTGATTGATAATACAGGGACGTTTTAGTTACTGCTGAGCAGTGCTTACATAAAGTGAAGGCCTTTTCTGCTTCTCACAGCACCCTGCCAGCAAGTGGGCTGGGGGGGCACAAGAAGTTGAGAGGGGACACATCTGGGACAGCTGACCCCCACTGACCAAAGGAATATCCCTTGCCATCTGACATCTTACTCAGCAATAAAACTAGGAGGGAGGTTGGTGAGGAGACACTGGTCAGGGACTGGATGAGCATCAGTCAGTTGGTGGTGAGAAATTGTTTTCATTTGCATCACTTGTTTTTCTTGGGTTTTATTTCTCTGTATTATTTTCCTTTTCATTGTTATTAATAATAATAATAAATATTATTAATAATAGTAATAGTGATAGTAATATTATTGTATTTCTATTATTAAACTGTTTTTGTCTCAGCCCTCGAGTTTTCTCACTTTTACCCTTCTGATTGTCTTCCTCCATCCCTCTGGGGGAAAGTGAGTGGAGGGCTATGTGATGCTTAGTTGATAGCTGGGGTTAAACCATGACAGGAGGAACTAATGTTACCAGTCTTGAAAGTTAACAACTAAAACATCCCGATATTTTCTTCTTTTATCTTCTGCAATCAGCTGACAAAGCAGATGTGCTTTTTAGACTATGAGAACTACAGAGGAAGAACTAAATATATCTCTGTTTGCATCATGAGTAGCTCTGCAGAACCAAAAAGGCACTGTCTGTAATACAAGACTTAAGAGATCTCAGATCTTACGCTTTATTTCTTTTACTTATCGTATATAGATTAGAGTTGCCTTGTAGCAGGCATTGCAAAAGTGAAGGATATGTGATAAATGTGATACTCCTATCTTAACTTTTCAAGGGGTAATAAATTTCTCTGGTAATAAAATATTCATTTTTTTGAAGAAAGACAATATTAGATATTGTTTTCAATGTTTATTAAGTAATGCATGAAATTAAATTTCATGCTAAAAGATTTTAATTTTTCAATATCAGTAGACCACAAGCATGAACAATTTAAACATGAAACAAAGTATTGAAACTAAATAAAAGTTGAAATGAGATGAAAGGAAGGAGACTTATTCTTTGCTCATGTCTCAAAAGATCTTTCTTAGGGTACTTACCAACAACAAAACCTAACATGTTAGTTTTTAAGTAGGCTTTTACACACAGGTGTGCTGTCGTAGTTCAGCCAACAAGACCAGAACACTGCTAATGTGGTTCAGTTTTCACCTGTAACAATCTGCCTTGTAACCTTTTGCCAGCTGCGCCACAATGAATAGAGACTGATGACAGGTGAAAAAACTTTGATAGGGACTCGACTGAAGTGATCGATTAATTTTTTTTAAGAACATTTGCTGTCTCTTTCTTCCTGCTAGCCACTTTCATCATCATCTTTTTAAAGCCGTGGTATCCTTGTCTTGCCTCAATATGCACATAAACCCCAACAGAGGGATCCATTTTTTATTTCTGCTTTACTTTCTCTCAGAGGACTTAGCTCAACATTCACTCCCAGGAAGAGCTATCAGATAAACACTTGTGCCTGACAGACTACCGAATCACCAACTCAACAGTTTTTATTATGGAGGCAACAATGTCGGTGATTTCCCTTTCCTGCAAGAAGAGCAGTGCTACTGCAGCACAGCAGTGCGAGCGGAAGGGCTCTGGCAGCCGGTGGCTGGTGGCTGCTGTTATTGCTGATTGCTTTTGGCTCCTGTGAAAGGTTACTTTTGTGCCGTTCTAAAAAAGGAGGCAGTATGAAAGCATTATGCTACCTTTATCAGAGGCCAGAGATCAATAAAGAATTGAAAATAATTTTATTTATTTGTATGTTTTCTTTCGTAGACATAAGCTTGGCTTATATATATATATATATAACTTATATATATATCTCATATATATATGAGTTATGTTATATATGAGTTATTTATGTGTATAAAGTCATACATATGAGACCCCACCTGGAGTATTGCATCCAGTTCTGGAGCCCCCAACATAAGAAGGACATGGACCAGTTGGAGAGGATCAAGAGGAGAGCCACAAAGATGAGCAGAGGGCTGAAGCACCTCTCCTATGAGGACAGACTGAGAGAGTTACGGCTATTTAGCCTGGAGAAGAGGAGGCTCCGGAGAAAGTTTATAGCAGTCTTCAGGTACCTAAAGGGGACCTAGAGGAAAGACAGGGAGAAACTCTTCAGTAGGTCCTATTGCAACAGAACTAAGGGAAATGGTTTCAAAATAGAGGGAAATAGATTTAGATTAGATATTAGGACTTGTGCAAAGCTTTTGACACTGTCCCACATGACATCCTTCTCTCTAAACTAGAGAGGCATGGGTTTGATGGAAGGACCACTCCGTGGATAAGGAGTTGGCTGGATGGCTGCACTCAGAGAGTGGTGGGTCTACGGCTCAATGTCCAAGTGGAGACTGGTCACCAGTGGCGTCCCTCAGGGGTCCGTGTTGGGCCTGGCCCTGTTCAACATCTTTGTCGGCGACATGAACAGTGGGATAGAGTGCACACTCAGCAAGTTCACCGATGACACCAAGCTATGTGGTGCCATCGACACGCTGGAAGGGAGGGATGCCATCCAGAGGGACCTGGACAGGCTGGAGAGGTGGGCCCGTGCCAACCTCATGAAGTTCAACCAGGCCAAGTGCAAGATCCTGCACCTGGATCATGGCAATCCCAGGCACAAATACAGGCTGGGCAGAGAATGGATCAAGAGCAGCCCTGAGGAGAAGGACTTGGGAGTAATGATAGACGAGAAGCTCACCATGAGTCGGCAGTGTGCTCTTGCAGCCCAGAAGGCCAACCGCATCCTGGGCTGCATCAAGAGGAGCATGGCCAGCAGGTTGAGGGAGGTGATTCTCCCCCTTTACTCTGCCCTGGTGAGACCCCACCTGGAGTACTGTGTCCAGTTCTGGAGCCCCCAACATAAGAAGGACATGGACCAGTTGGAGAGGGTCCAGAGGAGGGCCACAAAGATGATGAGACGGCTGGAGCACCTCTCCTGTGAGGACAGGCTGAGAGAGTTGGGGCTGTTCAGCCTGGAGAAGAGGAGGCTCCGGGGAGACTTGATAGCAGTCTTCCAGTACCTCAAGGGGGCCTACAAGAAAGATGGGGAGAGGCTGTTCAGTAGGGCCTGTTGTGATAGGACAAGCGGTAATGGTTTTAAAATAGAGGGAGGTAGATTTAGATTGGATATTAGGAAAAAATTTTTACAATGTGCGTTGTAGAACACTGGAACAGGTTGCCCAGAGAGGTGGTGGAAGCCCCATCCCTGGAAATGTTCAAGGCCAGGCTGGATGAGGCTCTGAGCAACCTGATCTAGTTGGGGATGTCCCTGCTTCTTGCAGGGGGGTTGGACTAGATGACCTTTGAAGGTCCCTTCCAACTCTAACCATTCTATGATTCTATGATAAAATTTTTTTTTACAGTGAAGGTGGTGGAACACTGGAACAGGTTTTCCAGAGAGGTGTTAGACGCCCCATCCCTGGAAACGTTCAAGGCCAGGTTGGACGGGGCTCTGAGCAACCTGATCTAGTTGGGGAAGTCCCTCCGCCTTGCAGGGGGTTTGGACTGGATGACCTTTGAAGGTCCCTTCCAACCCTAACCATTCTATGATTCTATATTTTACTGTTGTATCAAGTATGACTGCAAAACCTGCAAAACCAGTGAAATTTATGCACAGCTTTATTTAGTCATCCTTCCAATTATTACTTACATAAATATTTCAAACATTGTGAGTGAAGGAAAAAGGTGAGATCATGTGATATATATATTTCCTATACACTGTAAAAAGTGACTGTTATTATTCTTTGTAGTGGTTTCAATTAAATTTGCAACTATTATATATTGTGTTATACCTGCTCTTAAACTTTACTCTGGTGAGATAAGAACATGCAGTAGTTAAAACCTTTCTTGATTTTGGAAGTTGCTCTTACATTTGAGTCTATGGTCTGACCTTGGGCAAGTAGCTATTGTGTGCAAAGGGATACTTCATTGTCTAAGTAAAAGCATGCAGTTCTCAAAATCTGAGCATAGCTTTTACTTATAAAATTGGTCAGGTGCTTAATATTTTGTTTCTGACCTTCCCATTTGTGAATGTTTTTGTGTCTTGTCCATAGCTGAGTAAGATGGTGTCTACTTTATATTTAAACCATATTGAAAACTGAAAATTATGACCAGAAACAAATCTGCTACCTTATGCTTGGAAAACCCCAATCTGATATCTTTATGTTTAGTATGTGTAATGTAGATCAGTATACCTTCCCTGAGGTGGGTATTACCCTTGTTCAAAAATGTAGCCAGAGAATACTAAGAGTATTTTCCCTTCAGATAATTTCCTAGCAGTTTCAACACTTAGGATGTAACCAGTTTTCATTTTCTTTTTATCTATTTCTCACTTTCAAGGAATAAGAATCCAGAGGATAATTCTAGTCTTTGCTTTAAAGTCTCTTTGTAATGTACATTCAAAGTCTTTAGAGAAGATGCTGAAATACAGACTCTCCTCCCAAAGATGTAGAATTATGTTCTCTTCTTTCCTTTCTTCACTGGCCTCTTGGCCTTTGATTCTCCTGCAAAATGTAGCAAGTTTAGTAGAAAGGCTGGAGAAGGTCTCATCACAGAACAGACTCCTGTTGGAAAATCAGGGTAGTTTCCTGCTAGTGGGGAGGTGAGGATGGAAACCCTGGGCAAGGAGCAGAGGAGCAGAGCCTGGGTTTCCCAGCATTGGCACCACTTCTGTAATCACCAGGTTAGCTCACTCACTCCTCCATAATTCTTCTTATGCTTTTGCCTCTCTTTTTTTAAGTGCTTGAAAAGAAAAATAAAAGATTGTCACTTATGATTCCTTGTGAATTAGCTTAGTTAAGGTTTTACTTAGTATATCATCTGAGTCCTTAACTAGGGAAGGCTGTGGATGCCTTTCTTGAGCCAAAATGTTGGTTGTATGACGGTAATCTGCAAAATGTAGTGAATAACCTCCTTATCTCACAAAATCAAGGATAAATGCATCAAAAGGTGTGATACATTCACATAGCATCATAGGAAGGATATGTTATTATTCAAGACCAGGTGGACTTCTTGGAATAATTACTGTTGTACTGATTTCTGTTTTGTTTTGATTCGGAGGTTCAGCACTTGGATTCAATAGTACACAGTAAATTCATGGCATCACACTTAAACTTGAAATGGAGAAAGAAAATGAGATTGTCTGCCTTTGTCTTAAGAAAACTGAGTGAAAGATTTTGTACTGTTGTTAGCACTTGTGATTTCACTGCAAGTTCCACAAGATTTGCTATTTTTCTAAAAATACCAGCTCCTAAATCGCTGGTTGTCTCAGCTGTATAAAAATACATATAAAATAAAAAAAAAAAAAAAAAAGCAA
Source organism: Tetrax tetrax (assembly GCA_009806455.1). Lineage (NCBI taxonomy): Eukaryota > Metazoa > Chordata > Aves > Otidiformes > Otididae > Tetrax > Tetrax tetrax. The sequence goes on along the minus strand of WHYT01016635.1, from coordinate 162,792 downwards.
AAAACAAAAACCTAGAAAATTTCTATGTAAAAAAGCATTTGCGTGAAAGTCTTCAGTTATATTCCTAGAATGTAGTGGTTGCATAGTAATTATCAGGGACAGACACTTGGGAAGCATTCTTTAATCAAAGAATTTTGATTAGTCTAATCACTCTTCTACAATGACTATGCAAATGTTAATTCTGATGGTGTTTTTTAATTTGAAACCATAGGTTTCCTTATTAAGGAACACAAAAAAAGTTAGTGGTGTTAATAACACTGTTGTGGCTACAGTAAGAAATCTACAAACCAAAATGAGGGGAATATAAAATAGCAAAATACTTGCAGAATAAAAACATTATTTCAGACATTTGGCCAAAGATAAAATATGTTTTCTACTGCTAGCAGATGCTTGAACAAAGCTGTTCCTTGATTTTCTATTCTAGGAGAAATGAATCTTTTTATAGACTAATCACTTAGAGTTGTTTTTGGGGGGAAAAAGCATTTTCTGTATGCAGCCATTCCAATTTAAGATGCTTTTAATAGAAGTTCATGTCAGCAACATTATTTTTCTTAATGATCTTTCTCTCATATTTCTGCTTGAATTACTGTTGATTAGGCAAGTTTGCAGTTACAGCTTAATATTGGGAAGTATTTGTATAGCCATAGATGTGCATTCAGGGCTCATAGTGTAAGGCTTTGAGGACTGTTAAGACATGTTCTTGTACCGGCAAAGAGCTGCTGTCCTTTTTTTTATAGGACTCCTTTCAAAGCACAGACTTCCAGCCTCAAGGTTTTTCTTCCACATTTGAGATTTTTGGGGTTAGTTTTTTTCTCAGACATACTGTCACTGAAAGAAAGGAAAACTGAAGGATCTTAGTATCTCTGAAATGCAAGCAATCTCACCATATTCTCAGCATTAAAAAAAGAAAAAGAGAAAAGTATAGGAATAGTACAGCATATTCCTACAGGATATACCTGAATCATTTAAGAATACCAGTTAAGCTTCCTAGTGTCATCAGTTTGGAAGCAATTGTGTTCTTATTCAAGAGTTTATTTGCAGATTTGCTTGACTTACTAAGTAGAGGAAGGATATTTGTACACACAAGTTTGCAGAATCGGAGTTTGTATGACCAATTTTTATAATGTCATTTTGATAGATTTTATGATAATATTTAACAAAACCAAGTAATATTGATGTGTAGAAATTACTCATAGAAGAGATTAAATAAATGAGGCATATCTGGCATTTAATAATGTCAGTTACACTTCATATTTGTCTTCTATTTTTAATAAAAAGTTAAAATATTCTTAAAACATGTAGCATGTAAGATGTAATTTCTTAAAAAAAAAATTGTATTTGTACTTAATGTGACTCAGTCAGCCAGAGGACCAAGTACGCCATGGTGACATGATTTAATAGTCTAGTCGGTACAGAAGATGGGGAGGCAGGAGGTATGGCTGTGGCTGGGATTAATGTTCAGCTGATCTTAATGAAATAGATGGGTTTAATTTATTTGAAATAGAAGGAGAGTCTCAACTAAAAATAATGAGTTTTAGCTGAGAAACGTTCTCCATTGGTGCAGGTTGCAAGGCTGGCAGCATAACTCTTCTCTTCCTGTTTCTCTGAGAATGCTTAGCTTTGATGTTGTCATTCCACCTTTTCAGGCCTGGAAGTGGAACCTTACTGCTCTTTTCTCATTTCTTGCCAATTTATAACAATTGTCTCCCACTGTTAAAATACTTTATTTCTTATATATTTTTAATTATATTTTGATATCTTGGGTTTTTTTTAATTTAATATCTAAATATCTTCCAAATTACCTAAATAATGAAATACTCTAAATGTTTTTAAATAGAATGAGCTTCTGTAAATCCCTGAATTAACTGAATTTTTGAATGTTTTGTGATCTGAGTTTAAATGTTTAGAAGATTTTGGACTTTCTTTTCCATATGGAGTTTTCTTTGTGAATTTATAGAGATCTTGCATTCCTTTAAAAGGATTACTCTTCAAGGTTTATGTAACATGGGATTTTGCGCTTTGGAGGATTTGGGGCTTTGGAGAATTTTGTGGTTATTTTTATAGTGAGATTTTCTTTTTTCAGTAAGATGTACGACAGCTAGAATAAAATTTTGATACAATTTCAAGTCAGAATAATTTTTACTAGAAATATTTATGCACATTCTTGTTTTCACTTACAAGAGCAGCTTCAGAGATAAACAGATATGCTTTCACTGTCCAAATGACTGAAATGCAAGCCTGTTTAGGGTTAATGTTTTAGAAAACACTTTGTGTAGTTTCCAATACCATCAACATTTTGTCTTCTCCCAGAAATACAAAGACCAATGACTGAGTCTTAACCTATCTCGCCTACTCATTGTTGCATTTTTATTTGTCAGGACAATTACAGAAAGTCATTACTTCTATATTCTTACAGACTATGCTCTGATATCTTTTTCATGCCTTCTGATTCTTAGAAATCACAAATAGGATATTAGATGGCAAAATCTGACAGTGAGTACATGACACAGTCATATCAGAGAGATGAATAGGAGATCTGTTAGCAAGATATAGAGACAGTTCCAGTGTAGAAATGCAGCCAGCTCTCCTTATCCATTGGTAGCTTATCTGGGTTGCAAATTACCAAAGCTACGGGTGTAGAGATAGAGATGTGGTTTTCTGGAGATCCTTGAGTGAGGCAAGATTTATTAACACAACTGCAGCACCATCCGGGCATAATTACCTTTCTTCCAAGGGCTACTCAGTAATACAACCACTCTTTAAGCAGCAGCACAAGCTAATAAACACTGAGCTGATTTTCAGCTTTTCCCCAGATTAGCATCATCCAAACACCTTATAAACTGTGGATGAGTTTTTAGTATCAATAAGGAGGCACAGAAACCTCCAGTAGAAGTAGCAGACTAGTGTATCGTCAACACCTACTCAACTGTGCAAACTATCTGACTCTGGCCATGACCAGAGTGTAGGCAACTTGCACTAACAGGTATCGTGGCAAATGATATTGTAGTCCGGAGATTTTTAAGACAGTATGGCAAAAGCGAGGGCAAAATTGGTCAAGTTGTTGCTTTGGCTCTATCTGAATCTAAGTGCAAATAAGATGGAATTGTTTAAGTGCGTGTAACAACTGGCATACCTGCAGATCTCTGGAGGAGCCATCGTCAGGGACGGTAAAGCCTTACGCTCTTACGCCTAGGGGTTTCAGGAGCAGAGCAAGTGGTGCTTATACAATGAAGTGAGAACACCTGTCCAGCAGGATTTTTCTTCTCAGTCACCACTGGCAGTGGAGCAAGTTTCAAATTGAAAAAAATCTGCAGTAAAATGCAGTTACATGGATTTCCTTGAATACTGTCATAAGTAGTCATGGCACTTGCATTTTGTATCCATACGTTTTCTGTAATCAGTGGTAGGTTTTTTTCCACCTATCTGGTTTATGATACTTGTAAGCAAGCTAAAAAGTTTCATCTGTACAAAAGTATTCGTTATGCTGAACTCCATAGTTCCTTTGCAGAAGAGATGCTAAGAAACTCAAGAAGCCCTATGCAAAAAGCAGAGTATTACAGGACCGATATTGAAATATATTGGATTAGTGGGGGTTTTTTTTGCAAGTGAGGTTAAGAGAGGAACAAACAGAAATCAATTTCTTGTAATATAGAAGTATATTCTTACTGAACTAATGGGTAACAGTCTCAAATTTAAAAGAAACATTGGGAAGATCTGACCAGAATAAATACTACCCACGAGAACTGAATTCCACGCTGGAACAGTTGCCAGTAGAGCCAAGTGAAGTGTTTATAGACCACATCTAAAAGTTACTGATGTGGAAATGTCATTGTGGATGTGCTAAGGAACAAATTGGTTTGTAGAAATAGGGGTCTGCTTCTGGTTTCATTCCTACTGGTGTAAATTTGGGCTAGCTTTATGAAGTCGAGTTACACTGGGGTAAGTATTTAATTTAAGGTGTTTAGTCAGGTGCTTTGCTCCCTTTAATGTTGTTACAATTTCAAGCTTATGCTGAAGTGAATCAGGGGACCTTTGTGGAATCAGATCTACTGTATTAAATAACTGCTGGGAACTTGTTTATGGAAATTAATTTTGAATATTATACAGAAAAAACCATAAGGGGTACATATTAATTGCGACTCGTGCGTGAAGATTTGGCTGAATAACTCCCATTAACTGTAATAAGAGCTGCAGAATTAATTTCCTCCTAGGTCTTGCTGAAAATTCACCCAAGGACATTTTCTGCACCTTCAGATTAAGATCCTTTTTGTATTAGCTAATAAAAATCTCCTTATGTGATCATTGCTGGAAGAGTCTATCCTGAATATTTGTTTATTTTAAAATTATAGCTACATTAGCACATTTTGGTTTATTGCTTAATTGCTTTCAAATCCCCATTTGTTTTGTGCCTCTATATTTGTCCACAAAGTAAAATTTACTGGCTCTTCATAAAGCTGATTTTGTCAGGAAAGCATAGCTGATAATGTGAATTATGTGGGTTTTTACATTGGGCTCAAATGCTGAAGACACGAAAGAAAAGATACCACAGAATGCAATCCTGAGAAGCATCTCAGCAAATGAATGGTGTCCAAATCTTGTAGCAGTTGGTGATTTGATAATAATCTGCCAAGATGCAGGTGCCAAGTCATTAAACTCTGTGCCTTATATTTCCTCATCAGTGTAGAAAACTAAAATTTTTCAATCTGTGACTAACAAAGACTTTTGCTTTGGCTATCAAATGATGAAAGAAGAGAGATTTTTGCAGGCACGTTGTTCTTGATGACCTAAGCCTTCACCAGCTTGGGATTTTCATTTGGAGATGAAAGAAATGTGAGCAGCCTGGCTCACTGCCTAAATTATCTCTCTAATGCTGTATCTTCTTATGCCATTTTAACCTCTCATAATTTCTGAAGGCTGGTATAATCTTTGCAGTTGTGGTATGTATGGAAGAGAAATTTGAGACACAGGGCAGGACAAACAAATGCACATATATATGTATTTCTGGTATCACCAAGGTTATCTACAGTATCTTCTAAATATTAAAGAAAACGTGGACTTCTCTGGATGCTGCTAAACAGATTATTTGCTTTCTGTGTATGTCAAGATAGCCTATTCATACTTCCCAGACCTGAAAGATAAATCCGAGGCAACAGCTTCGGAGTTGGCATGATCCGCAGTGGCGTGGCACAGCGCAGCAGCAGCAGCGAGGGGGTTCCCAAAGCCGGGAAGCTCAGGGGGGAGCGGAGCGAGGCGCCAGGAGCCCGCAGCTCGCGCGAGAGCTGCTGACGAGACGTGGGCGGAGCCAGGGGGCACCGGCGGTCCGGCCCCCCTCCCCGTATAAAGCAGGGCCCAGGGAGCGCCAGCGACAGGGCGTGGCGCGTCAGGAAGGGCGTGGCGTGGCAGGAAGGGCGTGGCGCGTCAGGAAGGGCATGGCGCGTCAGGAAGGGCATGACGCGGCGCAGCAGTTTGCGTGGCAGTGGGCGAAGGCAGGGCGCGTAAGGGAGGGCGCCCACCCGGGGCATTTGCGGTTCCAGACTCTCAGGGCACCATGGCCAACACCCGCCTGAGGGCAAAGGCTGCAGCTCCGGCCGGGAAGGCTGCACCGTCTCCCCCTGCGGCGGTTGATGCCTCTGTGCAGAGGGAGCAGCCGAGGGGAGAGGGTGTGGTGCAGGCCTCGGGCTGCAGGCAGTGCCTGGACCCTGCTCCCAGGGCAGGGGCGGGTGGCAGCCCTGGCTGCAGACGGTGTGCCCAGGTGGAGGATCTCCTGCGGCAGGTGGTGGAGCTGCAGGAGGCGGTCAGGAGGCTGCGGGACATCAGGGTGGCTGAGAGGGAGCTGGATGCCTGGTTCCAGGCACAGTCTGCACCAGAACCACAGCACCCGGTCAAACTATCAAACCAATCACCCCCCCCCCCCCCCCCCCCCCCCCC
>WHYT01016635.1:84815-144883 GCA_009806455.1 Tetrax tetrax | reverse complement strand
TTTTTTTTTTTTTTTACAGGAAAATTTTATGCTTGAATTTAAGAAATGGAAATTAAGGTCTCTACAGTTCTGTATTCAAAATATAATGGAACAGTAGAGACATAACACAGCAGAAGTATGAATATAAATCATTGTGCAAGGGACTACTGTGGACAGGTGGAAATAAAGAAGACTGGAATATAATTAAAGGATGACGTGAGCATTTTGGTAGGAGGCTATTAGAAATAATTTCAGTCCCATTATAGAAGCAGTAGTGGATGCAAAAGCTTTGTTATTGGCTGGGCAGCAGTGGTGAACTCCTGAAGATTGCCAATTGATGTGGGTGTACAAAAAAATTGGTTGAATAATACTAACTCAATTATGGCTATTGTGAATTTCAATTTGCTACACTATTGAAAAAAAGGACCATGGGGGGAAAGAAAGAGGAAGAATAAGTGGAGAGTAGCTTGAAACACCAACAAACCTTAGGATGTTGTAAATATTTAATTGTATGAACTGAGTAAGATGGGGTTATTGTCTATAAGGTATAATTAACTATATGAAAATGGCTTATTAATTTCTGCACAGACTAGTATTCTTGTGAGTGTGAGGTAAGCTGAACCTTTGCAGTCTTTGTGATACATTCATGTTGAGTTTTGCAGGCTGCTTCAGGACTTCCCTCAAAGCCTGGCTTTCAATTGCATAGACATGAAATCTCTAAGTGTGATCCTGGACATTGCTGGAGTTTGTTACTGACCCTAAGGTGGAATTAGCACAAGGATGCACAGGAATTTGGTATGTCACTGGGGAAGGTTTAAAGAGCAAGTCTTATGTGTACATCGTAGCTTAATGTTCTTGTGCTGCCTTGCCAGTCAATTCAACGCAAACATCACCTCTGAAAGCATGTTTCAATCAGTTTACTTTTATCATCTCTATGATGAATTTTCATTGGAGTCTGAGTTGTGTGACTCTTGAAACACCGTGCATCTGCGTAAAGACAATACATACCTGACATTTATATTTTTAATTTCAGACAAGCATGTTTCTGTTATTTCTATATCAATGCATCCTAAACTATCCAGCATTCATATATAAATCTTCTCAGGATATGTTAGTAAAAAAAAAAAAAAATGGTCACTGGAGCAGAAAGCCAATGAAATTATGTACCTTGTCCTAGATGGAGTGCTAGTTAATGATTTTTAAAGCTATTCATAGAGTTTTCTACCCTTTAATTTTTGATCAAAATAAGACTGGAAAGAACAAAATGCAATGAAGACATTCTATATATACCTACAATGGTGTGAATGTGGAACAACCGGGTGAGTCAAATCCATTCCTCTATCATCTCTCTCCTGTAATCATAATTAACTCTTTATTCAGAAGAGGCCATCCAAAAGACCTGTCCATACTTATATTAATACCAAACCACTTTGGTCAGATTCTTATGCTGAAAATAATAGGATGGAAGTGATGGTCACAGATTTTGAAGATGGTTAAGGACTTGTTTTCTTCTAAGTCCAGATGTGACAAATTCTGAGTCATTCTGCCCATGTCCCAAGGAAATTATTGTTACATGCAAAGATCTTGGGGGTTCAGAGCTAGACTCAATGTACATTTCAATTGAAGGAGAAAGGAGGAACTGCTGTCAGATTGTATCACTTGTGTATAGGCTAGCAACATGTTCCACTTAAGTTGTAGTTTTCACTGGTTAATGAAGGACAAACGCCTCAGCTTACTTATCTCCCAAAGCCTGAGATTCTAGAGGGAAAATCCTTTTGTTTCTCACCTTACTAGAAATTTCTGTATCAGCAGGGGGCAGTAACTTTGCTTCCCTAACTATAGGAGAGGAAGACTTTCTATGAAAAGCCTAGGTTGTAATAAAACTTATTTCAGTCTCCTACTGTTCAAGAGACCTACTTGAACAGATTCTTTACCATTTGTGTTTCTATTTTTTCCATGTGTACAAGACTGTCTTCATCTTGCTACCCAAGGACAACAAAGATCACTGTAGGTTATGGAATGACAGGTGTTACAGTAATGGGGCTATCTAATAACATTATGTCATGCATAAGTTGAAATAGTAGTACTTTAAAAAGTATATTTTGAAGCATATCTGCTCTGGAGATTTGTCCTACAATGACAAATGTAGATATAACAGGTACTGGTACTTTTGTATAAAAACCTATTGGCAGAGCAATAACAGTCCTCTGGAGTAGTTATGCCTGCTTGTCTCTGATTACAGAAACCTTGAAGTAATATTTTTTTTTCCAATTATTTTAGCATAAAAAAAAAAAAAGACATCTACTCAATGGCACTGCTTCCAGTTGTACTGCCATGAACATTAACATCTTCATTACTAGTGCAGAATTTAGTTCATGGGTACTGATTGTGTTCTGCCTGAAGTTACAGAAACACTGCTATTGGTATCATTGGCTTTGTTTCTGCCTCTTGTTTACTTCTCTTAACACTTTGATAGCTTAAGATGTTGGCTATTTCCTAAAGACGAAAAAAACACATAGAATTATTTTATAACATTTAAATAAGAAATAAAGATTATGAAATACTGTCTATGAGAACAAACAGCTTGAGCTGAACAGAATGTTGTGTTGTCATGATTTAGCCTTACTCGTGATTAAGCACTACGCAGCTGCTCGCTGCTCACTCACCCGCTTCCCCCTCCTCTCCACCCCAGAGGGAATGGAAGAGAGAGAATATAAGAAAAGGTTTGAGTGTCAAGAGGACAGGGAGAGATCATTCAACAGTTACCATTACAAGCAAAACAGACTCAATGTGAGGAAACCAATTCAATTTGCTAACAATAAAAACAAAGTAGCATAATGAGAGAAAAAAACAGATCTTAAGAACACCTTTCACCCCACCCCTCCCCTCTTCATGGGCTAACTTCGTTCGGGATTATCTCCACCTCCTTCCCCTGCCCCAAGCAGCACAGTGGGGATAGGGGTTGTGGTCAGTTCATCACATGTCCCTGTCTGCCGCTCCTTTCACCTCAGGGGGAGGACTCCTCACATTCTCCCTCTGTTCCAGCATGAGGTCCCTCCCATGGGCTACAGTTCTTCATTAACTACTCCAGTGTGGGTCCTTTTCCATGGGGTGCAGTCCCTCAGGACCTGTCTGCCCCAGCATCAGCCCTCCGTGGCATCCACCTTTAGGCATCCACCTGCTCCAGAGTGGAGTCCTCCATGGGCTGCAGGTGGATCTCTGCTTCCCTGCAGACCTCATGGGTCTGTCTTCCCATGGTCTTCACCTCAGGCTGCAGTGGAATCTTGCCTGGAACAACTTTACTCCTCCTCCTCCTCCTCCTTCTTCTTCACGGATCTTGACATCTGCAGGGTTCTTTTGGTTCTTTTCTGTCACCTCTATCTTTAATGAGCCAGGATAGGCTCAGACAGCTGCCTTAGCAGGAGGCTGGAGGGCGAGGCTTGCACCTCCCCCTCTCTACCTGCGCTTCTGCTTTTTTATTTCTCCTTCTCAAATACATTATTACAGAGGTGTTATCACTGTTGCAAATTGGCTCAGCCCAGGCCAGTGGTGGGTCTGCCCCGAAGCCAGCCAGGTCTGCCCTGGAGCCAGCCCAGTCCACTGGACAAAAGGGAAACTTCTAGCTGCCTCTCACTGTAGGCTCCCCCACTACACAAAACCAACACAATTTCCTGCTTCTGAGCCCGCTAACATAGACAGAGATCTGCAGGAAAACAATGCTTCTGATTGCATTACTGTTCTCTAATGCTATTCATTCTGGTTTTGAGTAGTGCCTAAAACTGCATGCATAAGAACAGAGAAATACATATCTGTGGTTCTTGTTGTTTAACTTGTCAGGCAGCTAAATGCCACACAGCCGTTTGCTCACTCCCCTTGCAGTGAGATGGGAGAGAGAATCGGAAAAAAAAATGTAATACTCATGGGCTGAAATAAATATAGCTTAATGGGACAGAAAAGGAAGGGAAAATAATAATAATGATGAAAGAATATACAAGTGATGCACAATGCAATTTTGCACCATTTACTGGCTGATGTCCAACCAGTCCTCAAGCAGCAGCTGTCACTCCCTGGCCAACTCCTAGCATGTTCAGCAGGACATCATATTATATGGAATATCCTTTTGGCCAGTTTGGGTCAGCTTTCCTAGCTGTATCCCCTCCCTCCCAACTTCTTGTGCACCCCCAGTCTCCTTGCTGGTAGGGTAGTATGAGAAGATGAAGTTCTTGACTTAGTGTAAGCACTGCTCAGCAACAACTAATGCATTAGTATGTTATCAACATTATTCTCATCCTAAATCCAAAACACAGTACTATACCAGCTATTAGAAAGAAAATTAACTCTATCTCAGTTGAAACCAGGACAATGGTAATGATCCAGCCTATCATACCCTTCACATGCACTGAAACTTAAGAATTTCCAGTATTTGGGTACTGTCTAGCTAGCAATGAGCATCATCTTAGTCTATCCTTTTTGAGTTTGTAAGTCCATTTTGTGCAGAAAGAAATTGCTTTTCTGACTATGACTGAAACTTCCCCATACTCATTTTAATGTTTATATGTTGTTGTTGTTCTTACTGATTTAAAAAACAGTGGGAAGTGCAAGGTACATGAAGAGTTGGTGTATGGTACATCCATAATTTAGCTGAAAAGAAAAAGGAGAACTATGAAGTTGATTCAGTCAGATATGTAAGCATGTTTATAACAGTGAAAGCTTGACTGGTCCCTTTGATACCTTTAACTTATAGTTGTGTCTCTCATCCTAGTCATTTTAGGACCTTTGAGCATGTTTCTAAGTCTTCTTTTATGAGATTTCTTATAGTGCTATATGAATGTCACTTGGAGGAGGAGTTAAGATATTTTGAGAGCCTCTTATATTTTTTTAGTGTAACATTAAGCATATAAAATGCTCATAAAATTGCAATCAAGTGCATAGACTCTGGAAATGTCAGCCACTTATATGATCACTTTAGAAAGAGCTGGAAATTTGGCGTTGGTATTAATCACGATAACAATGCTGTTGATAGGAAGTATTTAACCATATTACACTAGCTACAAAGTACACAGAAATCCACTAATGCTGTGTAAGCTGATAGAGATAAGGAAAAAATTCTGAGTTTTGTTCACTTTTGAAATATACTACTTGACTGGTCTCTCACTGAGGTTATTTGAAATATTGGCATTATGTACTGAAAATAGGCTTGGACCTTTATTGTGCAAAGAGTTGTCTCTCAGGTACTTGCTTCTCTTCTAGTGCTAGCTAATTTCTCCTAGTTTTAAATATTCCAAATTGCTGTGTAACATGATGCAAATACAATGACAAATACGGTTTTCTTTTTCAGAAATTGGAGATCACATCTATTTAAACAATAAATGTTTGAAGAGGACCAGTAAGGTTGTCTGTCATCCTTTTTGACATGTGGTACAGCTTTGCTGTAAGCAACATTATTACACAAAAGAACATACTATGGTCTTTTATTCTTCTTCCTCTTTGATGGTGATGTTAACAAATAGGCATCATCTTTGGAAGCTTCTCTAGTGCTACCTGGCTTTAATTTCAAATACTTTCACTCACAAGAAATTTAGAATTTAAGTATACTTAAAAAAAAAAAAGTCAATAGAGAAAAAACTATTTAGATTTTGTACAGAACACTAGTTCTGATGGTAGCTTTTTACAAATGAAAAGTTTTACTTCAATGATATTATTAAATCACATAAAATCACATATCTTGATGGTATTATCATAACAAGAAAGCTTTAAAATACTTCATTTTGCACTATCATTTTGATTAATTTGTATGGCCTTATATATAATTGACACTTTTCTCAATATAAGTGGAAAAAAAATGCATAATCATGTCATGGGTTGCAAGAATTACTGCTCAAAACTAATGACAGTATGTGAAAAATGTTTTTCTAATCACCCTGGTAAATCCAGTTTCTTTAACACACTATGAAGAGGAAGGATTGCATTGTGTCTGATTCATTTGATGGGAGACTAAAAGTCTTAACAGCAAAGATTATAAGACAAAAATGATTATTCAAGAGTTTTGTTTAACGGAAGGTTATTATAATAGGAATTTGTCTTTTCATATGCATTTTATACGCCGTGTTATGTTCCCCAATGATTGAAACTTAAAGATGAAATACAGCTAAGTTAATGTCATTTTGATATAGGTCGTTTAACTTAGAACAATATATAGTTCACATATGGAGAATTTTATTTCAGTAAGTGTTCAATGACACAATTTCTCACCAGTGCCAACAGATAAATAAGAAACATAAAAGTCTTCTGTAATCCAATTTTTAAAATGTCAGTGTGGGATAATTCTGTTTGTATTGTGATGCAAGTTTTCATATCTCCATTCTATGTTTGTATAGCTTTTCTAGAGGTAACACAAGGTAGAATTCATCTATTAATATACAATCGCTTCCAGTTCAATGAAACGTGGTGATAGTCTTGCACCGATATTATGTACTATTATTTTCCTTCTGCATTGCAGTCAGTGTTTGTGAGTACGTGCTAAATAAGTAGTAATACCAAAGCGGGGACCAGATGCAATGTGCCCCACTTGGCCCATGGGAGCTGCAGCTAGATTCTCCTGGAGTGTGGAGGCTTCCTGCAGTCACCCGAGCTCCATGCACTCAGTGGGAGCTGCTGGCTTTCCAGCTGTATGCTGAAGTCTCTGCTACTCTCTTACATCAATTAGATGACCTCATAAAATTAATGAGACATATTTTTACAACCTTCTCTCAGACAAGGCAATAGTAATCACTGTGTTTTATATGATAGAGTGTCAGCATGGAAAAAATCATACAAATCCAGTGTAAATACTTCAAGTTGCATAAAATAATTATTAATCTTTAAAAAGCATAAAATATGCACAGTTAGCTAATAAATGACAAATGAATGATTTATTCAACATGAAAGAGAAGGAAAGAGAGGTATTAACATTTTACCCACAGTTACTCTTATTCTTTGACAAGCTATTACTGAATTGTTACATTTGTAGTTTTACCATGTTTATTCAAAGCCTTGCAGCAATATAGAGATGTGTAATGATTTTAAGGGATACATGTGACTCTGTCTTTGTCTGTATATGAGTGTCTCATATAAATAGGTTATAGACAGAGAGGGGAACTTTTTGTACTGCTTCTTTTCAGTCATTCACATTGACAGTAGTTGGACGAAGTTAGTGGGGCTGTAAACTAACACGTAAGTTCCCTAAAGAAACTTATTTGCTAAACTACTACTTTTTTCTTTCTTACGTCAAAATTGCGCAGTATTTGTGCACACATAGAAGCTAGTAACTTGTAAAATATTAAGAGTTTCTATTTCTTATAAAGTTTTGACAAGATTGAAAAGATCGTGATGCAGATCTTCAAATAATGTTTCACTTTTTGGAGCTCAGACATCTAAGTTCACAATAAATAAATAACCTTAGTATTAGCTATAATATAAAATTAAATGTTTGTGAGAATGTATGTTAACCAACCATGAATATTAATTTGTCAGTAATCCAGAGCTGCCAACACCTAGCATTCAAAATTCATGCATCAGTCCTCAAAAAAAAAAAAAAAAAAAAAAAAAAAAAAAAATTAAAATAATTAAAATCAGGTAAGATGACTTTTAAATTATTAATTGTAGGTTCTTTGTATGTACCTTCTGATTTTCAGCCTATAGTTTCAATGTTTTCTTTGCAACCCACATGAATAGAAAAAAATGAAATCTAAAATTCTTATATTACCATGTGACCTCAGGGAATTAGACTTTTAAGAAAAATAACAACTATAATGAGTTCTGTACTAAAGACACTGGAGCAGTGGATCACATTGTTTTATGTCATCTTAATTCTTAAAATATTTTCCCTTTTATTTTTGTTCCTCACTTTTCAACATTATATTTCATACTTTGTTTCCCTTAAGAAGCCCTTAGGTAGGCATTCATTGGGAAGCACACTCATGTTCATTTTGAGTTCTCTTAATTATATAGTCTTAAAATGACAACTATTTAAAAATTTATCTCCTAGGCAAGTGAAATCTACTCTTTGAATGCGTAGATTTTCAGATTATTTTAAGATGAAAGAACTGGTTGACATCTTCAAAACACAGGAATTTCACTCTTATTCTTTGTACAGAAATAAAATGGCAGCTTTCACCTGCCTAAGAAATAACTGTGGGATTTTTTTTTCCTCTCCCATCAAGCAGATAATAGAATGCACAAGATGATTAGAGACACAGAAAGAGTTCATAAGAACTAGAAAGGTTGAATAATTTTTTTTTTAATCACCTGCATACATACTGGAGGAGAAAAGGAAAATGTCACTAACAGAGGGGAACTGAGAAAAGACACAACATTCCTTCCTTCCTTTTTATTCAAGGAAAAAAGGCAAGTACTTCTGAGATTGACTTGGACGTTAAAGGAGACGTCATGCTCTTATTGAATTAAGTCTTCTAAGGTAAAAAAGCCCCATTCAGAAAAAGAAGCTTAGGAGTCATGAATATCATATTCTTCAACTTAGCTTCATTTTAAGTAAAATTAAGAAGTAATGCAATGTTTTTATGCTTTGTGACCTCTCCCTGCATTTTGGAAATAAAAAATGTGATCTTTAATTTGTGAACCCTTAAAAAAAGATTTATGTATCTATGGAGTTGTTTGGGGTTTTTTTGTTTGTTTTTCCCTGCTTGAAACTTTGAAGTTATTTCAATATTTCTTTGAGGAGAAGAGCATGAACACCATGCAGAGCTTGACTGCCTTGAGATCAAATAGAACAATATTGGAAAAATTCAAATTTGCCAGCTGTTCTGTTAATTATTTCTGGAAGTGATTAAAAAAATCTTGAGGTAAGGTGTTGCCAAGAAAAATATTACTCACTGTATTTTCAGAATAAGAAATTAGACAGTCATAGCATCCATAGGAAATAAGAAAGCCAATACATTAATGTGTGACCCTTTTGCTGATGTAACTTCATTTCCTTCTTGTCTGTGAAGAACTTAAAACCAGTACTTAAAGATCTTCACAGAAGGAACCATTAATTTACAGCTGCCCAACGTCTGGATATTATTTGGATTCTAAATACCAATATAGCAAGGAATTATTTGAAACAAATCAAGAGCCCATTAAGATTTCTATTTTATTCCTAAATAGCAAACTTGTACATGTTGATAGACTCTTTGAGATTTTTCTGCTAAGCTGATGGGAGAATGTCTATGGACATTTCAGTGATAGGAGCTGTACAAAAGTTTTTTGAGCACAACATATAAAAAGCTGCAGTCATTTTAGCCATCGATTTGGACAGCAAGACTAAGGAACTTAGTCTGTACACCTTATCTGTATTCATAAAACATACCGTTTACATATCTATAAAGGCATTGTGAAGTTTTCAGATACTTTAATATGCTTAGAAGACACATGAACACAGCAGTCAGAGCAGTTTCAGGTGGACTGTCAGGTTCAAACCAGGCAAAACCAGATTGCATTTAACAATATCAGCTCTCTTCAGAGTGATATTTGTTGCTAAATTCCAGTTTCTACCGCAAATCAGTTCCATTTTACTACACTACTGCTTTATTTTGTCTTTGCAATGGTCTTTATGATCTAAACATTGTTGAGGTAAGCCAAATCTCCCATTAAAATATCCTGCTTTTTAAGTTCTGGAGATGGATTAAAAAAACATTTTAAATATTTCCATATCCTTCACTACTGAAAACTAGGAAATGGTTTTGAAACCTGAACTTATTTATAGCCAAAAAAGTTGGTATAACTTTCTTTTTGGTTCATCAGTAAATCCTCTCAGATGCTACTGATGCTATTTAGATCAAATCTGTGCCATGTGACTACAGAATGGAATATATAAGCACAGAAGGATGAAGTTGAATTAATGACAGCCTGTGTATCCCAGAGTGGGATAAATTATAGTTTGCTGCTGGCAGCAGGAACTATTCAAACAAATATTTCTGCACTATGAGAATTTCTTAAGCCTTCTATAGAATTAATGTATAATAGGAGAACTGCCTACAGAGAAGATTATCAAGAAACTTAGAAAAATATTTTCATTTTGTGATTTCAGCAATGTCTGTAATTATCAACATAGCCTATCATTTACTAAGTGGTTAGTTGTATGTAAGAGACCTTTATCTTGTACTGTAATTACTGTATATAGAAATAATATACTTGTTATGGGTGACTGCACACAAGTGGGTGGTTAAATGTAATGAAAGCTGTTTTAGAATGTATCTATTTATGAATAAATATTTTCAGTTTTCTTTTTAGAAAATTTTACTGAATGACCCTTAGAAATAGAAGTCAAATAAGAAATTTCTGTATAACTGCAATATTATTTAAAGTATATCTTGCTAAGCACATTAGAAACTCTGCTGCTAAGGAAATTTTAAACTTGACCGTAGATTAACCCTGTATTTATCACTACCTTTTATATCAAGTCTTTCAAAGCCTCTTTGTGCTCACCACATGTTGTTATTATTTATTGCCCTCATATTTTCTTTTTGTTTATATGAATTTGGAGAGTTGTTTGGTTTTGTTTACACTAATTGCTTATTGTCAGGAAAGCACTACAAATATTGTTCTAATATTAATGTGGACAATCCTAGGACTTTACCTGAATGCCTATCAACTCAATATTTTGACTTAGGAAGAACACCAACATTATCCTTTAGAACTTGGTAGGAGAGGCCTGGAAATTTAAAATGAAGCTTTGATTTGATTGTGAGCTTGAATTACCAGAAAACTATGCAAGCAGGCTCCATCTAAAAAGAGTGTGCTTAATTGCAGACACATCTGACCTTCAAATAATGATGCAATGTTGTTTTAGAGCTTTGATTAAAACTGGCAGTATGGATCTGTGGACACATTCCCAGGCTTTGCAAACAGACAAGTCAAACCTACTGCTACTTTTAAATATGATGACTAATAGCAGATAACATTGATCAGAGAATCTTCTCTGAATCCATGTGCTTTTACTCAGATCTGTTCTGTTTATCTGTTTTGCGTATTTGCCCATTACATTACGGATATAATAGCATCTTATATTATTTTAGTATCCTTAATACAGGATAGAGGATTTTAATAGGGAAGCTCATGGTCTATCCCCGTTTCTTCTCCCAGATGATCTCTATGTGTGGTATGGGAAAGGGGAAGGCAGCTAACAGCTGGTGGTCCCTTTGCCTCTAACAGCTTTACATCTAGATTCATTTATCAGCTGAAAGAGCAAACTGGCTCTCTTGTGGACAGCTACAGCCTGGATATAAGTACTGTAAGGTATTTTGTGTTGTCTCACCAGTGCTAAGTGGCCATAGTAAGCTGATGAATCCAGTTTGTACTTTTTTTCCAAGGAGTGAATCATGAGAAGGTTCATCTTTCTCAAATGAAGATTTATTTGCTTGATCTAGCGTAATATTCCAAGTTTGCTATAGACTACGTCTGATATCCTTCCCCACAGTGATTAATGTAATGTTCCCAGACTGAATAATGTTTCATGGAGAAATGGATTGTTGGTGCAAGTAAAATGGCTGAATCCAGCTTTCTGTTTCCTGAGTGGTCTGCAAGAAGATATAAATCTCAGCAAGACAACAGATGTGGTTTATTAAGTATATCAATTTTTTTAAAAAAGTTTACCCTGGTTTGTAAGGTGGGTTTTTTTGGTTGTTTTTTTTTTTTTTTTTTTGTCGTTGTAGTTGTTTATTTTATTTTATTTTTAATTAAGAAAGTATCTCTAGTTAAACTTGCCTATTTCCAATAATGAATTCTGTTATAATCTAGATAGCTGTTCACCGGTAGCATCAGGTCCAGTGTTTAGTGAGAGACTAAGAAGCAAAGAGAATGCTCACTCTCCTAGCCAGTTATCAGTATCTATCTGCAAGTGTATAAATACATGCATTTCTGTGTATGTATATGTGTGTGTATATATATACACACACATACACAAAAATGTTTAAAATAGATATGTCTGTGTAAAGGCAAAAATATCAGTTGGCTATAAAGTGAACAGCTGTTCTCGCCTTTCCTGCATGTCAGAATGCAATGTTGAGAGATAATTAGACAAGGAGTACATCAAGAACTTCGTAAACATTTAGTGTACATAAACGTCACTTTTGTTCAAGCATTACTTGCTTTGCGTTTGGCAGGCATAATATGTGAAAGAAAATACCACTTACTTGTCTTCTTGATGGATGAAACACAAGCGCAATATGTCATGGGTACATCCGTGACCTCCTGCAGCACATTACAGATACCTGGGGTATCCCTATAGCACTCTGCATTTGGCAGTTGCTAATGTGTCTACTCTGAGAAACTTTGCAAGGCGATCACTGTGGGGTAAAACAGATGGTAATTCATTATTTAATGGAGGTATCAATAACACAATTTATTAAAGATACGCAGAGAAATTCAGTATTTGACCATTAGTAGCAGTAACCAAACAAGGAAAATCTGACCCAAGCCCAGAGCTTGTACACAAACTCTAGCCTGCTTAGCTTATATATGAATACATTTCAGTGGTCTTATATTGAAAGTTGGAGATTATTAAATTTAATTTTATGAAACATATTATTTAAATTTAATTTTATGAAACGATCAGAAAAAAATTATCCCTGAATTCCAGATGTATTATCTGTAGCATACTCTTTTAAAGATGATAAGTTATAAGTTAGGAAAAAAAAATGTTATAACCACATTAGAATCATAGAATCATAGAATGGTTAGAGTTGGAAGGGACCTTCAAAGCTCGTCTAGTCCAACCCCCCTGCAAGGAGCAGGGACATCCCCAACTAGATCAGGTTGCTCAGAGCCTCATTCAACCTGGCCTTGAACATCCCCAGGGATGGGGCTTCCACCACCTCTCTGGGCAACCTGTTCCAGTGTTCTACAACGCACATTGTAAAAATTTTTTTCCTAATATCTAATCTAAATCTACCTCCCTCTATTTTAAAAACATTACCGCTTGTCCTATCACAACAGGCCCTACTGAACAGCCTCTCCCCATCTTTCTTGTAGGCCCCCTTGAGGTACTGGAAGGCCGCTATCAGGTCTCCCCGGAGCCTCCTCTTCTCCAGGCTGAACAGCCCCAACTCTCTCAGCCTGTCCTCAGAGGAGAGGTGCTCCAGCCGTTTCATCATCTTCGTGGCCCTCCTCTGGACCTTCTCCAACTGGTCCATGTCCTTCTTATGTTGGGGGCTCCAGAACTGGACACAGTACTCCAGGTGGGGTCTCACCAGGGCAGAGTAGAGGGGGAGAATCACCTCCCTCGACCTGCTGGCCACGCTACTCTTGGTGCAGCCCAGGATGTGGTTGGCCTTCTGGGCTGCAAGGGCACATTGCCTGCTCATGTTGAGCCTCTCATCCACCAACACCCCCAAGTCCTTCTCCTCAGGGCTGCTCTCGATCCATTCTCTGCCCAGCCTGTATTTGTGCCTGGGATTGCCACATTAAATTATCTAGAGTGATTTAGATATTTAAGCAACTTGATTTTTTTTTCTCATAAATGAGATTTAGGAGAGATGGCTACACTTGTAGGATAATTCTTGCTGCTATGTAGAACAGCATGTTCTGAGCTGAAAACTGTCACCTCAAGTCATGGAGTGTTAAGCACACATGAATTCAGACTTTCTTGATATTTATTTTAGTGTTTGTGGTTGATCACTGCTATTATTATTAAGTGTAGCTGGAGTGAAGATTTTGGATAACGGAGAACAATTTGTTTCAGTTTATAGTTTTGCTGAACCTGTGTTTCTTGAAGAGTACTACACTTATCTTTGTGAGTAGCTGAAAAATGGATAAAGAAAATGCAAACTCAGTTCTTTGCTGTAACAAAAATGCCATTTGCCATGATATGAGCCTCAACTTTGAAGTGATATCCATTTTTTGAGAAATTTGTCAGAAGATACAAGCACTCTAATTCATTTTCAGCCTTTCAATTAATGAAGAAAAATAGGTTTAAAGAAGAATTAATTTATTTTTAATGCTTTGCATGTATTCCTACAGTCTTCCTATAGCTATTTAGATGTCCATTGTGAGTCTGGCTATTTCTTTTCTTTTAATGAATATGTTTCCCCACATATACCTACCTACTCCCAGATTTGACTTTGTTATTCACTTTGTGCTGCAGGGGTAGGAGAGGGAAAACAAGATGGAAAGACCAAATTCAGGGTCATCACCAAAGGACAGGTGATGCCCATCATTTTCTGTGCCGACCCACTGCCCAGTCTGTAATGAAAGCAAGGTGCCCCCTGGTCCCTATCTTGTCTCTGCAGTGCCCCTCAGTTGGAGCCTAGGGAGCAATGCAGAGAACTGGCATGTAGTGATTCTTTTACAGAGTGTTTTCTCAGTTTCAGGCAATCAGAAAATTCTTCAGTGAAGCAGAAAATGAGGATTGTTACAGGCTTGTAGGATACTTCTCAGTGGGCTGAGTGGTCTCAGTCTTATTTAAGCTGTTTTGCATAAAAATTAGGTATTTACTGAGGCATGGACAAGGATCAGTTCTGTGACGCGTCTCCAACACCACACATCTCCACAAGGCATCTTGGTGACTTTTTGCTTTTGACTTACTGAGTATTTAAATACTTGAAAACCACAATAAAAAGAGACTGAGACTGTCCCGTGTTCTGAAATCATTCCCCTCTTGGAAGAGAATGTTCTGTGTAAACTGTAGTCTTCAGTCTTCTCAAAGAGATGATAGAGCTGAAAACTGGATCTTGCATACAATTGGTGAACCGATCCAATTTACATGCTATGACAGAAAAAGGAATGGAGAGAAAAAGGAATGGTTTTGCTGTTTTGAGAAAGACAACTTTCATTTTCTTTGCTTTTATGATAAATGTTTGAAAATGACAATTTTTATTTCAGGTGAAAAAGACTATTATTATGATGAACAATGGAAAAAACTTTTAATCTGTTTTTATTTCTTAATTGAAAAATGATCAAAATATACTCAGTTCATTACTGTTTGTCTTTTAAAAAAATCCTTCGATAGCTAGTTACTCATTCTTAAAAATAACATAAAACCAAGGATTATGTCAGAGTTTATTAAAATTCCTGAAAGATATAGAATAGGACAGCAGATTTTGAAAATGTTACACTTTTCTCTTTCAGCTTCAATATTTTGTGGTTTTACCTGCTGGCCAGTACCTTTATTCCCACGGTTTAGTGCAGCTGTAAACTGTGTGGAAGGGAAAGGTAGGGCAATCAACATATAGAATATTGAAAAGGTTGAGGTAGTAAAGCATCTGTCACAGATTGTATGAGATATTAAAATTCAGATACTTAATTTCGGTGACCATGATTTAAAATGAAAGAAGACAGTGGCACAATACTGACTGTCTCCTAAAAAATATTACAGTAACAATAGAAGTGGTAAAAATGTGAATGATTCTTACTGCAATTTCAAATTCATAATTTCATGATTTTCAGAGGGGTTATAAAGGAAACACAGGCAAACAGAATGTAAAATTCAGCTCACTAAAATATATGTGGAGTGAGATAAGACCATAATATTTTTCTCAATACATAAAGCCATATTTTAGTCTTTCCTTACTTCCCCAAAAGGAATAAGGTGTAAGAAGTAATTCATATCACCAGGGTGAATGAAGTTATATTGACTTTGTTGTTCCAAAGTGTGTGAGCTCTGAATAAAGCCTTTCCTGGAGCTGAGCTACTTGTAATGTCACTTTTCATGGCAATTCTCTGGACTCTAATAATGCTTGACCTTGTTATTCAGTGCCATGCCCACTGTGCCCCCCTTCCCCTACCTGGCTACTCATTTTCACATTTGTAGAAACATAAAATGTTATCATTCAGCCAGGCTGAAGTCAGCTAGCAAGTTGAAAATGTAGCAGTGTGCATAGGTGCAGAAAAGGATTGCATATGTCCTACTGAAGGGGGAGACTCAATGGAAAGACAGAATGATGGAAACTTCAGGGAGAAAAGAAAGACAGAAAGAGCATAATTAGGGAAAAGGATAAATAAGATCAAGAGGGTTTATCGAGGTAATGAGTGTAATACTGTCTGACGTGGCAGAAAGAAGGAAAGCTCTCACACTCAGCAATATTTTGTGTGCATGAACATTTCTGAATTTGTAATAGTTTTCACACTTTTCTGTAGTGGATACTTAAACTTTTCACACACAGGTTGATTTTCACCTCTGAGATTGAATTCTTCTAAAAAGTAATTCTTAATCCCCCATATGCTTTCACCAAATGGAATAGATATATATTTAAAATCTTTTCTTATGTTTATCTTTTGTTTTTCATGGGATTATACTCTCTGGACTGAGGATACCTGAGAGAAAGTATAAAAAAAGGGAAAACGTACAAAGGAAACATATGAAAAGAAAACCAGTTGAACCTCAGGTCTGAGGAGGAAGAGTCCTCAATACCACCATCACAACCCTCGCAGTGAGACCTCAGGACACTGGCGACTCACTGCATCACCCCCAAACTCTCATTTTGATACCCAGAGGGGCTTGGGGAGTGTAGAAATAACAGCAGAGGAAAGGAGTAAGTATTCTTAAGTTTTCTTCTATAACTATTTTAAAAGTATTATTAGTTGAGCTTTCTTGTATTCATTTGAACTATTACATTTTACTTTTACATTACAGATTTCAAGAAGGTGGACTTTGGCCTCTTCAGGGACCTGATGGGCAAAGTGCCATGGGAGGCGGCCCTGAAGGGAAGAGGGGCCCAGGAAAGTTGGTCCACATTCAAGGAGCACCTCCTCCAAGCTCAGAAGACGTGCATCCCGATGAAGAAGAAGGAGGGCAAAAAGGCCAGGAGACCAGCGTGGATGAGCAAGGAGCTCCTGGACAAACTGAAAGTGAAGAAGAAAGCCTAGAGAGGGTGGAAGCAGAGACAGGTTCCTGGGAGGACTACCAAGAGGCTGTGTGAGCGGCCAGGGATAGGGTGAGGAAGGCTAAAGCCCTGATGGAATTGAATCTGGCCAGGGATATAAAAAGTAACAAGAAAAGCTTTTACAGGTATGTAGGGGACAAAAGAAAGTCCAAGGAGAATGTAGACCCCCTCCAGAAGGAAACAGGTGTCCTGGTTACCCAGGACATGGGGAAGGCTGAGGTACTCAATGACATTTTTGCCTCAGTCTTCACCAATAAGGGCTCTTGTTCCACCACCCAAGCTGTAGAAGGCCCAGGCAGAGACTGTGAGGATGAAGAACCGCCCACTGTACTCGAAGAGCAGGTTCGGGATCATCTGAGGAAGGTGAAGGTGCACAAGTCCATGGGGCCTGATGAGATTCATCTGCGAGTCCTGAGGGAACTGGCGGATGAAATTGCCAAGCCATTATTCATAGTATTTGAGATGTTGTGGCAGTCTGGTGAAGTTCCCACTGACTGGGAGAGAGGAACATAACCCCAGTTTTTAAAAAAGGGAACAAGGAGGACCCAGGCGACCACAGGCTGGTCAGCCTCACCTCTGTACCTGGCAAGTACCATGAAGCAGATTCTCCTGGAAACCATGCTAAGGTTTGTTTCTGGTAATCCCAGGTAAAAATAAAGGCTGGGCGCAGAATGGATCAAGAGCAGCCCTGAGGAGAAGGACTTGGGGGTGTTGGTGGACGAGAAGCTAAACATGAGCAGGCAATGTGCCCTTGCAGCCCAGAAGGCCAACCGCATCCTGGGCTGCACCAAGAGGAGCGTGGCCAGCAGGTCGAGGGAGGTGATTCTCCCCCTCTACTCTGCCCTGGTGAGAGTACTCCCCACCTGGAGTACTGTGTCCAGTTCTGGAGCCCCCAGCATAAGAAGGACATGGACCAGTTGGAGAGGGTCCAGAGGAGGGCCACAAAGATGATGAGATGGCTGGAGCACCTCTCCTCTGAGGACAGGCTGAGAGAGTTGGGGCTGTTCAGCCTGGAGAAGAGGAGGCTCCGGGGAGACCTGATAGCGGCCTTCCAGTACCTCAAGGGGGCCTACAAGAAAGATGGGGAGAGGCTGTTCTGTAGGGCCTGTTGTGATAGGACGAGGGGTAATGTTTTTAAAATAGAGGGAGGTAGATTTAGATTAGATATTAGGAAAAAATTTTTACAATGTGCGTTGTAGAACACTGGAACAGGTTGCCCAGAGAGGTGGTGGAAGCCCCATCCCTGGAAATGTTCAAGGCCAGGCTGGATGAGGCTCTGAGCAACCTGATCTAGTTGGGGATGTCCCTGCTCCTTGCAGGGTCCTTGCAACCTTTGAAGGTCCCTTCCAACTCTAACCATTCTATGATTCTATGATTTTAATGATAATTATTAGTCCAGTTAAATTACATTTACTGTTAAGTTTTTAAATAGGTTGCCAAGAAGTTCTTAGCTCCATGTCTATTATGAGTTTCCTTTTTCCCTCAACAAGATACTTAAAGGAACTGTGTGAAGGTAAGAACTGGAAACCACAACCAATGCAGCAGGAAAGGATGCCTTTGCCATTGGGTTTTGGCTATTTCTGCACAAAGTTGCTATCAGTCTTTCTCTTGTATGCTTGTTTATTTTGCATTAGGAATTTGAAAAGGACTGTGTGTCATCAAAGTTGGGCGGAAATCTAACTCTGGCATATTTTTTTTTCTATATCTTTTTCTCCCCACCACAATTTATGTTTAATTATTTACTTAAAATACAATAGCTTAAAATAGGATAGATTATTGAATAGCCTAACAGACTGGACTCTCTCCATGTATCCAGGTATGTGCCTATAAGTTACTTCGGTAGCATTTAAATCCAATTCTCCAGTCCCTAGCAGATACTAGGGGCAACAGAGTTTGTGTACTTAAAGATGGGGCCCATTGTTCCATGAGAAGAAACAAGGGTGATGTTAACTGCTTCATTCTAGTAGACTTTTTGCTCAAGAAGAAGCCCCAGAGGCAACTGGCACTTTCCCTTCCGCTTCTTGGTTCTAATGGCGTAAGCAAAACCAAACATTTGTGTTTGACTTTTGTGTCACTTTGTTCTGCTGGCCTTTAGTACTATAATTTCCTTTGGGTTTGCTTTCAACTGCAGATCCATGAGCTTTTTCACTTGGGCAACTTGTCTGTTCTTTTTTGACAGGTTTGTTAGCCCCAAGCTGTTCTCTCTCATACTGTACCTCACACTAACTTCAGAGTAATTTCTTCTTTTCCCTGAGTTAATTTGGCATCTGACTGATCAGAAGCTGCTTTCTGAAGCTGATCAGTACTTTCCATCAACTCAAACTCTCCTGTTGAGCAATGACACAGAAAACCCTTCTGTGACATACATTGAGATTGCCAGTATAGACCTCTTAATTTAGAGCATTAATAGCTTACACAGCCATCTTTCCCCTTCCATTTATTCCTGGTAGTTGGTTGTTTTGTTTTGTTTGTTTTTTTTTCTTGGTTGTTTTATTGGCTTTTCTTTTTTCATTTTTAGTTTATAGCAGATTTCACTTATATGCTGATGTATTGTCAAGGGCAGAGAGAGAAAGAGAGAAGGAAGAAAAGTGTTTTCTTGGATTTTCTTTTTTCTCCTAAGGATAAGTAGCTGGCCAGACTTGCCCAGCATAGATGTTTTTTAAACTCCAGCTTTCTTAGTGATGTTCTAAGGACAGTTCAGTTGCAAAACAAGTGATATTTTCAAGTAATTTTACCCCTTTTTCATTTTTGTCCTCCATTTACTGACCAGAGAAATAAGATACTTCATAAATAACTGTTGTTCAATAATTATAGAGTCAATTTTTCATTAATAAATGCAAACTGTAGACAGATTCTAAGGCATCTTATCTATTGGTGCACTTGTTGCTATTTTCTGTAAGTTTTATCTTCAACTGTCCTTGAAAAACACTGTGGTCTGGTGATGTGGCTTGGGGAAATGGAAGGACTAGGGCTCATCTTAGTGATGTCCTTAAGGGTATCATTTGCAGTGGACAGGACCTTAGGGAATCTGTAGGAAACGACCCATTCATTGTGGGATTTTTGGCTGCACTCCTTCATTGTACTTGCCCCCACCATTCTGAGTACCTAAGCACTTAAATAGAAAACCAGTCTTTACAAGGCAGCCCAAGAGAACGCTCTGATGACTCTCTAAGTAAAAAGTACACAATATTGAGCATTTTGCCATTTTAGTATTCTACCTATATTTTTGTGTAATGTTCTGTCACACAGATCTTCAGATAGAAAATTTCACACTGAATGATGGGGCAGTAATTGAATTAAAGGGCTCCTTTTATTAGTTCTAATTAGCAAGAACACTTCTCCAGATAAAAGCATGGCTTTCTATTACAGTTACATGTGATGAGCAATCTTGTATTTTGCAAAATATCAGGACATCACACCATTCATATATTTTAAATCGCAGTTTAGCTCGCATTATTCATGTGGAAATTCATATCTCTTTTGAACACAGGTGTCTTTGCTAGCCATCTGAGTTCTAGCATCCTTTTTCTCTGAATAGCAGAGAAAGGAAAGCAAACATTTTGCTCGTTCAACCATGTCCCAAGGTCAGAGGAGAGGAATGAAAACGGAATTTAACCATCCAGTTTAGGTGACTTGCTGTGTTATGATCCCAGTAAGAAAAACACTTAGGCTCTGTGAAGGATAACTTTAAATGTTATTTATTAGAGCTGACAAAAAAATGTGTAGATAATCCTACATCCCTTCAGATGCTGGGAGTCCTGAGCTGTGTGGCACTGAAGGAGACTCTGGACAGGGCGTGGCACACCATGCAGACCCAATCCCTGCAAGGGATTGCTGTGATTGCTGTAGGATCTTACAGAATCATAGAATCGTAGAAAGGTTAGGGTTGGAAGACACCTTCAAAAGTCATCTAGTCCAACCCCACTGTAATGAAGCAGGGACGTCCCCAACTAGATCAGGTTGCTCAGAGCCTCATCCAACCTGGCCTTGAACGTTTCCAGGGATGGGGCTTCCACCACCTCTCTGGGCAACCTGTTCCAGTGTTCTACAACTCGCATTGTAAAAATTTTTTTCCTAATATCTAATCTAAATCTACCTCCTTCTAATTTAAACCCATTACTCCTTGTCCTATCACAACAGGCCCTACTGAACAGCTTCTCCCCATCTTTCTTGTAGGCCCCCTTGAGGTACTGGAAGACTGCTATCAAGTCTCCCCGGAGCCTCCTCTTCTCCAGGCTGAACAGCCCCAACTCTCTCAGCCTGTCCTCAGAGGAGAGGTGCTCCAGCCATCTCATCATCTTTGTGGCCCTCCTCTGGACCTTCTCCAACTGGTCCACGTCCTTCTTATGTTGGGGGCTCCAGAACTGGACACAGTACTCCAGGTGGGGAGTACTCTCACCAGGGCAGAGTAGAGGGGGAGAATCACCTCCCTCGACCTGCTGGCCACGCTCCTCTTGGTGCAGCCCAGGATGTGGGTGGCCTTCTGGGCTGCAAGGGCACATTGCCTGCTCATGTTGAGCCTCTCCTCCACCATCACTCCCAAGTCCTTCTCCTCAGGGCTGCTCTCAATCCATTCTCTGCCCAGCCTGTATTTGTGCCTGGGATTGCCATGACCCAGGTGCAGGACCTTGCACTTGGCCTGGTTGAACTTCATGGGGTGGGCACAGGCCCACCTCTCCAGCCTGTCCAGGTCCCTCTGGATGGCATCCCTCCCTTCCAGCGTGTCGACAGCACCACACAGCTTGGTGTCGTCGGCAAACTTGCTGAGGGTGCACTCTATCCCACTGTCTATGTCACCGACAAAGATGTTGAACAGGGCCAGGCCCAACATGGACTCGTGAGGGAGGCCACTGGTGACTGGTCTCCACTTGGACATTGAGCCGTTGACCACCACTCTCTGAGTGCGGCCATCCAGCCACACTTATCTTCCGAGTGCTCCTTCCATCAAACCCATTCCTCTCTAGTTTAGAGAGAAGGATGTCATGCAGGACAGTGTCAAATGCCTTGCACAAGTCCAGGTAGATGATATCCGTTGCTCGTCCTCTTCTTACAATGAAAACAGCTCTGTTCATAATTTCTAGGATCCAACAAAGAATGTTCCCATTGAAATTTATTTCTTCAGTTCTCACTGGAGGCAAGGACGCAGAGGTAATTTACCTGCTGATACCGAGTGGGAGCTGCCTGCAGTCTCCTTAGTTACAAGCAGCTGGAGAAGTTTATACTCTACCTGAGGAATATGCACAGGACAAGGCAGCCTCAAGGCCAGCCTGTCCTGCCCGTGAAGCCCAGCACAGCACAAGCTTGGACCTGCTCACATTAACCGTGCTGTGAATTGCCAACTCCTCAATGTGCAACAGTCTAGTGGTGAGGATGACTCCACTCCCTTTCCTTGAGGCACCGTGTAATTCTCCTGCTTGGTGTGCTCTGCTCACCATGAAGAGTGTGACAAGCCTAAGAGTTATCATTGAAGGGTAAATGTGTGGTTTAGCAGTTTTCTCTTCGACTTATAAGGGACAAGCGCGTCATAATAACACTGGTCCCACTTAGGCTTACATTGCAGCAGCTACTATAGTCAAAATCCTTGGTTTTTTGACTGAGTAAAGTTGCAGGAAAATAGTGGTTAATCAGGCTCAAATTTCTCTCAAATCATGTTTCTCATTTGGCAGTGCTGATAAAAACACCTGAGAACCCTCAGCATGAAATTTGTTTTCATATCAGATTTGTCCATCTTTGGTTTTACAGCTTGTCCTTGTCTCCTAATTGCTATGCAAATTGAGAGAGTTTGACATGCTGTGTACTTGCACCAGCATGGGACCACATCGCACTCAGGCAAAACTCTGAGAGTTTTCCTTTAGTCACGTTGTGCACTAGCAGCAAGGAGAGAAGCCGATTCTGTGTTAAGCCACAGGAATGTGATTTAATCGTTTTGACATCTTCTACATTGGGGAGCTCAGTACGTTTGGACAGTTTTGCTAGAAAGCCTTTAGCTTGTCTTGTCAGAGTTTTACCAACAGCAGCAGCTCCTGTTACTGCAGGCAGAGGGAGCGGACCGGGGATGTGCTCCGACAGGCCAAGTTCTTCAAGGATGTCTCCTGGCTGGCATTTCAGGATATCTAAATCTAAATTTACTTTGTCCCTTTTCATGCAGCCGAAACCAAGACACCAAATGTAGAATAGTTTCACTTGGGATTAATACTTTCACAGCCTTTTTAATGTAGGAGAAAGTTAAGCTGCTTACTTTATGTAAGGTTTGTTGAATCAAAGTTTAAGCTAGTATAATAATTAAGTATAATAAACCTTCTAAGGAAATATTATTATAGAATTAGAAAGTATCAATCTATCCCAGCTGCCTGTGCAAGTCTGTGCCCCCAGTGCTTGGGCATTATAATGTGCCTTTCAGTATGCAGCAGCCTGCTCAGACACTCTTTTAAAAAAAAAAAAAAAAGAAATTTAAGCAACAAAATAATTGGATACGTTTGTCCTCTGATTTGCAGAGATGTTTGTGGTTTGTTATTGGCCAGACAATGGTCAGGATTGTACTTAGCATTTTATTTAAAATCTATAACAGTGTGATGCTCTTCTAATTAGAATGCTCTGGGTCTTCTGTACGTGCATGAGCTGGGTGGGCGTGCAGCGAATAGAGTCAGCAATGTGAAGCTCCTCAGTAGTACATTCTGCCAGTTTAAAATTCTTTAAGTATTGTTCTCTCTTGCTGTGTTATATATGAGAGATGATTAAACAGAGAAGTCATTACCAAATTAAAAAATGATGGGGAAATTTCTTCTGTAGAGCAGGCCCACCTGGAATATCTCAGAGGCAATGCCGATAAGCTATCAAAGCACATGGTATGTGGAAATTCAAGCTGCTAACATTAAAAGCTAAAGAATCATCTAGTTTCAATGTTACTACTTGATGTTGTGAGGTGTCCAGTATTCATTTGTAGTGCATTGAGCTGGTTGTTTCAAATTTCTGTCTCTTGTGTCTGAAATAGAGGTTTTCTTAGCAGCTCAGATTTTAAACTACTTTGGTAAGAATTAACAAATATTAACTATTCTCTTTTGTATAGTTTATGTTACTAAATTAGGAAAGGAACAACAAAATTAAGTCAATTCCAGTGTCTTACACGTTCCTGGGCTTGATCTGATTTGGTCTCATTTTTTCTTATTTGTTTATATAGGCTGTAGACACTTCAAAAAGTGCATGGATTATTAGAATAATAAGTGTAAACTACTGTGATTGATTTTTTCTTAACTTGTAGTGATGGGTCCACATCACTTCCTGTAGTTTTATTTTTCTTGTCAAAATAAAATAATTTCTTCTTTCTTCCCCTCTAGCATCTTCTGTTGCAGCTGTTCAGTAGTATGCATTTTTTAATTTATTACTATTTTTTAACTCCTAAAATGGTTTCAAAGTTTAGAAGTAATATTTTATGGTATAGTAATTAATATCAGGACATACTCATCAGTATTTAATTTATAGCTTTAAGAAAAAGTAATAATTCACCTTCTTTTGGATTTTCCCTTCTGAATCAGCTCCTGCATGCAATCCTGTAAGCTAAGGGCAATCAACTGGCGTGTCAGCATTATGTAAAAAATAGCCCTGGTTCTAGAATGTGTCTTCATTTTATGCATGTTTTGAATACACATTCCTCTCTGGTAAGCTGAAAAATGTTTAAAATTCCTAAACTTCCCATTTTTATTCAGCTAAAACTTCTATAGCTTCCAGTGGGAGCTTCTGCCTTAAACTAGATTGTTCAAATTTCATGTGAACTGCTGTAAGAGAGTTCCCGTCCAGGTCAGTGTGCTGAGTCCATCCTGAACAGAAGCCATTATACTAACAAACTTCTAGGGTAACATCTCAGATCTCTTGTAAAATATAAAGTCTATTCATGGTGACTGAAAAATTTGTGACCACTTGCTAGCATGTACAAAATGGGACATCTCAATTTAAACAGGTTTCCTTAATTTTAGATGAAATTTAAAAGGTAATTTTAAGGAATGAGGAGTAGTTTCACAACACAGTGCATAAATGTAAATTTCCGTGGTGATAAAATGATACGGTTACATCACTTTCAGACAATGCTTCTGTGACAAAGTATGTAAAATAAACTTGTGAGTACATGAAAGGAAAGTAACAGAGAACAAAAATGAGATTTTCCAATATATTTTTAAATGTTGTTGTTGAGAGAAGCACTTGACATAGTTAAAAATGAAAAGATATTTCAAGCACTTGGAAGCCTTGTTTATGTTGAGAATAATTTCTTTTGGAAGAATTATGCATCTCTTGAAGAGATGAAACATTTCTAAATCCTTTGTAACTAAAGCCTACTGAAACAGAAAGCACTGCTTTACAGATGAAATATTCCTTATCAAGACAGACTTGTGGCTCCAAGAGTAAGATTTTGTTGTTACAAATACAAAAAGTATTTCTTCTACAAGCAGCCTGTGCTGTCTTAAGTAATGGATATTTGATTTTAATGTTTAGTGATAAAAATTTGCTGGTGATCTTTTTCAGGGAAACATGAAATCCTCCAAAATGCAGTTGCACAAACAAAAGTAGCTAAATAACAGAGTCTACTGTCCTGTTTCATTTTCAAACTGGTCCTAGATAAACACCAGATTATCAGTTAAAAGGCCGGTGAGCCAGAAGCCTTGATGGGGAAAGTATGTGTCTGAGGTGGGAGGGGAAGAAGTCCTGTCATCCCTGTTAACGGTATTTCACACTCATTTTCATGTTCTTACTGGAGGGTAGTGTTTTGAACTCAGGCAAACGTGATGTCCACATTTAAGTCCCTGTGTCAGGCATAGTATATCTTTATTCAAGCCTAGTGATGCATGGAAAAATAACTGACAAATACCTATTATCTTGTTACAGAAGAGAAGAAAATGAAGATTAAGTAACCACATGAAAGAGTTCCAGACTTTAGAAGACTTGACATTGATCAGGAAGGCATAACACTTTCAGCCCCCCCATCCTTATATACGGGGAAGTTATTAGAGTTATTAGAGACTGTAGGTAACAGTCTTTAATTGCTGATAATGTGGCTGTGGTGGTTTAGCCCGGATCACCACACAGTTTCTCACTCACCCTCCCCTTACTCAGCGGGACAGGGGAGAGAAATTGGGAAGAAAGGAAAACTCATGTTGAGATAAAAACAGTTTACTAAAATACTAAAAACTACAAAGATGACAGAATGTAAGGATATTACTATATACAAAATATACAAAATGAACAATGTACTATTTCTCACCATGCAATGTCCGAATGACCGATGCAGCCCGTCCCGAGCAGCGATCACGGAAACAACACCAAGCAGCAAGAAAAGGGGGGAGAGCAAGCCAAAAAGGTAGAGAGAATGATGCCAGCAAGCAAGAGAGAAGCATAGGATGCCAAGGGTGCCCGAATGGAATTGGTGCCAGAAAGGAATGGAATGCAATGCACCCTCCCATGGCCAACTCCCACTTATATACTGAGCATGACGTTTGTGGCATGGAATACTCTCTTTGGCCAGTTTGGATCAATTATTCTGTCTGTCTTTCGCCCAGCTTCCCTCATCTGCACGTTAACGAGACTTTAACGAGACTTGGAAAGCCAGACAGTGTCCTTGGTCTCATTAAAAACAACTTGTATCATCAGAGTATTTTATCAACATTCTTCACACATGAAATCCAAAACACATCGGCTACTGAGAGAAGAATTAACTCCATCCCTGCTGAAACCAGGACAGTGGCAGACAGAAAATAATGGAGAAATAATTTCTAAGTAGTTCCATGCTGTGTTTACTTTAAGTCACCTTACTGGTGTTTTGTCTTGTTTTGTTCCTCATGTATAAATCTCATTCATCTAAATTTAATATTTAAGGTAAAATTCATCATGTTGCAGAAGTTGCAATTCCCTTAATTGAATTCTGTTTAGTCAAGTGTGTCTCAGAAGTAAATGGTATCAAATGCTGCCTTTGTCCCTTGAGTGTCAGATGTCACATGGAAACCATTAAACAGGATTACAGTTTAATTACTTTCCTCTCCTTTTGAAAAGTGGATGAATATTACACTATTAGTTTGTTTTCATATTTACCATCATGTATATATTTTTATTGTCTCTACTGGTTTCCTTTAAAAAGTAATTTCAGTTCAAACCTGAAAAATCTAACACTGGAAAATGGGATAAATTGGCTATCAGTAATGGTATCTCTCAACTCTTCAAATGACAGAGTTCTTCTGAAGTCGTCTACAAGTGCTCTTCTCAGAAAGGCAGATATCACTGTTCAGATAAACTGTTTTTACTCAGTTCCTTGCTGAAGAATGCAGATGGTTTGGGGCATCACATCAAGGGGGAATACAGGGGCTCCTTAGCCTGCCAGGGTTGTTTGTCCATCTCTCCCTGAATCTCCTTTTCTCTTTATTAATTAGAAGAAAGGTTTCTGATGAGTTTCCTTTCTATAACTAGTATGGGCAGAAAAAAAATTAACTGTTTCAGAATGAAAAAATTTACTTTTGAATGCCAGTTAGTCAATCCCTGAGAAAGAACACAGCTATCAAATATTTATTTGCAATGCCATGCTGCATATATATCAAATGTTCCTAGTCTTTTTTGTGTCTTTATCTGTTTAGTATGACTGAGAAATCATTTATATTCTCATATAGAAATAAGGAGAAGTTCTTTTAAACAGGAAGATACTGATCTCATTCTTGTGTACTTAAAAGATTTTGGAAATTGTCATACTGAAGCCATTAGGATCATGTGGAAGTAACGTTATTCAGCTTGAGAAAGGACATCAGAAGCTATGCTCTAATGTGATTAACATGATTCAGAATTTCAGATCATAGTATTTACATCTAAAATAATCCATTGAGCTTTCCGGTAGTTTGGTAATTCAAAATCAATAAAGATTCTGCTGAAAGGGAGAAGACAGTACGAAGCATGAGGGAACGGACTTATACAAGGTGACCTATAGGAAATTACATTCTGGATGTAGAAAATACCATACATAATTTTTAAAGTGTGTTCAGAGTAGGCAATTTAGATAACTAAGTGCACATAATTTATAGCCAGTTATTTCGTTTCTACCTCTGTAATAAAAGAAATAATGTTTTAATTGAAGCTGAAGTTAACAGTACATGAGCATATCTTTGTCTTCATAACTGTGAAAAAATAATGTGCATTTTCCATATTGTGAGCATAAGGAGTATCAAAAAACTCTAGCAAGGTGTAAAAGGAATGCAAAAACAGATGAAAATAAAAATTACCAAGTAACACAGAACTCATCAAATCATTATGGTTGTAAAAGAACTCTAAGATCATCAAGTCCAACTGTCAACGCAACACCACCATACGTACTAAACCATGTCCTAAAGTGCCACATGTACACTTTTTTTTTTTTAAACCTACAGGGATGGTGACTCCACCACTTCCTTGAGCAGTCTGTTCCAATGCTTTACCACTCCTTCAGTAAAGAAATTTTTCCTAATATCCAATCTACACTTCCCCTGATGCAACTTGAGGCCATTTCCTCTCATCCTATCACTAGTTACTTGGGAGCAGAGACCAACATCCACCTCACTACAACCTCCTTTCAGGTAGTTGACCTTGACAGACTGGAGAGGTGGGCCCATGCAAACCTCATGAAGTTCAACAAGGCCAAGTCCTGCACATGGATGGGGCAATCCCAGGCACAAATACAGGCTGGGCAGAGAATGGATCAAGAGCAGCCCTGAGGAGAAGGACTTGGGAGTGTTGGTGGACGAGAAGTTCAACATGAGCAGGCGATGGGCACTTGCAGCCCAGACAGCCACCCACATCCTGGGCTGCATCAAAAGAAGCACGGCCAGCAGGTCGAGGGAGGTGATTCTCCCCCTCTACTCTGCCCTGGTGAGACCTCACCTGGAGTACTGTGTCCAGCTTTGGAGTCCTCAACATAAGAAGGACATGGACCAGTTGGAGAGGGTCCAGAGGAGGGCCACAAAGATGATGAGATGGCTGGAGCACCTCTCCTCTGAGGACAGGCTGAGAGAGTTGGGGCTGTTCAGCCTGGAGAAGAGAAGGCTCTGGGGAGACTTCCAATACTTAAAGGGGGCCTACAAGAAAGATGGGGAGAAGCTTTCAGTAGGGCCTGTTGTGATGGGACGAGGGCTAATGGTTTTAAAATAGAGGGAAGTAAATTTAGATGAGATATTAGGAAAAAATTGTTTACAATGAAGATGGTGGAACACTGGAACAGGTTTCCCAGAGAGGTGGTGGATTCCCCATCCCTGGAAACATTCAAGGCCAGGTTGGATGAGTCTCTGAGCAACCTGATCTAGTTGAAAATGTCCCTAAGACTTGTTCTCCAGACCCTTCACTAGCTTCATTGCCCTTTTCTGGACATGCTCCAGCAATTAAATGTCATTCTTGTACTGAGGGGCCCAAAACAGAACACAGTATTTGGGTGGATCCCATCCAACCCCATAGACTTAAATGTTTATGTGGCATAGCGGGTTATTAGTTGCTTCCTCCTGGATTGTGGGTTTATTTTGCTCTCAGTCCCTGTGTCCCAGCTCAGGGGGCTGAATACCCTGGGGATAAGTGGTCTGACTATTAAAGACCAAGGCAAAGAAGGGAAGTACCTCAGCCTTTTCCTTATCCCTGCTGGCAATGTTCCCCCCGCTCCCTGCATCCAATAAAGGATGGAGATTCTCCTTGGCTCCCTTGGCTGGGAGGCGATTCACCTGCCACTGCAAGCAGGGACCTGTTTCCATTCCCCACCCATCTCTTAGGTCCTCTCATTCTGTTTAGTGGCAAGAAGGCAGGGGATCCTCTGCTTCTTGTGGAATCTCCATCTGCTGCCTTGGCCTCAGGGATGGTAGGGTGTGGCTCCACCAGTCTATTTCCCTCTCACACTCCCTGATATTCCTTAACCTTTCCACTTCCTCCTTCAGCTCTGCCACCAGGCTGGGCAGATCATCCACTTGGTTGCAGCAAAACCAGCTGTTGTCTCTGCTGCCCTCCAGTACAAGTGACAGGTTCAGGCACACCCTGCAGTCAGAATCCTGGACAGCTGTGTGTTTGTGTGGGAATGCCATCTGGGTCGTCACATTCCTTCTGGTGATGCAGAGTGGAAACTATAGTTGGGTCCTCTCCTGGGAGGGCGATGACCACTAGGTGAGTTACGTTTAGAGCCAGGAGGAGGACTGCGCCCTGCGCAAACTGATGCACCATGCTTTTCTGGTGCGCTATGCCTCTGGTCATTTGCACTCCCTGGGGGCTGCTTTTGTATGGGAGGGGGTTTGGCCGCAGTCACTCTTGTTCTCATGCTGAGTCAGAGCTGCCCTTCATCAGGAGCTCCCTCCTTCCCACCCTATAGGGGAGGCTGGGGTACCTTCTCTCTCCCTGCACTTTTGCCTCTGCGATTTAGCTGTGGTTTTGCCACTTTAGGAAGGGTCCCCTGGCACAATCCTCCATTCATAAAACTCATCATAAAAGGGGACAACTTCTTTAAATGCTAACTTTATTTTATTATTCAACCTCTGACATATAGACATAAATTACACATTCTGTATTTGTAATAAAGGCTTGAGGAAACAAAACTGCAAAGTTCCACCCATTATTCTGATTCATACTCTTTAAGTATTCAATGTATGTTGTAAGAGGAATAAAGTTACACAATATATCACTTCTTATTCAGTATAATTTCTACCTTGTAATGGTAACTAGGAAAGACTGGAAAAGACACTCTGCTTCTGTCCTGGTTCTGGCTAGGATAGAGTTAATTTTCACTGGAACTGGAGCTGGTGGCACCTGTGGCTGGGGGACACAAGCAGGGATAGTTTACTAATTAGCAAACAGCTGGGATGGTTTACCCAAATTAGCCACAGGGCTATTCCATGCCATGTGATG
Source organism: Tetrax tetrax (assembly GCA_009806455.1). Lineage (NCBI taxonomy): Eukaryota > Metazoa > Chordata > Aves > Otidiformes > Otididae > Tetrax > Tetrax tetrax. The sequence continues at coordinate 114,176 of WHYT01016635.1, read as the reverse complement.
TCATTCTCAGTATATAAAGTGGGGACTGTGGTGAGGGGTAGTTCATGGCTACTCAGGAGGGAGCTGGGCATTGGGATCTACTCTGAGCTATTGTGCTGTATATAAGTATTTTCTGTGGGGTTTTTTTTTGTTTATTTTCCGTCTCTCTTTTCTACTTACTCAAAGTAGACATGTAAAATATACTTTGTGATAGTATTATTTTAACAGACATTGTGTAATAATAAGTCCAGGTACTCCTCTCTATTATAAAATGTGTACCAGAAGAATTCAACTTCTTTTTCAGCTTGCTGAGAGAAGGTCTGTAGGATCTGTGGAGTGAACCAAACAAAATTAATATTTCACAGGTCAGGTCTTCAGTAATGTTCTCAGTCACCTGTGTGCTCTGGAAGAATCGTTATTTCTTCACGGTTACATGTCTTATCTGATCCCTCCTTGTTATTGAGAATCCTTGTCAGAAAAGTCATCTGTGAAAATAATATATAAGTATTATATTTTGTTATTTGTTTGACACGGAGTTCTCCAAGTAATACTACATTCAGGAGTATGTCAGAAAAGACTTGATTTCCCCAAAATATATTAAAAATTAGGCTAATGACACTGATTTATAATCAAAGGTACAGAAGACCAACAAAATTTAATACAACTTATTACCAAAGCTGTGGGCTTATATGGTGTTTTCATGAAGGAACAGTAACTCCGGTGAAATAAGCAGGGGGCAGAATATCAAGAACTGGAGTTTATTCCTGATTCTAGCTGTAAGTTATTGTGTGCTTTTAGGCAAAATATGTGTAGTTAGATTTTTAAAAGCAACTGCTGCTTTCTGGAGGAGCTATGAGTCCCTGAAAATCTCTGAAAAATCTTACAATTGACTCAACTGGAGACCCCAAGTTGCAGTGCTTATACATACACACACATCCCTCCCACTTCAGCTCCAAGGACTCTGGTGTTTGTTTCCAAACCAAACCTTTCACTGGTTTCATTCAGTGAAGCAGTGCTATACTTAGTCAAGGCTGAAATAAATTTGTTCTCAAAAGTATGTTTCTCCAATGGCACAGCTCAGTGCTTAAGCATTCCACAAGTGAGGAAGCAGTGGTGATGTGACTTGCTCTCTGATATTTAGATATCATTTTTTAATTTTAAAGAAAATACTTCAAAGGTCAAGATAGTTAATAGCTACTAGCCATTCTACAAGAATGCTGTAACAGTCCTCTCAGTGAGATTATTTTGCTAAATGTTTAAGCCTGAGTGCAAAGTCCCTTTAGGTGTTTTTTAGGAGAGCCCTAGTCAATGCCAAGTAGTTGACTTATGGTCAGTACTACTTTCACACAAACAACTCGGAGCTCTGTCAAAGGGAAATATGAGTTTTTGTGCTTTTTTCCTTTTCCTAAATGATATGTTAAAAAATGTTTAAAAAAATTATTTTTAATTCTGCTGGAATTTCATACAATGATTTTCAACCATTACTAGAGAAGTTGGATTGCTTTCCTTGTATTTAAATTTGAAGTTATAAGTGCAGAAGCATGGCAACGAGATAATGGAATTTCTTAAACTTTCAAAAGAAATTAAACTGTCAGCTTAGACATTACAGCAACAATCACCACAGTACTGTAAAAATTAAAAGCACATCATTACTTAGGAAAGTGTAGAAAGTCATTATAAACTTCAGTTTGTCTTCTTCCAAAATAGATGGCAAACAAAACGGATGATCACACATTTTTCATACAGTCGTCTAGCTGATATATTGCAGCTATGTATTTTGGAAGCCTCTTATAGTACAACAAGAACTTAAATTCAAGTGATGGTTATTATTACAAGTTTTTAAGTTGTGGGAACAAGATTGTTGTTAATGACAGAAATAATGAAGATTATAAACATGTGCAATTTAACTACAGAATTTATTTTTTTTTTCTTAGTCTCTTAAGAGTGATGTCCTCTCTGTCTTACATGAACCCAGAATACAAATCTGGGGGAATTTAATTTTCTTTACAGGAAGCATTGAGGCTATATGAAGTAGTGGCTGCAGCTGTCTTTCTCTGCATTCAGAGTATTTCTAACCTGCAGTGATTTCCCATATATACCAGTTTGACAACTTTAAAAGCCTTAGCAGACATCCTCTTCTTGAGGTTGTGGAAGAGTCTACACTATAAGACTTTAAAATGAAAACACGATTTTTAATTTTTAGGTTAGCATTCTAGCAGATCTGATACACGCACAGATCTGTTGCATGTGTGACTCACTGAAGTAGTATCTTAAAATAAAACAGTAAAAGCATAGAAGCAATTACATCAAACTAAATTTGTTCAAATCTTTTTTTTTTCTTTCCAGCTAGTAGTATAATGCCAGATGGTGGTATAATTTTAAAATTTTAACTAGGAAAGAATGTGGTTTCTATAATACAGAAAACAATTTTCTAACTTGTATTTAAAACCTGATTTTCATTAAAGAGATGGCATCAACATTTATCTGATATCTAAAAGTGGGTCATCTTTAGATACAGTAAGACATTTATTCTCAAGTAAGAGCTTATAGATAACTACAACAGGCTAGGAAGGAAAAAATAAAATATTTTAAAATGTGTGAACTTTCTGGCATTTCAGCTGTTGATGAATGATGAACCTATTGATGGATGCTGTCCAAAAAACATCCCATATGTGTTTGTAGGAACTATATGAAAAACATTGAAAGGAGAAATGGAAGAGAATATTGTTAAAAGTATATGAAAAGCATACTTCTGAAAATAAAGAAGCAAAGAAACATGATTCAACCACTAATGGTATAATACATCCTAGTTTCTGTTAAGAGCTATTTAACACACTTTTTTAGTATATCTCCTCTGTTCAGACCTGTCTAAACCTGTGAAATTTTGAAATGCAGTTGTATGTATGAACCGAGGAGAAAATTCTACTCTAAAAGAGCAATGCTTATGCCCTTAGATTTTGGAGAAAACTCTCCTTCATTCTTTACTGTTGTTCATTTTTTTTTCTAGTATAATACTGCTTTGATTTTCATCTTCCATAGCAGCTTATGCATAATGGTTTGCAAATGAAATGAAGTAATTATAGAATTAAAGTGAGTGTCTAACAATAGGGCAAATTTGAGAGAGGTTTGAAAAGCTACTGTTTTCCATAGAGATTTCAATTGAGATTGAGAACCTAAGAAGTGAATAGTCATTGAAGGGCTGGTTTAGATATCAAGAGCTGTAAATAAGAAGAAATTCATATATTATCACTACTAATTCAGTGATAGAATAAAATAAGAGAATAAGTATTTGCTAGATTGCCTTGGAAGGTAAAAGGATGTAAGATTTAGGAACAGTCTGGAACAAAACCATGATTTTAAAAAAAAACAAAAGCAAACCAACAAAAACCCTGCCAAACCTTGTGAACAACAAAAGATGAAATAAAGTTAATTTGTTTTCAACTCTCCTTCCTTCTGTTTTAATGAGAACTAGTTTATTTGTGACTGTAGACTTTTTCTTTTTGTCAGCTCTACAACTAAGCTGGCCTGAGTGGTGATTGTGTGAGAAGCTAGGAAGCAGCATACTTGCAAATGGAGAGTTAGCCTCAGAGGAGAAGACAGAAGACACGAGACTGAAGAATTATTTAACTAAGACTGTCTTTGCAGGATAGCCTCTGACAAGAGTGTCTTTTGTACATGTATGCAACATGGAAATAATTCTGAAGGAATACAAAAATCAGCATTAGGAAGTAGCAGTGAGTTGAAATGAATGAGATTTCTAATGCAGACTTCTGCTTTTCTAGTCTGAAAGTGACTGGAAGTCTGGCAGTAGTAAGTTTCTTCTCTTTGTGAAGGTCCAACAGTCTTGAGAGAGGGTGGTCAAAGATAGAGTAGCACTGTAACAGATGATGATGTGAGGACATATAATATCAGCCTCCAGTGAAATGGGCTTCTGAGCCCTTAAACTATTCCCATACACAATTCACAATGAAAAGTACAGCATCTTATCTCCCCTGTAAGTGAGTACTGTCCTTCACTGCAACTAGAACACATTGTCTGTGGTGGCAAAACAGATACAGAATTCAGATTCAGCTGTATACTGACAAAAGTGCTGAAATCCAGTCCTTGCATATGAAACTTTGCTTTTCTGTGTGTTTTCTCAGAGCATGTATGTTTGCATTTCATCAGTTCTGCCCATATCATACTGAGACAGAGAGAAGAGGCTAAATTAATTATGAGAAATATTTATGTGATTTCTGCATTATGTAAACATTCCTGCTCCAGTTGCTGATGGATGTACTGTGACAACATTGTTTTTAACTTTGCCTTGTTACTTTATATAAGTTTAAAATTGCTATTAAAACAAAACTCCCTAGTTTGCATATAGCTGGGGAAAAAAAAATATATTTTATTTGTAATAACATGCCATCCCACTAACTTAAAAAAAAAAAAAACCCCACAATACACTATTGTGCTGGTTTCAGCAGGGATGGAGTTAATTTTCCTCTCAGTAGCTGGTGTGTTTTGGATTTCATATGTGAACAATGTTGATAAACACACTGGTGATACAAGTTGTTGTTAATGAGACCAAAAACACTGTCTGGCTTTCCAAGTCTTGCTAATGAGCAGATGCAAGAAGCTGGGAAATACAGATAGAATAATGGACTTAAACCGTCCAAAGAGAGTATTCCATGCCATAAACGTCATACTCGGCACGTAAGTGGAGGTTGCCCATGGAGGAGGCATCCGTTTTTCCATTTTCCCATTTCTTCTCTCTGTTGCTTGATGGCATCATTCCCTCTACCTTGCTGACTCGCTTTCACTCCTTTGCTTGCTGCTCGAATTTGTTTCCGTGATTGCTGCTCGGGATGTGCTGTATCGGTCATTGAGATATCGGGTGGTGAGAAATCATACATTGTTCATTTTGTATATTTTAATATCCCTATATTTTGTTGTTATTATTATTTTTCTTTGTTATTCTAGTAAACTGTCTTCATCTCAACTCATGAGTTTTCCTTTCTTCCCAATTTCTCACCCCCGTCTTGCTGGGTAGGGAGAGGGTGAGTGAGAAACTGTGTGATGACTAGGGCTAAACCACAACTACTATTTACATTTTTAAATGAATACCACTGTAGAAAAAAGACCTTCAGTATAGAACTTCTTCCTGTAATATTTTTAAAAATAAAAATACTACCTTTGGGGAAAATAAATGCCATAAAACAAACAAACAAACAAGCCAGGAAGAGACCTCTGGAAGCCTCTAGTCAAATCCTGCCCTAAGCAAGGTCGGGTATCAGATCAGACCAGGCCATCTTCTCAATGACCTCCTCAAAGGTACAGGTAGTCAGCCACTAAGTCTCTCCTGCAGCTGTTTGTTCTCCAGGCTGAAAAAACACCAGTCTCAGCCTCTCATCACAGGGCAGATACTCCAGCCCCTAAATAGCTTGGTGGTCCTCTCTGGACCTTGTTCCACATCATTCCTGTACCGAGGATCCAAAACTGTACACACTATCTAGATGTAGCTGAACCAGTGCTGACAAAAGAGATAATCCCTTCTCTCAATCTACCAGCTGTGCCCATGTTAATGACAGCCCAGGACACCGATGGCCATCTTTGCTGCCAGGGCAGGCTGCTGACTCATGCTCAGCTTGCTGCTGACCCAGACACCCAGGGCCTTTCTGCAAAGCTGCTTCCCAGCTGACAAGTTCCTGGACTATAGGGCTGCCAGAGGTTCCCCCTTCCAGGTGTAGAAATACTCATGTGCCATTGAATTTCATGAGGTTCCTGTCAGCTCTTTCCTACAGCTATCTAGATCGTTCTGGATATCAGCTCTGCCTTCAGTCATATCAAAAGGTCATCTAAATTTGGCAATATTTGCAAGTTTGGTGAGAGTGTGCTCTGTTACCTAAAGATGCTAGGCAGGCCAAGTCCCAGGACAGACCTTTGCAGTACTGCACTTCTTAATCTTATTTGGGTAGAGTGTTGCCTATTAGTCTGAACTAACTAGTCTGAACTCAGCCATCCATTCCAACTTTTTAAATAATTTAAATCATAACATCCCAGATTGGAAATAAGAGCATTGTGGGAGATGGTGTCTAAAGTCTTACTACAAAAGATGTAAATGACATCTACTTCTCTCATCCACAAACCTAGGCATTTTACTAGAAACGGCAATGAGTTTGGTCAGCCATTCATTACATTACAAGGCATACACGAAAGTATTGCCCAGACAAGTGAAGTCTTGACTACGTTTGGTCAGTTCTATGTCAGTATTCTGGTATGTTTTAGGAAAGCAAACCATTAGCTGATAACTTCTGGATGGGAGGCTTATCCAAAAGCCTCTGGACTACGGATGTAGTCTGCCCTATTCTATGAATTTAGATATTCACAGGAAAACAATAAAGAAGCATGGATGAACTCTTAACAGTTTTAGACCCTTTTACATTTGGAGTTGGAGTCCAGAAGATGATAATAATCTAAGTAACAACAGCTTATTATCTTTAGATACTGAGAAAGAGGAAAAAAGGTTTGCCCAGCCTGATGTGACCAGTGAGGCCATTGGCAGCTTTTGTAAATAATCTAAATTGTGAAGCAATAAAAAGTGAAAGCAATAGCCCCTTACAGGGGAACATATCCATGGACATTCAACACTGTAGAAGGCTGAGCTCAAGGTAGAGTCACAATGTAAATGCCAGGACTGGACACCTTGCCCAGCACAAGTGAGTGTCCTGCTCCTCTGCATCAAAGGGAGGTGGGGTGGGGAACGATGAGGGGGAGCAGAATAGGAATTGCTAACTCCCTGCTATGCCTATTCCATTTAGTAAATAAAATCTGAAATTTATGTTCCTGAACAGTGAATTTTTTTTGTTAATGTTGTGATGTTTGATGAAGAATAAGGATAAGGGTGCCTGCATATTATAGAGCAACCCAGTGCTTTTTTCAGCAATGCTAAGCACTGCTTTTATGTGCCAGGTGTCATTGCTTGGGCAGAATTGCTGTCTTGGTGCACCAGGGGTGTGAGTTCTATCTCTGTGTACTGAGTTCACTGGTGCAAGCAAGACTGTAGGCCTTAGCCTGTTGCATTTGTTGGCCTGAGTGGGTTTTTGCCCCATAAAGTACAGGGCATGTCAGTCTAGGTGCCACTGTGCCCTTGGCATGCTTGTCTGATACCTGTCCTGAAAGTGGGCTAGGTGGCTATTTGGCACTGAATTTTGTATTACTTTTGTTTAGGAAAGGGATATATTGAGAACAGGCATTTTTATGAGCTGCTTCCTTGTATATTGGATACAGATGTGTATTCTTCTGGGGGCCCAAAAGTGTGCGGTGTTTGTAAAAGACACCAGTGTTTGCCATGGAGATGGATATCAGTGTGACATCTGCTAGCACACATAGAGCCTGATTAGCCTGTGAGTGAGAACAAGATCAGGCCATTTGTACTGATCCTGTTTATGCAAGTGATGTTTCTGAGTATGTAGTGCCTGTAAAAGTGCAGTTCTTCCATCTTTGTACATCTGTTAGTGGTTGGCTGTGTCTGCGCTTATGTTTCGGAAATGAAAGCTCAACCCTAGCAGACTTTGAGAGGAGAGGGACCTTTGAGTCCCAAAGTCTTCCAGATTCTTAATTCCTTAATAAGCTGTAAGTGTTCCTGAGGTGGCAGGTGTAGGAGCTCAGTGTGAAGAGTGGACTGATCACTTTGCAAATATGCCCAAAGGGCTAGAATTTGTGACCAAACAGTATAACATTAATTTAAAGGTATATACACAGTATCTCTAAAAAACAATTGAATATGACATGAAACCATCCAGTTGTGTGGTCTGTAGAACAAGCAGAGACCCAAGAGGAATAACCTAGAGCTGAACTCTCTGCAAACTGTTCCCTGGACATGTCCCACAAAGTAAAACAGCATATTTAAAAAAAAAAAAATTAAATCCCATAAACAGTTGAGGCTATGGAAACAGGTTAATGTAACTTCATGTAAATGTAAAGTGGTTTTATTGATGACAGTGAATCCTTAGAAAAGTGTTCAAAAATACTAATTAAATGGCTTTAGGAAGCCTCTATTAGTTTATTTTACAGGGTAATTCTCTGAAGAATAACAACCTGAAGAGATGGATTCAAAGGATAATAATATAGACGAATGACTGCTGAGAAGTTACTTAAGAATAATGGCTAATAAATTGGAAAAAATAGGGAAATAAAATGGCTTAACATCATAGTACCAACAGAGACTCCTACTGATGGAGATGTTCCAGGTTGGATAACTAAGGTAATTATTATTTGCTTATTACAATACTTTGTTATATTTGTCTTCCATAGGTAGCACAGAAGAACAAGCCATTCCTTCCAATCCCACGAGTATTTCTAATGTTAGGTTGCTTAGCTTTGCTTTTGCTACCTTTATTTATTTCGCTTTATTATCATATCTGGGCAAATAGGTTTTGCAAAGAAAGATAAAAATTTATCTTCAACATTTATCATTCAAATGGACTTTTAATACCAAGCTTCAATGCTCATAGGCCATTTGAGGATTTCAGAATCATATATTTTACATCCTGAATATATACTTCTTTGTACAATGCTTTGAGTTAACTGTTTCGGTGTCTTTATGTTCTCCTGGATCATCTTTTAATTTGTATTGAGAAATGAAAATATTTAATTAAATTGTTGTAGGCAAAAAAAAAAAAAAAAAATACTGTGCAGAAGGTAAACATTGAACTGTTACATTGTATGTCACCATTGCACGGAGCCCTAAGCAAGTCTGTAGGAAGACTGAAGACTTGTGCTGTGAGGAGTAAACAACCTCATTTATCTCTGTGAGGTCCCAACTCCTACATAGTCAGCGCCCAGCATTTGAGTAAACAATGCAAACATCTTCATTGAATAAAGAGGGAGAAAACTACAAACCTGCACTAGTCATCATGAAGTTAATAGTTCGTACTCAGTCACAAAAGGGCAATGAAAAAGTAGCATGGAGATTAAAAAACAATTTAAGGAGACTAGTGGAAATTAAACCATTCTGGTTACATACACAGTCTATTCTGAGCAAAATGTTTTTGTCAGACTGTAGGGTTGTATCTTCTTTCATGTGCTGTTTGGAAAAACAAAGTAGCCTTTACTCTGCCGCACTGATTGTTCTGTCTCATGCATGACCATGTCTCCAGACTTGCCTCTCACAACCTTGACAGCCTCTCTACCCACCATAACCCTCTTTAAAAAAAAAAAAAAAAAAAAATCCAACTGTGTCCATAGATCAGGCACAAAAGCAACTGCATAGAGATACACAACTCGATCTGTAATAGCTAGCTTGATATTCTGGTCTCGAGAGCAGAGCACAGATTCGTGCAACCTGTAGCTTGGCTGGGTATTGCAGCCTGTGCTGTGCTTCTTGCTGCCACAGCCAAACTGGTACTGACATATAAAGCACCCTTTGCAATATATCTAAGTCAGTTTTACACTAGCTGTAATCACTGCTATGACCTCAGAATTAATTTACAGCCTAGCTCTTCAGTCACCACTCCATTTAATTGTTCTTCCACTATACTTTTTTTTTGTTGTTTTCTTGCACATACCAAATAAATTACATGTTTTCTCTTGTACTCACAACTAATTTTTCCTGTTTGATTTGCACATTTCTGTATCATCTACTCTGTGTTACAGAACATTACTACCCCTTACTTCTGTCAAGGTATCAAGGGTCCTTGTTTCCATTATTACTTCTCAGAACTTAAGAAGAAACTAGAGATTACATTTAGAATCTTTACTAGAATATCTTGATCCCTAAAAAGAAGAGATTTTGGTATCTTTCACTCTCTTTTTTTTCCAAATATTTACACCTGGACCAATAACTTTTGGATTTGGGTGAAAACTAGAGGCCCAGGAAAATGAGTTGGAGAGTAAAATGTACTTCATCAATTTTCACATAACCAAGGAAGAAGGAAAAGAACAAGATCAGTCAAGAAAGTAGAACCATGAAAGGTTACCTTGCCCTCTCCAAACACCTAGAAAAACTGTGACATAAGGAAATGGAGAAGTCAGTGCATTTAATTAAGTTTATTTTATTCAATTGCTCCTGTACTAGCTGTTGTATGAACCCTCAGAATGGGGTGAAATTGAAAAGCAAAGCAGCATAGTCTTTCATGACAAGTCTATAACTGTATAGAAACCATAATTTCTTGAGTAGTGCTGAAAATTTTTATTTCTAAAGGTAACGCTTTTTTTTTTTTTTGCCCTGGATGAGTTCACTGTGACATTCAAATGCAAACAAAGTGCACAGGGGAAAGAAAGCAGGTGGGTTATAACAGTATGATTCAATTTATTTAGGGATTCAAGCACAGGCTAAAGAAAATAAACCTATTAAAAAAAAAACCCAAACCCAAACAACTGTAACATTATAGTACAGAATCATAATTTTCATCATGACAAAACTATATTGAAGATTATAAAGCACTCAAGGTAAGAAATCTATATAGGTACATAGTTAAGGTATTAGATAGGAGAGTAAAATTAGTTAAAGTTTACTTGTCTAAATGTCTCTTAAGTGTCTAAATTTCTCCATATATCTTCAAGGAAACAATTAAGCTCAATGAAGCTCATTTAGAAGACATTTTTCTTAAAGGTTTGCTTCCCTGGGAAGTTGAGTATACCTCAAATACTCCAACTTTCCCAAGTTTAATATAGGAGACAAGGATAATAAGTCCAAGGATAAATGCAAGCAATTGAACTTTAAAATATAACCACTTCTGCAGACTGTATGTGTCAGATTCACCTCTTAGAAAATACAATAATTCATTTAAAGTTTGTGTTAAACATTAACATTACTTGTGTTTGCAGTGAGTCCTAGATGTTCGCTATACTATCCTTTTTCTCACCAAGAATTCATGATCATTTGTGACCACAGAAAACCCTTTTATGGGGCAGTGGGAGAGAATACAAGTGATGTTAAAATAAATTCCCTGCACTTGTTGATGGTGATATTTATAGTATAAAAGTAAAATATAAACAGAAAATAAAATGTGTAAAGATCTAATGAAACTACTGTTCTCCTTAAATACCATGGAATCATTCACGTTAACATATAATAACTTAAGGCCGTAGTAAAGAAGATTGAAATTTGTTTAAAAACCCCTCTAATATTTAAGCAAGAAAGGTCCAAGATGTTAGTAGTGGCTGGGTTCACTGCAGATGTAACAAATGGAGTAAATTACCAAATGATCCAAAGTAGGGGCCATACACTACAGGAGATAAAATCAGCCAAACCATCATAATATATTTACTTTATTTACTATATTTACTAACTCAACAGCAAGTTTATTCTGGACCACAAGGAAAATACATTGTGTAACAGGTTTTTCTGTACCTGTAGGAGCCACCATATGTCCTACCTTTGTGTGTTGTTCAGCAACTAAACATTGTAAATAAAATGATGAGGAAATGAACAAAACCAGTGTAAGAGATCTTTCAAACTTTATTTTCAGATCTGTAGTTTCTTCAATGCTGCTTCTGTGTTGCTTAATGTGCTGTGTTTGAACTGTAAGATGCCTTATACAATTGGTATAATATGACAAGGGTACCTGCACCGACTCTGTTTTTTTTCTGAAGTAATAGAAATGCGAACAAAAGTAGAATAGAGATAGCCAGGAGAAATAAATAGCTAATTAAAGACTCCAGGGATTTAAAATATAATGTGTCTGAATTATAATGTAGATTTTGACTTTTTGCTAAGATGTGGCTTGGAAATCTATCTATTAAAATATTATCAGGAGATTACTCTGTCAGAGCCAGAGAAGAATAAAAGATATGAGCAGAGAAAATTACAGCCCTGCAATTTACAGGTAATTTAATGCTATTATATATCAGTTTTTCAGAAAAGTTTAAAAAATGTTTCCTCATGCCAAAAATGATTATACAGATACTTGGTTTGGGGTTTTTTTTTTTTTGTTTGTTTGGGGGTTTTTTGGTTTTTTTTTTTTGTTTTTTTTTTAATGGACACCTTGCAGTCTTGAAATTTTATTCTCCATCCTCAACATGAGCAATATAATTTCTTATTTAAAAATATGAGATCATAAAATAATTCTCTCTGATATTCGGAGAATACACTGTTTACAGACACATGCCTACATATCTGTGCACAGGCACAGTACAAAGTGTACTGACCTTTCATTTCCATATATTGTGTTCATCACAGGATTTACAATACATGGAGTTATCTGTAAAATTATTAATAGCCTGGCATTTACAGATGAGTAAATCTGAAAATCCTTTTTGAAACATACCCTGTGGCTAGCATCAGTTATGCAGCTAAATAATACAACTAAGTTTATTGAGCAATAGCTAGGAAACATGAAAAAGCACAGTTATGTTACCCATTATTCACTCTTTGTCAGCCAATTTCATGACTAACCAAACTAAAATATCTACCAAGTAGTTAACAGTAAAATTTGACCTTTCTCACTTCATTATAGATAATTTTTTTTTAATATAAATATATTACACTTTCTTTTAAAGTTAGGCTAGGTTCCTTGGAAAATTCCACACTTGGTTTTAGGGAAATATGGTTTATCTTCTCACCAGGATCATGAACCTTAATATTGCATCCAAGCAAATATTAAGCAAAGTGAATACTAAGCAAATAGTAATAACCTTCAGTAATAAGTTCAATTTACCTTTTGTACCAATGATGTGTATTATTACAATCTGTTTCTGTTGTCATAAGACTTCGTATTTAGTAAGTTGTATATGGCCTGAATACACAAGCAGTAATCTGCTTACAAACTGTACTATTCGTGAATGTTACTCGTGTAGTATGTGGTACTTGTTTTCCTTTTAATTTATTTATTTATTTTAAAACAAAATGCATTATTTCAGTCAGTAAAGCTCTGGGCAGTGCTGACTAAAGATTATAAAACAATATCAGAGGTTTTGGAAAAAGGTTTGAGTTGAAGGAAACTAAGTATACTTTAATCCTTTCTTCAAAATGTTCTTAAAATGTTCTTGTTATCGTGTAGCCATAAAGCTTCCAAACAGACTTGGAGTAATTTCCTTATTGTCATTGTTACTGTTAATACGTCTTATTTCAGGCATTGCTAGTGATTAATTTGAAGCATTTTAGTGGAAAAAAAAAAGTAGAAAATTTCCGCGTTTTACTGTAATTTCAGTCTGACTGTATGCATGTTAATCCTTACAGGTTTCATTATACACCTACCTCGACCTCTTCATCCTGACAAACATTTTCTTCTGTGACGAATGTTTAAGTACTACTAGTAACTGTAATATTTCATTAAAATGTTAATGTAATAGATAGGGAGAGGCAAAGGGAGGGAGCATAGAGTATAGTATATAAGGGGTAAGTACAGGTATTTTCCTTAGAACAGTTTTGTCTTTAGGAATAAATGTTCTAAGGAAATTTTGGTTAGAATTTTCTATCACCCATTGCTATTGAAATTGCCACCTGCACTGAAATGAGCATCTTGTCTGAAATTACCCAGGTTCAGGATGTTACTAATGAGACTCCTAGCTATTTGGCTGTTGTAAAAGAGGCATCATTTGACACATTATGTCATACACTATGGATTTTATTTGTTTATTAAGTTCCCTTTAAAAAACAATGATGATTTGATCATAGAGAATCCTAAGTATAGAAGCGAAGTTGTTCTCATCTGGATGGAACTGAACTCATCCAGGGAACAATAACTTCCAGACTGCATAGGGGGAAGGCAGATGACAGAGGAGGTGGGATAGTACAGAGAGGAGAGAGATCTGGGACACATAACCATGCAAAAACCCATAAAAACAATCTAGGAATGGGAGGGACTGTTTAGAGTCTTTTGCAACTCCTAAAACCACTGAGCTAACAGAAATCGAGCCTGGTAGCAAGCAGCTGTCCTTCAGGCAAATAGCTTCTATTAGTATTTATGTACATTTCATTTAACAGTTTCTTGTTGCCAGTAATAGCACATGCTTGTGAACTTTATCAGTGCTACTGGTCCAGAAATCAGGAATCAAATCAGCACAGAAAGCATTAGATATAGAGCCAGAGCTTTTCTTGTGGCCTTAGGAAGCTCTGAGGAAGCCCTGACTGAGTTTGCAGATGGGACAAGGACTGACGCTGTCATGTCTTGCTTATGATGTTAATTTTGATGATATTTTGTAAAGCTTCCTACTGTTTTCTTTAAAGATGTCTTTAGATTTTTAATACAGGATACATATTGATAAGAAGCAGATTCATAACAGAGGTGCTTCTAATACTGAGAGGAAACAGTTTATGCTTTGACATAAATTTAAGCTTTCATTGGGGTGGTATATTAGCTGATAACGTTACTGGACAATTTATATTGAGTGAAAAACACGAGAGGGAAAGCATTAAAGGCCCCGTTCCTCTGTCCTGTCTACAGCTGTAAGGAAAAGAGAGAGTAAAAAGATAAGAGGGTGTTTTCTTACAATTTATTGCTTTACACATAAAATACTTCACAGATTCATAGAATGGTTTGGGTAGGCAGGGACCTTAAAGATTATGTAGTTCGAACCCTCCTGCCAAGGGCAGGGACGTCTTCCACTAGAGTAGGTCACTCAAAGACCCATCCAACCTGATTTTGAACACTTACAGGGATGGGGCACTCACAACTTCCCTGGGCAACCTGTTCCAGTGTCTCACCATCCTCACAGTGAAGAATTTCTTCCTTATGTCTAATCCAAATCTATCCTCTTCCAGTTTAAAGCCATTACCTTGTCCTATCACTACATGCCCTTGTCAGAAGTCCCTCCTCAGATTTTTTATAAGCCTCCTTTAGGTGCTGGAAGGTCCCTATAAGGTCTCCTCAGAGCCTTCTCTTCCCTAGGCTGAACAGCCCCAACTGTCTCAGCCTGTCCTCATAGGAGAGGTGCTCCAGCCCTCTGATCATCTTCATTTCATTAACAATGGGAAGAAAAAAAAAAAAAAAGAGAACTCTTGCCCATGGGCTTAGTTAGCTGGCCTAGTGGAAACACTTTATTATCCTGAATTTAGGAAGATTTTATTATTTATTCATATAGAAGCAAACTGTGTAGGTCATGCCTACTGGGTGCAGGTAAAACCTTTTATACCATTCTTTCATTCATTGTGTATATGCCGTGTTTTACATATTAAAAAGAACTTTGAACTTTTGTTTTTCAGATGTTTTTAAATATATTTTCAAGTGACTTTCTTTGCTCATGATATATTTACAGAAACCTGGATTACTTCAGTGGTGGTTATTGAAAGATGTGGTATATATCCAAATCCTATATATCAAACAGCTTTTAAACAGAAGGTAAGTTCTCTTCTCTCCATAGCAGTCTGCAAGGTCTACCTGCGGATGATATTGTGATTTTAATTGTGCTTTGGATACTTTAAGGATTTTACTCTAGAAGAACTGATTCACACACGAATACTCATTAATTTACATACTGAAGAGGGATCAGTATGTTGCAGCAGTTGAAACCTGCTCTTATTCCATGGGATTAGTTTTCAGGCCGATCAGTCCCATGGTTTGTGTCTTCAGAGAGCTATGAGAATGCTAGTGTCAGTACAGGGCTACAGGGAAATCTCTGTTGGGGCACCTTCTCTCACCTTGGTGCTCATAGGGCTATTTCTCACATTTTTTTCCTTACTCCTCATTGCCTGTACAGCATTTTACCCTTTCACATCATTGATTCATGGGACATTTACTGTTTACATGAAAATAAATACTTGATTAACTACCTCAGTTTGCAAGATTTATCATGATTATGTAGGTCAATGTTCCTTCTGTATACTACAAAGGTTTAACTAAGCCAAGGACTCTGTCTAATTTGCTACCTAAAGGATTTTCTGAAATTTTTGTATTCTCAGAAACAATAATTTGTTCTGAAGTAAATCTTTACATGTTTCATCTTTCTTCTAAATCTTTTTCTTTTTTTTTCCCCACAATGAATGTATTCACAGCCTGTGTGCTGCTGTGCAGCCTGCCTCCCCAAAAGGTCCCTGCTCTGCATGTGCTACCCAGGTGGTTCTCTTATTTATTAGCGATTAATTTCTCTGATTAATAGCAATATGTGTGACAGGGCCTCAGGGGCACAGGCAACCTGCTCTGCTCTCACTGTCCCTGGAGCCCTCGCCCAGGGCCCAGGAGCCCATGCCAACTTCTGCCTTATCAGCAGCCTGTACATAGACTTGGTCCCAGTGGGAGGAAGGCCCATGTCAGAGCCTTGTCTCCAGTCCCAGGTCTATTTGCTGGTGGAACTCCTGGCAGGCACCCAGGGCTGCCAAGAGGCCCTGCTGCCGCCCCTGGCTCTGCCCGACATGCTCAGGCTGGAGAGTGAGGGCAAGGCCCTGCCTGGGACTGGGTCACCCTGGCCCTTCTCCTGGGCTCAGCCTCATCCTGCCATGCTCCCTGACAAGATAACTGTGAAGGGACTTCTTTCCCCTGTTTCTAAATATAAATTATCTTCTCTAGATCAAAAACTCAGGAAGTTTATTTTGAATATTCAAAAGCCGAACCCACAAACTCTGCTGCTTTGAAAGGCAAACTGTACAGGGCTGCAACCAATATGTTTTTGTTTGGATTGTCACATGCCTGAAGGCTTTAATGATGTTTTTGATCTTCTGTTTAGTTGCTTTCCTTTGTAAATCATTCATCAAAAGTTGTATTTTTGTACAGGAGAGTAACAAACTATGTTACTATAGTCACATGTTGGATATTATAATTACAAAAAATGAATAAACAGTATAATTCAACCAACATTTAACTGGCAATTACACTTCGCCTTTTTAGGGCTTTCTTTTGGGGTTATACCCTGCATATGCTAGATATATTAGATATAAATGGTGTGTAGTGTAGTAATGAGGTAATAAAAAAGATTTATTCTTCTTGTATCTCCTTGAATAAAAAAGGGGCAGAAACCCACAAACATATGCCTGTATGTAGCTAAATTAGGTTACTAAACAGAAAATTGTAATACGTTTTTGTCCTCTTGCATACTGAGTGCCACGCCCCAAACTAAAGAAGATACAAAAATGGGGGGAAAACACTTTAATTATATTCTCAGTACCTTTGCTTTGTTTTCTTTTTTTTTGTTGTTGTTCTTTTGTTTATCTTCCCCCCCCTTTATACATTGTACCACTGGAAAATAAAAGAAAGTAGAGAAATAGGATGAAAAAAAAAACAAACAACCCCCCCCCTCCATATAGTTTGTAGCTATCATTGATACAAGTATCTTTCTGTAGGAGGCGTATTTCTCTACTGTCTTAACATAAGTGGTTCACCGCCTTTGTAATGGATATTGTTTATTATATTGTTCTCTAAGAGAAGACACATGCAAAGACTATTGCAAAAGAAGACGGAGATGTTAAGCCTTGTCCAGATTATAAAGTGTCACTATTGGAATTACAGAAGTGTGTGTGATTCAAATTGTATCTCTTGCTCTTGCTTTTTTCTCACTAGTACATTAAAAGTTAAAGGTTGGGGGAATTCTTTGTGACACTTTGCGCACTTTTGACTTAAGAACAGCAATCTTGTCCCTGGAGCTCCCTGTGCTCATTGCTTGCAGTACAACCATGTAGGATGTGACTTTGAGGAAGTCAAAGAGCAACTGAAGATGACCTGTCTTAACTCCAATTAAGTTTGGCACACATTGTATAACCTCTTAACTGAGAGTTAGTGACAATGAATTGCTTTTTTCCCCTCTCATTCTTTCACTCTTTTCTTCACGCTTTGCATGATCAATAAGTGTGCTCAACAACTCTAGCGGCCAAGTATATTGCCTGTAGGAATTGCATATTTTTGTTGCCTGGGCTCCAGACACAAAACTGTGAAATGTATAGCACACCTCTTACTTTGTATGGAAGAGAGCTAATGAATTAGAGTTGCTAGAGTATATGTAACATTTGCGCCCTGTCCACAGGCAAAGAGATTTCTTAGGCTAGGGGTATACCAATCTCTTCAGAGAAATTATAAGAATACTTAGATTTATTTATATATTCCTTAAGCAGGCATTATTTTTACACTTTTGTCTAAGAAACTAATAAGGAAACTATTGAGTATTTTTTGGGAGCATATCATTGCTCGATGGAAATCCTTGTGATGTGTTGACTTTTGGTGATGGCATTTCATACATGCTCTTCATCCTGCACTGATTTTCTTTTCGCTTGTTCTCTGGTTTTGATATCTTTTTCTGAACTTAGGTCCTGTTCTGTACTATTGTGAATCAAGGAAAAAATTTACAATTGTAATTTTCCCAGTTTTGAATGTGTACAACCGGGAAACAACCATCTTTAAAAAAGAAAAGAAAAAAAGAAGAATGTTAAAAATAATAATAATTTTTAAAACTACAACAACAACAAAACAAAACAAAAACCCAAAGTAGAAGATTGTTTCATTCACATTTCAGGGTTTTTTCTTTCACAAAAGTTGATAAAGACTGGTGAAAAGGAAAATGGTATGGAGAGAAGTTTCAAAAAATTTCAGAAAGTTGTGTTCCCAGTAGTGAAACTGTAACACCTTTTTGATAGGTTTGCATGCCATGTATTTCAGATGTTGCTACAGTTTTTTTATTTAACTTGTACTGACATGGAGCTATGATCTGTCTTGTTGTTTAGAACTCATATTACTACAGACTTGTGGCTACAGTAATTAATATATTCCTATTTGTAAATATTGTATATGTATTTCTGACTTGCCAATACACTTCCAGTGTTTGTTTATAGCTAAAAATATTTTTTTGCTTTTTTGGAGTAATGTTTTATATTTTTAATCATATTGTAAGTGATGTCATGGTTATATATTTAGAATGGAAGAAGTAGTGTTTACAGTCTTGCAATATATATCACACATTTCTGGATATCAGCATATGTAAGAAATAATAAGAAATATGTATTTGAAGCTGATGCTGCATTATAGCTGTGGAAGAAACCAAGTACTATATGAATGGAATTTATTAAAATATCATTTGCAAGATAGTTCAGTGGAATAAGGTAAAAGAAAATGTATTTTTTTTTTGCATTTTCTTATACATATATTTAAAAAATTATGTTCTTACACATTGACCTTTAAAGGTCCCTTCCAACTTTAATGATTCTATGATTCTATAAAACTCTTCAGTAGGGCTTGTTGTAATAAAATGAGGGGTAATTGTTTTTAAAATAGAGGGAGGTAGATTCAAACTCAACATAAGGACAAAATATTTTACAGTGAGGGTAGTAGAACACTGGAACAGGTTGCCCAGAGAGGTGGTGGATGCCCCATCCCTGGAAACATTCAAGGCCAGGTTGGATGAGGCTCTGAGCAACCTGATCTAGTTGAAGATGTCTCTGCTCCTTGCAGAGGTGTTGGACCAGGTGACCTTTAAAAAGTCTCTTCCAACCCAAACTATTCTATGATTCTATGATTTATTATACATACATATTTTTAATATGCTGTTGATTTATTTCTGTTTCAATGTTAAACAATATAAATCACTGGATAATTCAAATGTATCCTTATCCTCTCCTATAAGACCTACTCAAATCAGATCCTAGAGATGCTTTCTTGTTATAGGATATGTATATATACCAGTATTACACTTAATTGTAAACTAGTCTGATTGTGGAAACAAGCTCTAATCTCTTCCTTTAATTTAAGTTAAATAAAATTGTACACAGTTACAGCCAGGCAGCTTCATTTGCCTAATGCACAGGATAAACAACCATAGAGCTGCATCAGAATTCAGATCTTGAAGCCTCAGTCCTCAGAAGCAGTTTTTGTAAAAAATAATAATAATAATTAAAACATAACTATAAAGTGTTTGCTGTATGGGCAGGATATAAATCAAGATTTTGTGTGTTTTGGTGAAACATTTACAGAAATAGCAATCTTGGGGCACTCACATTTGTTTAAGTGTTCTGAAAAATTCACTGATAAATAACTGTCTTAAGTAAGTATATAATTCCAAAGATCTCTTTTGTGGTAAAAATTATACAGAAGTATTGTTGAAATGCCATTTTCACTTTGAGAAAAAACCCTCTTAAAAGACTGATCCGTTAAATAAAATGTCAGTTGTGAAAAAAGTGAGGAACTGTGAACTGAAGAATGATAGACTGTCATCATCATCATAGGGTTTTGCTATACCACTGGTTTGGGGTTTTTTAGTGAATATATCATTAAGTTCTGAGAAAGAGAAAATGTTGTGCTTTTTGCTATCTGTCAATATAATAAGGCATCTTCATTAATGCTATATCTAGGAGCAGGTTGCTGAAGATGAGAGGAAAGAAAAGTAGATTAGATATTTTCCACAGGTAACTCAAATATCAGAATGTTTTTACCTCTGGTACACAAGTATTCTTTTATCAGAATTAACGTCAAAGCTGTAGTGTTAGTATTCTAAATCTGTACCTTTGTTTCATCACTTCAGCTGTTGTCCCAACTTGTGTAATTTTAAAGACTTTAGGCTTAGTGATTAAAAATTCAACCAAATAATTCAAACTATTTTTCAAGTACTGTGTGATGAAATACTACCATTGAAATTATACGCACTGGAATTGTGTATTATGTTTTAATTGGCATATTTTACAGTAATATATAATTCTTACACAGTGTTTGATTTGAAGAATGGATGTTCCTAGGCTGCTCATTTGCAAGTCAATAAAATTCTGTTCTATTCAAATATAGATAATAGCTGAGCTGTTGATAAATGTTATCAGCATACCAACATGCTTTACCCAATCATACATATGGCAACAGAATTGTTTGTGTATCAAAAGTGAAACAGAACTGTTGTAGAGTATGTAGGAAAACCCAAAACCAGTGGACCTTACTATTTATAGGGCCAAATCCAAATGGAATATCTGTGTAGGATTGCACATCCCTCTACTGCATCCCTCTCTGATTTGTTTTGTGTCTGGAGGCACAAGGTTTGCAAACCCGGTGTTTAGCCACTAAACTCCCTTTGATAAAACTACACTTGGTCTACATTATAAAGTAGAGTTGATATGACTGTGATTTAATCCTATAAAAAGAAACTAGTAACAGCTTTAGGTTAAAAAAAACCCAAACTGTTTTAATACAACTCACCTCAATATACATGTATTTTTCCAATACAGGGGCTACAATGTAGCATTAAAAATTACTATTATATCTGCATCAGTACTAGGAAGTTGCGCTCTTTTCTCTACAGCAACACACTTCATCCGGGGGCGGGGGTTGGGGGGGGAGAAGCTAATGGAATATTTTAAATAAGCACAAGATACAAAAAAAGTTCTTTTGATTTTGTTCTTATTGCAGAGTAGTAGTGTGCAGGGGTGAAGAATAACTGATTAGATAAGAAATTATTTGTTCATTTATTTTTGATCTCCAAAAATAATAAAGGCAAATCCTGTACATAGAAGAAAAAACCAAAACGAATGGTCCTTTTCCCTGCTTTTTTTCATGTTGTGGGGAGCTCACTGACTGTCTCAATTACTCTTTTTTAAACATAAACCCTCAAACTGTGTGTAGCACAGATACAGGGATTGTTGTACCAGCTGTTTCCACATCCTGATTTGCTCATATTGTTCTCAGTTCTTCTTCACAGCATGAAACGTTTGAGGCTGGATATGAGGTGACAATATGCTCTTACAGCCCAGAAAGCCAACCGTATCCTGGGCTGCCTAAAAAGAAGCATGGCCAGCAGGTCGAGAGATGTAATTCACCCCCTCTACTCAGCTCTGGTGAGACCCTACCTGGAGTACTGCCTCTAGCTCTGGGTTCTCCAGCACAAGACAGACACAGACTTGTAAGAGCAGGTGCAGAGGAGGGTCATGAAAATAGTCAGAGGAATGGAACACGTCTTCTGTGAAAGAATAACTGAGAGAGTTGGGGTTGTTTAGCCTGGAGAAGAGAAGGCTCCAGAGGGACCTTTTTGTGGCCTTTCGATACTTAAAGGGGGCTTATAAGAAAGACAAGGACAGACTTTTTAGCAGGGCCTGTTGTGATAGGACAAGGGGCAATAGTTTTAAACTGGAAGAGGGTAGGTATAGATTGGATATTAAGAAGAGGTTTTTTGCAATGAGGGGGGTGCAACTTTGGAACAAGTTACCCTAAGAAGTTGTGGATAGCTCATCGTTGGAAGCATTCAAGGTCAGGTTGGACAGGACTTTAAGCAAACTAATCTAGTGAAAGGTATCCCTGCCTATGGAAGGGAGATTAGAATTATATTATCTTTAAAGATCCCTTCCAACCCAAACCATTTTATGAAACTTTACTTAAGTCAAGGTAGAAAATATCCACTGTTCTCCCCTCACCTACTAGACTAGTAATTTAATCACTGATGTTTATCAAGTTGGTCAAGCATGACTTCCCTTGCTGACTACTGCTGGTGCCTTTCATGTCCTTCATGTGATTGGAAATGGTTTCCAAAATTATCTGTTCTGTCCACTTCCCAGGAAGTGAGATGAGGATGTCTGGTCTGTAGTTAGTCTGCTGGGCCCTCCTTCCTGCCCTGCTTGAAGACAGGATGAGAATTTGCTTTCCCCAGCCTTTAAGTAGCTCTCCCAATTGCTGTGATCATTCAGAGATAATAGTGAGTGGACTTGCAATGACATCTGCCAGTTCCCTCTGTACTTGTGGGTACACTCATCCCATCAGACCCCATGGTCTTGCTAACATAGTTCTAGCTTTAGCACATTCAACTATCTTTGTGGGTTTTTTGAGATTATTTGAAAATGTGCACCTTGATAGCAAGTTCATGTATTAAATTTATTGTGAATTATTGTGAATTATTTAGTTGATACCATCTCCTACAACCTACCCTTTTAGTAGAAATTTAGTTTTGTTAAGTTAAAAAACGTTAATTGTGCATTTAAAAGTACTCAGTGCTATGATATTCCATACATATCTACAGGCTGAATGCTGGATTTCAGTTAAACTGAACAGGACAACACAAATTAAGAAAATGTCAAGTGTCCCATGAAAGTCCAAGAGTCTATTAAAAGTAAAATAATGCAATGTATTTTACCGCAACTTTATACTTTGTGTGAAAGATTTATCATTATTCTCTACAGCCCAACGTATATGCAGCCCACTAACCACTCAGTTGCATTCCTCTTTCCTACCAAAAGATCCTTATTAAATAAAATGTACATGAACTCTAAGGCAGATTAACATTTACTTTTTTCTTATCCTGAAGAACCAGAGATGTTAATTGAAAGCATTATAATAAAATGAGTCATCCTGCAAAAAACAAGCACTATCATCAATCTGAAGACTGCTACCAAATAAATTTTCCTTTATCCGACTAAAGGAATTTGTAAGTGGAAAGTGAGGAAAGAAAGAAAGCTGGATGATAAAAAATAATGGTAAGAAAACAAATTTCAAAACTTATCTTTTACAACTCATTATGAAAGAACACCCCCCAAGCAGTGCTGTTCACAGTGACTTACTGCATTCACTTAGTGCATTGGAAGTACATATTCAAAAGGGATCAATTCATACATAGTAATCACGACTCACTTGTAAAGATGAGTAGGTAAAACAAATTAATCAAATGCGCATTAACACTAAAATCATTCACCAGTAATAATTTAAATATTTAGCAGAGCCTATACTAATTAATTTCAGAGAAGACGAAGATAAAAATCCTAATGTCTTTTCTATAATTTCTCATGGCCTGAGATGAATATGCCTTCCAAAGATGGAAAAGTGATGTAATGCAGTGGATGCATTTTGAGATTGATGAGAGAGAAACAAACCATGTTGAGCTTGTAGCTGCACAGCATACTAGTGTTGCAGTTTAATGCTGGCAACCAGGCATCACACAGCTGCTCACTCATTTCCCCTGGTGGGATGGAGAAGGCAATTGGAAGTATAAAAGTGAGAAAACTTGTGGGTTGAGATAAAGACAGTTTAACAGGTAAAGCAAAAGCTGCACATGCCAGCAAAGCAAAACAAATAATTCATTCACTACTTCCCACTGGAGGGTAAGTGTTAAGCCATCTCCAGGAAAGCAGGGCTCCATCACATTTAGAGGTGACTTGGGAAGACAAACACCATAACTCTAAATGTCCCCCACTTCCTTCTTCCTCTAGCTTTATATACTGAGCATGACATCATATGGTATGGAATATTCCTTTGGTCAGTCCGAGTCTGCTATCCCAGCTGTGTCCCCTCCCAGCTTCTTATGTACCCCCAGCCTACTCTCTGGTGGGGTGGTGTGAGAAATGGAAAAGGCCTTGACTCTGTGAAAGCACTATTCAGCAATAATGAAAACATTTCTGTATTACCAACACTGTTCTCAGCACAAACCCAAAATATCACCTAATATTAGCTATTAGGAAGAAAATTAGCTCTATCCCAGCCAAAACCAGCAGAGCTAGTTTGTACTTTTCCATACAAGAAATATATTTTACTCAATGTAGCTAAGTGAGAGAAAGCTCTTTCTCTTGCGTCATTCTTGCTAAACAAATCTTTATTAGGATTTTTTTTTCCCTTTTTAAATAACTTTGAGGTATGTGGTCTTGATTCCCCCACCAACCTGAGTGCTTTGCTTACTCCCCAAAAGATACATTCTGTCCCCTTTTACCCTATATCACATGAGAAATATTCTTCATTTTTATGTTTACTCATGTAATATTGATGTGAGAATAAGGCCGCTAGGATTGATACTTAGTTCTGATTTGTCCTGGAGCTGCATGGGTCACACTAATAAACTGCTGTTACTACTTAGCTGTGGCCCTTTTCTAAGGATGATGTTGAAGCACTGGAAAACTTTTAGTAGGTATGAGGTGGTTCTCTAAAGCTGTTTACATCTTCAGCCACAATTTGCAAGATCAAGTGTTTTATACGTATGAAATAATTCAATCCCTCCATAGTTGTTACCACAGTTGTGCACTTTTTGATTATTATGTTTATACTACATTATTGGATTTTTACAGGTGAATGAAACTTTTTAAGAAATAAAAGGCTGCAAGTTGTGTATTTTAGTGCTTGCAACTATTTAAAACATCATTTGTGTGCCCATGGTGTCCATAAACATTGCTGTTATAATATTTTCTTTATGTGGGAATGTTATTGAACAATTTTTTGTTCCTTTTAATTAAACCCCACTTCCCCAGTAAGCCAAAGCTATTATCTCTCCACTAAAATGCTATCTTTTGCAGACTAAAGATTTCTTTAAAAATATATATGCTATTTAACTTACAGGTGTACTAACAGCAATGTCCTAATGTGTTGGTTTTGTTTAGTGTGGGGGCAGCTTTTGCAAGAATCTGCTAGAAGTTTCCCCTTTGTCCAGTGGACTCGGCTGGGCTTAGGGTGGACCCACTGCTGGCCAGGGCCAACACAATTAGTAGCAGAATGTTCAGTGACAATGCCTCTGCAATAACATATTTAAGAAGGGGAAAAACTGAAAAAAAAAAAAAAAAAAAAGAAGATGTGAAGAAGCAGGGAGCAGAGAGGGGGAGGTGTGAGCCTTGTGGGCCTTGCAGGCCTCACCCTCTGGCCTCCTGCCGGGCAGCCAACTGGGCCCAACTCGACCCAGCACAGCAACAAGAAGTGAAGGGAAGAGATGTGAAGAGAACCTGAGAGGAGTCTGTCTGAGACAATTGTGAAGAATTTCTTGTGGAGGAGCGGCTGCAAATGCCAGGGTGAGTGAGGGAGAGAGAGAGGAGTAATGTTGTTCCTCGTAGATTCGCCTGCAGCCTGTGGTGCACCCCATGGTGAGGCAGGTTGTCCTCCTGCAGCCCATAGAGGTCCATGAAGGAGCAGAGATCCACCTGCAGCCTGTGGAGGACCCCACATTGGGACAGGTGGATGTACCCAAAGGAGGCTGTGACCCGTGGAGGACTTACCCTGGAGCAGCCTGTTCCTGAGCGACTACACCCCATGGAAAAACGACCCACACCGGAGCAGTTCATGAAGGACTGTAGCCCATGGAAGGGACCCAGCAATGGAGCAGGGGAGGAATGTGAGGAGTTCTTCCCTTTAGGAGGAAGGAGCTGTGTAAAGGGACATGTGACGAATTGAACATACCCCCCATTCACTATTCTGCCCCTGTGTGGCTTGGGAATGGGGATGGAAAGGAGGTAGAGACAACTGAAATGAAGTTAAGCCCCGGAACAGGGATGGGGGAAGTTGTTTTTGTTCTCTTTCTCATTATCCTGCTTTGGTTTTCATAATAAACGAATAGTTTTCCCCAAGTAGAGTCTGTTTTGCCCATAACAGTAATTTGAATGATCTCTCCATGTCCTTATCTCAAATCCTGAGCCTTTTTGTTGTTTTATCTCTCCCCTATTCCCTCATAGGGTAGGGAGAGTGAGTGAGAGACTGCATAGCTTGGTCCCGAGCAGGGCTTAACTACAACACCTAAGTAGTCTTTTACAGTGATACAAAAGCTGCACCGAAAATAACATTCTCCCAAGACAGTTAATCCATATTTTCAATTCCTCCATCATACTTCTATTTTTAATCTTTTTTTTTTCCCTCAATTGTCATATGGGGTCCACTTAGCATTGGGAATGTGAGTGTTTTACTATCTGAAATTCCAGAAGTGAAGACCACTTAGCAAATTTGTTTCCCATGTTCAGAGATCCTGTAAGATGTATGGCAAGTAAGTAGACATGTGTTTCTCCTACTTTCAGTTATGCCACTGCACACAATAGAAAGTAAAAATAGTCATATGGTGTATTTTCTGTGCTATTAAAAATATAAAACTTCTAAATTTAGGAAAAAAATATTCACTTCTGAATAATGGGCTCATCTGATGTTAGTTGTCCTATAAGAAAATCCGTTTTTAAAAACAGCTTTCTTGAAAGCAGAAGAAGCATAAACATGAATTATTACTCTTTTAGTATAACCAGCTGAAAGTAAGAATCTCAAAATACTAAGCATTCCAGCATTTCTATTTTCTTCACTGGAGGGGAGACAGGAAAACAAAGAATCTGGGCTGCTGAACATCTCCTTTCTCTGACCATAAAGATTTCCTGAAAGTCATCTGTCCACCCTGTTGAGTATGAAGCCAGTGACAGAATTTCCCTTTGACTATCCTAGATATGAAAAGAGTTATGAATTTCTGCAATATTTTTGGCAGTACTTTTGTTATTTGCTTATAATATAAACTCTCACCCTGTAGCCTGTTCAGATTATCTGCCATTACCAATATGTCAAAAGATAATGTAAAACAGTAATGAAAAAAGCAAATGTAAATACTTGCTTAGAATATATATTGGATATTTTTGTCTGAAATATATTTTTCATTTTGGAGAAATCTTCTTGTGTGGAACGTATTTGTTCTGCAAATCCACCAAAAAGTGTTTTCCTGAACAAGTATATTCTATCATAAATCTGCTTTGATTAATATTTTGCAGCAATATTTTTCAACAAATATACTGAAAGAATGTTAAAGAACAAATTCAAGTACAGCAGGTTTAGGGAAATCCAATTTCCATGCTGTATGTATATCATAATTCCATAAAGTACTCGCAGATTATTTTCTCTGTAATTCTGTCCGCATTCACTTCATGCAATGATCTTCCCCTTTTTTTCCTACATACTCCACAGAGTAACCAGGCAATTTTTCAGTGTGACATCTGACATCCTAAACTTGTCAAAGGCTGTTTTTCAAATTCTCTGTCTTCTACATCTAAATAGGCATTTATCAAGGTGAAGTGTAAAAACACTGCTTACTATGATCCTTTTTTACCGCCCTGTTCCGGTCCATAGGACGCCATGCTTTGGGGAGTAAATTAGCCTCATCACTTCATGTTATTCTGAAGTCAACTGACAAGACTCAACTAGGAGCACGTAGGCACTGGAGGTGTCTGAAGTCATGTCTCCCCACTATCTGTCTCCTAAACTATTGACAGTATGGTAACTTAAGACATTTTAAAGAAATAAGTACATTTATTTGAAAAATATATATCTTTCCGTATATTTGATGGAAAATATTGCTTCAAAACATTAATAAAATAGTTTTACAATAGAAAATACTGGTTCAGCAAAATACTGTTTTACATTGTCTCTTACATAGGGAACAAAAAAAAAATTTCTTATATTACAGACATTCTCAAGGCCCATGGAATAGCAGTTTTTACTTTAAACCTATATACATTTTCTGTTAACTCTTAATATCTCTCAAACACAACCTAAGTTCAGAGTTTGTTACTGTAGTTGTATGCTTTGACACAGAGTTTTCCTGATAATTTTCCATGGACAAAAAGCCTAGGTTCTCTGCCCTGGCCTTGACAAGGCTGTGTATTGCCTTACTGCTTTTTATCCCTGTTCTGGAGCTGGTTGCTTTCTGACATCTAACACATGCCTACTCATTACTCATTTGAAGATACATTTCTATGAGAAGGATGTCAAAATACTCAAAGGTCTCCACTGGGACTTGGTAATAAGTAAGTTGAGTTCTCAGAAGCTCCTCAGCTTTGGCTTTTAACTTATTCAAAGCACCTACAGGGTTGGCAACCTGTTCATGACAGAACAAGCAGCTGTGCCTAACTCTCTTCATGGCAATCATGAGGGTGAAGCTACCTGAAGGTTTTTTTCCCAAGACTGTCACCAGCAGCTCTTGGAGAGCAGTGCCAAACACTGTGTAATGACAAGGACTTGGTGGGCTCAGAATCACTAAAGCTTACCAGTGTGCATCCCTTACGACATCAACATACGTGCCGAAAACGCTGACTTGCCTTTGGAGTTGGATGGGGGAGGAGTAATGGGGAAAGAAGAGGAAATGTTGTAAGCCATGACTATCCCGCAGGCCAAGAGATGTATTGCTCCTACAACCTGTGCATCTGTTAGAGTGTGCAAATGGAACAGTATTCCAGAGATAATTTTTCTGATTTAGTCACACTATTGATACTTTTTTTTTTAATTTGACTTCTTTGTAGAATGAAGGCATGGAAATGTTGGATCAATGGAAGGATGAGTGTTTTGTGTAGCTCTATCTGTGCTCTTGTGTATTCAGTCTTGCTGATTAGCTAGTAGTGGATAGCATTGGTATATTTTAAAAGATAGCATGTCCAGCCTGGGCAGCCTCTGCTACCTCCTGGGCAGAGGAATGTGGGAGAAGGACTAAGCAGTCACACCCCTGAATAGTCATTGCCACTGCTGCAACCTGTGCACTGCAACAGGAAGTGCTGAGATGTAATTGCTGTCTTGGGCTGGACCTCATGGCAGCAGTACAGCACCTTTGCATTCTCCAACCCTCGGCATTCTGGCACAACATGCTTTCTGGCCTAAGGGTGTCAACCCAGGGCTAAATTTCTCAGAATCAGCTCTGCATTCAGATTTGCAGGACAACAGGAGTTGGCTTGCAAGATAACGAGAAGCCATTGTTCGTGTGGTGACAATGTTGAGACAAATATTCAACACAGTCTTTTACACCACCCCGTGGCTCAACATTGTTACCTCGGGGACCAGGTTCTGTGGTGGCAAGAATGATAGAGGAAAAGAGAAAAAAAAA
>WHYT01016635.1:0-67805 GCA_009806455.1 Tetrax tetrax | reverse complement strand
GCATTAGTGTGGTGATTTGCTCTCCTGTGTTGATTAAAAAGGTTACTGGTTTTTTGTTTGTTTTTTTTTTTTTTTCCGTGGCCCTAGAGCCACTGTAATCAATAAATCTCCTCTCATATTTAAGGTGAGTTGTTTTATAAATATTTGTCCTCCATTTCTCCCCCACACCTTCGGGGAACAGAAGAACTAGTTTCCCGTCACCCTCTTCTCTACATCAGTTTCTTCCCTAAGGTCTGTCAATGGTGAGGCACTAAGGGTTGTTCCAAAATTGACTTTTCACCCTGACCATGTTTGTACAAGTGTCTCTAATTTCTGGGCTGGAATCCCATCCATTAAATCTTGGGGAATACCTGTCTGGAGCCCCAGCTGTCACCATTCCTGACGGCTGAGGGGTCTCCCTCTCCCAGGATCAGTAAGTCGGACCAACTTAGAATCATAACTTCTCTTGACCAGTACTGGCCACCCTTAGCCTTTTTCCGTGGCTCGTACGGCTCTGGTTTCAGATTTTTGCCCAAATCCACTAACGGGACCGCATTTTCTCCCATAATTCATGAGTTCTTGGGCTACTTCTCCCCATGTCCACACTTTCCTCCCTGTCCTTCTGTGATTGGGGGTCACTGTTCCCTCCAGAGCACCTATAAGTCTGTCTGCTACAGGGGTACTTTGTATGGTCCGCTGTAGCTAGACCCCAATGGGTTTCAGAGAATCAGGAAGTCCTCAAATTAGAGGAGTCATCCCTTCTGGATCCACAGGTATCATCATTGGAGAGCCCTGGTTAGGTTTGAGCTCTCTATCATATGTCATTTGCAAATGACATATAGAATCATAGAATCATAGAATGGCTAGAGTTGGAAGGGACCTTCAAAGGTCATCTAGTCCAACCCCCCTGCAAGGAGCAGGGACATCCCCAACTAGATCAGGTTGCTCAGAGCATCATCCAGCCTGGCCTTGAATGTTTCCAGGGATGGGGCTTCCACCACCTCTCTGGGCAACCTGTTCTGGTGCTCTACAACTCGCATTGTGAAAAATTTTTTCCTAGTGTCCAGTCTAAATCTACCTCCCTCTAACTTAAAACCATTACTCCTTGTCTTATCACAACAGGCCCTACTGAACAGTCTCTCCCCATCTTTCTTGTAGGCCCCCTTGAGGTACTGGAAGACCTCAGGTCTCCCCAGAGCCTCCTTTTCTTCAGGCTGAACAGCCCCAACTCTCTCAGCCTGTCCTCAGAGGAGAGGTGCTCCAGCCCTCTCATCATCTTCATGGCTCTCCTCTGGACCCTCTGCAACTGGTCCATGTCCTTCTTAGTTGGGGGCTCCAGAACAGGTCACAGTACTCCAGGTGGGGTCTCCCCAGAGAGGAGTAGAGGGGGAGAATCACCTCCCTCGACCTGCTGGCCACACTCCTTTTGATGCAGCCCAGGATGCGGTTGGCCTTCTGGGCTGCAAGGGCACATTGCTGGCTCATGTTGAGCTTCTCATCCACCATCACTCCCAATTCCTTGCAAACAAGCAGCTTTTTGCACACTCTCTACCAGTAGATCCACTGTGCCTGTGATGGCTAGGGGTCTCCCCTCTCCAAAGGGTTCAGCCCCCCAGCCCAATATGCTGCCCTCTGTATCAAAGACTATGGGGCCCAATAATTGCTGATGGTTAAAAATACACCCAGGCCCCAATATCCTTCTGCTTCCTTTTCTGCCAACAAGATTCCATCCCCCCTCGACAACGATACTCTCCAGGCATATTCTGTTTCTGATTCCTTTGGAGTCCTTGCAAAATCCTTCCATAATTTTGTCAACTCAGTTGCTGTAAACGGAACCTCTTTAGTAATAACTTGGGGACGATTATCGGTTTCTCCCTCATACACATATTCAGTTTTAACTAGGGGATACATGTGAGGAGGGTTCTCTACAATTTCTTTTGCTTTTTGCAAGTCCCCATGAGGGTAGATTTGCCTGATCCCCTTCTCCTCTAACTTCAACTCCATCTCTCCATAGGAATCATTTTCTCTCCACAATTCTTTCTTCAATGTTTCCTTTAGTAAAACATTCCAGTGCTTCTCCTCCTCCAACAGCTGCTTGGTCTCTTTTAATTGTTCTCGTAAGGATTCAACTGCCAGTTTCAAAGAGTCTATCATGGCATTATCTTGACACAATCTCTGCCTCCTATCTTCTATAGCTGCTGCCAGACTTGCTCCTAAAATGGCAGAAATTATAGATTTTCCCTTCCTGGGCCTTAGTTTGGAGTCCTTCTGCAGTATCACAATCCTATCCATTATACTCTGCCATTGGAACCAATGATTTTTCGCCCATTCTCACCCTTGAAGGGGCAGGCGAGCATGATAGTTTTCCAAAAGGTCATCCAATTTATCTAAATCCCCATTCAATACTGTCGTGGGGATCTCATCATGAACATTTGCAGATTTGCAAGCACCCATCTCACCAAAGAGGGGTTATTTCATCCTTAGAGGGCCACATCACAATTTTCTACCACAATTCCCCCCACACACACTCTCAGGAGGCCACACCTTTCAAATTTCACCAAAGAGGTGTTATTTCGTCCTGAGAGGGCTATGCCACATGCTTCCCAGCCTAAATATGTCAACCCAGGGCTAAATTTCTCAGAATCAGCTCTGCATTCAGGTTTGCAGGACAACAGGAGTTGGCTTGCAAGATAACGAGAAGCCATTGTTCAGGTGGTGACAATGTTGAGACAAATATTCGACAGTCTTTTACACCCCTGCAATGGGGGAGCAGCTCCCATCAGGTGCCCAATAATTGTGACAACTGGGATATAACAGTGCATAGTTAGGTTGCATGTCCTGCCTGTAATGTGTCACTTCCGAAAAAGCAGACCATGCAGAAGAGGACAGGGCTGTGAGCTGTGATGTGAAAGAGTGGGATTGTGGCAGGCAGGCCACACTGCTTTTTGGTGTCTGACAGTCATAAAACTCACTGGAGTTTGTCTTGATACCTGTGGATGGTCCCACCATGCTGGATACAGTAGGTGTATCTATGATGGTATAGTGTGGTGGGAATTTCGACTCCATGACATTGCAGGGAATGCAATGGGATAGTGTACCTGCAAACAAAAGTAGTAGCATCCACATAATTATTTGTGGAACAGATATTAAAATAATTTATTAAGCATAGGGACAAAAACCTTCCTTTACCTAGCGGTCAAGATGCTGATAAGCTCTTTTTTCTATGACATGAACATCTACAATGTACGAGTACTGCTTAATTTTATTATTGTAAGTGGTAAAAACTGCATAGGCTTTTCAACCAAAACTATTTTAAGTCTGCGGAATGTTCAGTTTGTTACAGACTAAAATTGTTTGTGGTTTTGAATTCAATACTATTGTCAGACTGATAAAATGTCTACTCTGCAAATAAACTTCCTAGCAGTGTGTTGCAATTCTCAGCAAGGTCTATCTCTGTCAATTCATACAAAAAGCTCAGGTACTCAGACTGGAACAAAATGAATATTTTCTGGAGTTGAACTAATTTCCCTTGTGGTTAGTGGGGCAGGCGTGTGCAGACAATAGGAGTTTTGCACATATCTTTTTTTTTTTTATTTAAAAATGTGTCTGGAGCTGGCATTCACATCCCACAGAAGGAAAATTCAGAATGTTTGCTCGGTTCAAGTCGGTAAACAAGTATTTTGTACTGATGAGTTTTAGCATGGAATTATGGGAGTATAGAGATATCATAAACCAGCTAGGTTGGCTCTCAGACATCTATTTATGTAATAAGAGATTTGGGGAATGAAATGATAGTTAATGGGATTTTGTAAACAAAATTTTGGAGTGGTTGTATTCCATGCAAGCAACTTCCTACCACTGTTTCAATCCTTAGTTGGCAATGGTTTTTTTTGCTTTTGAAGTGCAATGATTTATTTAAAAAGACAAAGTAGAAACAAAATTCATAGAACAAGACTGAAGCAGGCTTTTTGTTAGATTGAGTTATGTTTGCCTACCTACCTGTAAAGAAAGGCTTGTGATGAAATTAATCATATGCATAACATCTACAACAAGAGAAGCAGCAGTAGGTATATTGAACTGTGAAGCTTAATCTGTATGGGATTCAATTCTTGCTCAAACTGAGCAATTTCTTCTCCTAGGACAGTGGCTTAACTGTTTCATGGCAGGTTTTCTGACACTCTGTAGACAATTTTGTATGCATAAGCTACTTCAGACACTACCCGCTCACTTTCTAGAACATAATAGAAGTATTTTGTTTCACTTTGTTTTCTGTTTGAAATTGGCAGGATTTGTCATGGAGTTAGAAAATACAGCAGGATTTCAACACCTGTTAAAACCAGTATTTGGTTCTACCTGTCTGTACCTTGACTTCTGGAGCTAAGAAATACAGAAAACACTATCGTAGCACAGCTTGGATGGACTGCTACTGACCTCATGTTTAGAATCTCCTGTCTTCTTGTCATGCTAACGAGGATTTTAGCTTGAGCCCTAAAGATCCCTTACCCTAATTTTGGTATAAATTATGCAGTTCATATTAGATTACTTGACTTTTACATTAATTAGCTAAGGATCCTTAAAGTAATTTTAAAATCAGCCTAATATAACCTTTTTTTTTTTTTTGTAACACAAAACCACGACATGAGTTTTACCATTTCTCATAATCTATCTGGTAATCATCAGAAAGCACGATAGAAACAGAAAAAGCTGTCTGACTTTAAAGCTAAAGTTTCTCAAATTGATGTGGTTGCCGTTAAAAAGCTAATGAATAATAGCAGTGAATGTGATAAGTATAAGAGAAGTAGTTTGCACTTAACATAAAAGGACCTTCAAAATCTTTTAAAGGACTTTCTGATGTAAATACATTTATTTTTCTTCTGAGTTCATGTTTGGTGGCTTGGTATGTATCAGAAATAATTTTAATTATTAGACCAAATGACCTAAAAATATGACTGCCATCTTGTTCATGAAGTTGTTATTTTAGAGATAACTTCAGAAAATCACATACTGTCAATTATCCACTTAGAGCTTTTTGAAATATCACCTGTAAATGTTGTAAATACCTAAAACGTAAGTGACATAAAAAGTATCAGAGACCTAAACTGGTAAGAGTTAAAAATCAGAATCTCATTTCATGTTACATGAAGCTGGATAGTATTTCTTTTCATGGTAATATATTGAAATAATTCACTATCAATCACACAGTGTCTGCCTCATCTTCTGGAGTTACCTTCACTAAGTCACAAATCACAGCAGTCACTACAAATAACAAATCTAGTGCATATTACATTTTAAAATAAGCTCTCTGTGAAAACAAATCAACCTTATAGGTTTGTGTTGTTGCCATAATAGATGCTCCAAGTCATATATTTTAGATAAAAATGAAAACAGTAACTCCAACTAGGTATTTTACTTGCAAATAAGTTAAACTCCTTGCATTGTTTCTTTTCTCTTCTGCTTTTCCTATCAGCTGATAGGAAAGAACATATGGAAAAGAAATTGAGGTCAAACTTATGAATTGGTTAAAAATTGCAACAAAGTAGCAGAATTTCAGTAATTAGCACAAACAGGGAGGACAACTGGCCCAGATTTCATTGCAATGAAAAACAAAGCCAGAGTCAAAGAAACTACTTGCAGCTGAAATATAATCATCATCATCCTCAAATTTGTCACACTTACGTCTGCTTCAAGGACAAGTCTACTAACCCAGGGCTTAATAGCATTCAGTGTTTTATTTGTTGCATGGGTATATATGCCTGGCATACTTTTTGCATATATTTTGTGTCAGTGAATTCTTTGTCAAAATATTAATCTCAAAGGTCTGAAGGGCACAGAGGATTTGCTCTGATTCCAACTATCGCTGCCCAACCATTTATTTGGCTTCATAAAAGCAAATCCTTAGCACAGGCTAGTAAAGCTTAAATCAGTGGAGTATTTTTTTTTTAAATATAAAGCAAATTGTTCTAGTAAAATTTCAACCTAGTACTTTTTAAGCTTAGATATATGGATAGGTGGAATTGAAAGAATTTTTCCTTTTAAAAATACAGAAGAGTTGATTTCTAAAGCTTAAGAACTCAGTCAGTGCATGCTGCACCAGAAAGAGAAGCCTAGACATTTTGTTAATAAAGATACAATCTGAGCAGATTGAAACTGCAAGAATATGCTGTGAAAAACTCCTTAAGTAAAAGGAGTGTATTGTGGCAATAAAGCATCTTCCTTCTGATTTCCTCAAAGAATTTCTGAGCCATTAAGGAACTCCAAAGCATGCTTCTGCAGCCTAGCAGGATGCTCTGTTATCCACTCACAGAGGTCCAAGCAAGTGTGGTTCTGGACAGGCACAGTAGCTTAATTTGCAAAAGCTGTACAACTGCAGTAGCATAACCTGACAGTTATGCTGATTAGCTGGGTGTCCCAGCAGAGATAATTAGCTCCACACTGATACGATTCTGCTGTACTTATTGCCATTAGTACTGTTTGGCACTAGCTCAGAGTTCTCCCCAGTTGTCCACTTTATGACACAGAATCTATTCCTAATTTCTATAGTCTCTGGACAAAACATGTGCGATAATAATTGGGAAGCCGAGGCACAGGATCGCACTGAGGACAGGCAATAAAGGCAAGTCACTAAACATGTGAGAGCTTTAGTGACTTCTGTGACTTGTAGTTAAGTCCACATCTCAGGTCTATCCTGATAGCGGTCTTAGCACTGTAGCTATGCTTGAATGTTTATAGAAGCTAAATTAAAAAGACCAGCACAATAATTGACAAGAAAAGCAGAAAATTAAAAGCTACTTTTTTTTTGTGAACTGATGTTGAAGGAACCAGGAGTTGGTTTTTGTAATACACACAGACTACTACTGTGATATGCTAACATCTTCCTCACAAATCGGTGTTTCTATAGAGGTAGAGCAATATGTTGATGTAAATTTTAGATCAGTTTCTCAAACCTTTTACAAATTCTCAGCTTCTTAAGGGTTTTCTCACATTCATAAAAAAGTATGTTTGTCCTCTACTTCAAAAAATATCTTCATTCAACGTGTTGCAGTGTCAAAATCATTGCAGCCATCAATATAAATTCAATATAACATGTTGATAGAAAACAGCATAAAAATGTTTTGTGTCAGATGCATATTAAGTTTCCTGTATTTTTTTTCCTATGTGCAACTTTATTTATAAATATATAATGCTATCTAGTTGTAGATAATAATCTTTTCTAGATAATAGCCAACAATATTTGATATGAAGAGTATTCCGGGCTGCATGAGGGGGACCGTTGACAGCAGATCAAGGGGGATCACCCTTCTCCTCTGCTCAGAACTGATAAGAGACATCTGGAGTGGTGGGTTCAATGCTAGGCTCACCAGCAGAAAGGAAGCATGAAGCTACTGGAGAGAGTCTCTGTTATGCAGGCTTTCCTGCCTGTTGGGAAATAGTGGTTTTAGGCTCATTTTATCTTGCATACTATTTAAATGCTTATTCTTCAGAAAAAGCTACAGTATGAATTTATCCATTAAAAGATACTTAAGGGGACTGGGGGGTATGGTTTTGGTTGTGTGAGTTTTGTTTAATATTGGAGCACTGAGAGGCACTGACTCTTTAAACCTTTTTTTTACTGCGTACTCACAATCAGTACATGCATTTAACCAAATTTGTGTAATGCAAACAACAGAAAAAGACAACAACTAATAAGTAAATACCAATGCTGTATAGTAAACTGTTCACATACTTACATAAAATTAATATTATGCATTTTCTGTGTCAAATGTATTGTCAGAGATTAGTGTTTTCATCTTCTGTAAATATGTATCAACATAATTTAAGGAAAGATTTATTACTGGTCTAATTGTAAAAATTAAGCAGTTTTTTTTAGGCTAATATTAAATATTATGTCTTTGTGAAAACAAAATCCTATCCTTTAATTGTCACTGCTCTTTAAAAAACAGAAAAGGTGTAAATACCTCAGATGAGATATACAAGGTTTCATTTGTGTACTTATTTTTAATCATTATGCACTTCTGTTTTGCTATTGAATGGTTAATGACAATACTTTGAATGTCTCAGATAAATAACACTGTAAAAGTAGGAAACGGTTCACAAACATTTACTCATTATGCTTTACTGCACATTCAGGTAGGCAGGAAATAGAACATAGCAATATATGTTTTTTTTTTCATTTACATTAGAATAGATACTTCTTAAAATTGAAGTGCTGGTTTAGATATTATTTTGAAAATCTCCCATTTGACTAGTGTA
Source organism: Tetrax tetrax (assembly GCA_009806455.1). NCBI lineage: Eukaryota > Metazoa > Chordata > Aves > Otidiformes > Otididae > Tetrax > Tetrax tetrax. The sequence goes on along the minus strand of WHYT01016635.1, from coordinate 59,576 downwards.
GTGATATGTGATTTAAAAAAATTCAGGAGTGTTTTAAAATACTGTATCATGAAACTAAATAAATATATGAAACATTATTTTTAGTTATTAAACCTTGCTGCTTTACTAAACATGTTCCTCAGATATTGATGCTTGTAGCATGCCATTAAGATAACAGTTGTATGTGTCTGGTTGTAGGGACAGTAGTTAGGTTAGTTAGTTCTGTGTGGTGATCACTGCAAAAGGGTTGGTTCTGTGTGGTGATCGGTAGGCTACAGAAATGAACTCTCAGTGACTGCAGGGCATCTTACTGCTTCTCCCTACATGTCTTCCATCTCTTATGTCCTAGACTGTCAGTGGTTATTGTCCTATTACTACTGCAAGTTGCCATAACACTTAAAAGACTGAGTTTCTTTCTAATTCAAAGACTTCATAATACAAACTAAATATTAGCTCTAGGATAGTAATTTTTATTACGAAAAGTAGAAAGAGTTTGTTAGTATAAGAGAGGAGAAATTATGCAGAATAAAGCTTTGATGTAAAATATGACATTTGGAAAGGGAATATATTTTTAAACATTTCAGAATCCATCAAATATAAGAGGTTAGAAAGAGTCTGAGAAGGCTAAAATAATAAGAAAATTATGGAAAGGTAGAAAGAAATAATGAGATAGTACATTAAGCTCAACTTAGACCTACATGGGTACCTTGGACTGTTGAATAACCTTTTAATTCTTTGTCTTCTAGCAATTATGCCAGGTACTTTGAAAATATAGATGTTACTTACCTGTGTTCATATTCATTAGGAGTCAAACATAATATATTAGTCACTCAAATATCCTGAGGCTTTAATGAAACTCTTTTTAAAGGATATTTAGAGTAAATTGTGTTCAGCTATTAGAAATCTGTGTGAAAGAGATTTTTTTTGAGGGATTGATGTTAAATTTTGAAATCACTTTCAGTCAATGTGGGATGGATTAACAAGCGTCTGTGCTGTAGAATAAAGATGCTTAAAGAATCACAATTTATCCAGTGGACAGAAGATTGCTAGATGATTTACTTATAGTGGACAGAAGATTGCTAGATGATTTACAAAGAAAAATCAATTTTGTGTTCTTTCCCCAAGGAATTTAAAATCTCGTTTTAGAAAGAATATAATGAAGAATATTAATTATTAGTAAAGATTATTAGATAAAACTATAAAAAGTTTACAGTAAAGAAAAGCAAACAAGGAAGCGTTAAGCTAGCATGTATAGAACAAATTTTATTTGAGAGATTGGTATATGGGGCCATGCAGTAAGCACATAATACTCTTCGTGAGTATCTAGTTACACTTCTGCTCTCCTGGCTTTTTCCTTTTCTCACCTGAATATTCTATTTTCTCTGATTCCTCAAACTTTGAGGGAAATATAGTGTTAAATATATAGATTTATTCAACATCCTACCCTAATTTTATAAAAAAGGCCGTATCATATGATTAACTCTGTCGGTTACAATTGTTCTTTTAAAAAAGTCATTAACACCTCATAGTGAGTAGCATATGAAATCTCTAATTTTTTCACATGCGAAGAGGAGGGAATAATTACAGGACAATTAGTATGTCTGAATATCTTACAAAACATTCTGATGTGAATTCTTACACATATATACACACAAGTGTATGTGTACATATGTATAAGTTTTATAGACTAAGTAGGGAGATCAAACACTTTGTAGCTGAATATCAGTAGAATTAAGGTCATTTAGATAACTGTATCTCAAACACTTCCATTGCATATTTTAACAGGAGAGGAAATAATGTGACCTTAGCTTGCTTCTGTCACAAGATTGTGTTAAGCACTTGCCATTTTCTCCCTATGTACATTTATGTCATTAAAAAATGAGCTTAGAGCTTGTTATAATACTTTCTTTGTTATACCAATAGTCAGAAGAGTTGTTAATGAGCAGTAGCAATTGATTGAACAATTAGTGAAAACCAGTGCATGAGGATAAAAGAGACTGCAAGGGCAAGCAGAACTCTTGGGCAAAGATCAGACAGTTGCTGCTTTTCTTCACTAATTGATAACTGCTGATATGAGTGCCTATCTGTGGTACGTTTGTAGAATATACCCTCAGTTCCATTTCAAATATGGTTCAAGAGGACCTTACTGAGATATTAATTTTCCTCTCTTTTTTTTTTTTCCCTGTGTCTTTGCACAACTCATGTCTTAAGATTGCTCTTGATAGGACTTTTAGATCAAAATGGACAATAATTGATCATAAAGTATTCTAGCCAAGGATCATCTAGTTCTTCAAGTCATCAGAAGTCTACCATCAGATGTACTATATGTTTTTCAAAAGTAGCATAAACCCTGGCTGCAAGCCCTCCTTTTATCAAATTATGCACACAAACATCCAGAGGATTATGCCAGCATTTTGAGTTCTCCACTTGAGTACAAAGACGGAATTTTCTCTGGCTTTTGTGTTCTGAAAAAAAAAAAAAAAAAAAAAAAAATTCATTTTACTTGTATACATCTGGCTCACACTAGGTATTTGATCTTATTCTTCATTTGTGCTCTTATAATGATAAGGACTTTGCATTGTTCACAGAGTTTAGAATAATATCCTTCCAGTTCTCTAGAGACATTTGCTGGTCATTTTTCTTTGTTGCATATTGCCACACCATCAGGTGTGTGTCTAGAACAATTTGTCTATAAGATAGCTATCATGTTCAATCACATAGGCAGACACAAAGATGCTGTAGAGGATGTCACAAAAGAAGGTTTTGGATTTGTTTTTCTGCGAACACTCTGCCTAACCTGTAAGAAAACTGTCGTAAGTGTTATTTCAAGGAGAGAGCTATTTTAAATATTTTAGTATTAATGAAGAGTCCTGTTTTTTACAATACTGAATATAGAAAAGTACCCATTTACCCTGCCTTTATCCAAGTAGCACTATATATGCAACATTTGCATGGGAAAATATGCCTTTATTTCTATTGCTGTATATGTTGTTATGCGATCTCACGAAGTTATTGCCTTTCCCTTTAAAACGTAATTTGTTAATTAATTCCTTTTATCCTAACTTTGAGTATATCAGGATAAACACTGTTCAGAACAAATGCTTAGCAAGTTTAAAGTCTCAGTGTTGTGCAAATCTGTATTCTAGAGAGAAGCGCTTTTAAGAAGCTCTCACCTCTCAAATGCTGTCTTTACTGCAGGCTGCATCATTCCAAAAGTTTTAAACATCACGTCAAATAATGGAAACAAAATATGGAACTCTGTACATAGTAGTAACCCTATAAGGAGGACAAAAACTATAGTGCCAAAGATTAGGAGGGAAAAATAATTCAAGAGGGATATCTCAGATTATTCTCTGAAAGAGGAATGTATGGTTTCAGATTATATAGAAGGAACTAATATAACTGGTAATGGCATATTGCTGATATCAGATTGTTACAGAAATACTTTAAGCAATTGTCTTTTTAGGCTTTTTTATTCAGACTAGCAATAAAACAATGTCAATTGTTGCTTGTGCACTAGGAGCACTGAATATTCATCTTGCCTACACCGGCTGTGTCAATGACTTGTGTGTACTCTACGGTCGTACATGAGGATCACTCAGAAGTAATAGTAAAAATATGCCACGATAGGGTGGTACACCATAGTAAGACTTCAGAAAGGGATCCTGGCATGCTAGGCAAAAGAAGATTGGTGTGAAAGTAGAACATACTTAGATGTTTCTCTTTTTCCTCCCAAATAAGTACTGCTAAATTTTCAAAAGTCCTGTTTGATTCCTGCTGGGGATATTCAGATACTTATGCACATATACATGCATACCTATATCAGTCTATATCCAAATTTATAATAACAGAGAATTTGGAGTAAAACTTAAAATGCTTTTCAATTGCATGCTTTTCACTAACATAGCAACATTAATCTACAGCAGCAAATTGATTAAGCTGATCAAATGAGGTGCTTTGAAAGGTCCCACTAGGCTATCATAATGGATCATAGCTTGACAGATGATGAATAATGCATAAGGGCCAAAATGTTGATGTATTACCTAATTACATTGTTAATGTAACCATGATACAAGAATTTCAGAAGGTAAAATTGCACAAGTCTGAAACAGTATGATTATTGTCTAATTCCATATAGCAAAAATGTCAAAGACTGAATAAAAATCAGAGTGTGATATAAATAGTAAAGGTAATGACATGCACACATAGTGTGGAAAAGATAAGGGAAAATCTTAAAGGTAAGGATGATTATATATTTGACAAAATATTAACAAAAAAGTACTGAGACTAGTGTATGATTGTCTCAGTGCTGCCTTCTTAATCACTCACAATCTGTTGTGAAAAGCTTGAGTAAATAAGCATGCACAGGAATGAACAAAAATATTCAGGAATATAGTGAGCAAAGTAGCATGGGATTAATTAAGATTTATTTTTGTGGTGACATTACTAGTATCTGAGACAGACATATCCTCTTACAAACCTGAAATTCTTCCTAAAGTTTTCTGTGTATTTTCAATAAATGTGGATTATATTTTGCCACCTAAATTTCAGGAACTGCTCTTGATACCTGCCAGAAGAAGCCAGATAACCACATAACTCTATTATAAATTAAGTATAAAACCAGATGGTTTAATGGAATAGAGACTATCAATTATAGTTACTGTTCCTAATAGAGAAGCAGTAAGTGATCACTGAAGGCATCTCTACGGCAAATAGTCTGCTACTAATGACATTAACGACATTCTAATGAGTCTTTTGGTAAACTTCCAGAATCAAGAATAAGCTCTTCTCGACAGATATCAACCTATCTGTGTTCATGGCACAATCAAAATAGGCCATTTAAGTTTTTTCCCTTTCAGGGGCAAGGTTTGCCAGTTTTTATTGAACTTGACTTCAGATTTTCCTACCATTTATCAAATGGTCTTACTGATTTCCATCAGTAATGGTAAATATAATATACATATTTTCATTTTGATTGGCAAAATTATTTACTGAACGTAAATCACAAAAAGTTATGTAGCTAATTTATAACTGTTCATTTTATCTGACTATGAAAAACAATTTAATGTTAATTTTAACTGTTCATATTGATAATATGTATCTTTGATTTTCTAAATTCTTTATCAAAACCAAAATTTTTGGAAAAGCACAAAAATATATTAAGATTTCTACTTGAGCTCAAGCAGAGCTTAAATATGTATATAAAAAGTAATATAAATCATGTTAATTTCTTGATCTAATTTTAAGCAAGTAGAATATGTTGCCTAGAATCTGGATTTATAACAGAAATTGTGATGAACACTTAATTACTAAGATCTGTACCTATAGATCTCTGTTTTTTTGAAGTAATCACTCAGGATTTTGCTTATCAGTAATTTAAGCTATTAATACGAATCCCTTGTGTATTATTAAAGCAGATTTTAAAGTCCAGATTGTGAGAATTTTCACTGGAGGAGCTTATGAATGATATGTCATTTTCATACTTAGGTGACCAACGTACTCAGTGGTTTATTTCTCTGCAACACCCACAATAGATACAATAGTACAAGATATTACGATGGAGGAAAATCAGATGCTGAGTAGGAAAGAATAAAACACATTACAGTAGGCTAAAAGGAAAGTTTCAATGAAAATAGCCAACTCTAAGTTGAAACTGCCTTTTTTTTTTTTGATAGAAAACAAAAAATATACTCTGGATGTAAACTAGAAAGTGCTGGAGAAATAAAAGAAGACACAAAGGTGGCAAAAAAAAGCAAAAGAAAGGAATAATAATAAGGGAAATGATCTAGAAAGACATAAAGCAATCTGCGTAGCTGGGTTAATGATAGTGAACATGAAAACAAAATTAAATGGATTAAATGGCAGAAGATCATTAATTTCAAGGGAAAAACTAAAATGAAGCATAAGGAGAAATGAGGGGAGAAGGGGAGTATTTTTGGTAGCAAACTCATGAACTATCAAGGAAGGCAGCTGAAAGGAGGATAAAGAATTGGTGCATTTTCTATGTGGCAATGTGGGTGAGGGCACACTTCTGAAGAGATATGAAATGACACAACGTACGAATTTATAGGTCAAACAGTGCTGAATCATAGACTTTGGTGAACGAAAGAGTCCTAAAAATGTTATAGTTATCTATGTTATTTGTTCAACATTAAAAAAAAAACAAACCATGATTAGAGGTTTCACAATGTGGTAATGGAGTTATCTGTGTAATGGGTAAAATGATATATTAGGCCACATTAAAATAGTTTAAGATTTGGATTTGTGACTGTTAAAATGGTAGTAACAATGCCTTTTTTGTTGTTTTTACACATTCCTTCTTGCCTTCACTGGCTCAAACTGGTTTTCTTACTTGACATCTTGGGTAACCAGCTTCCCCCAAAGACACAAGCTGAACTATGATCTGTCCTGCTTCTGTGCCACTAACTTATCACATTTACTTCTCTCCAAGAGATCTATATGCTCCCTGTATGAACAGTACCTTGGTGTTAACTATGGCAAAATATCTTGTACAGCGAGGATGCTTCCTTCCTGGCATGAGTTTAGGTTGCTGAGCTTTGTTTCTAATCTCTCTGTCCCAAAGGAGTAGCCACAGGTATTTACAGCAATTAAATTATGCTACAAGTGGAGGGCAGAGCTTCGTTCCTGAAATCTTCCCAATGGCATCTTGAACTATCTGAAATTATACTGGCATAAGTAAGCCTTTTTGAATCATGTGAACCCTAAGTGGCTTAGCTGTTTATGTACATCCATTTCAGCAATCTACATTCTATGAGAGAGCATATCCGTATTGTAAATTTGCCTTGCTCCATATTTCTGTCAAGGTTCTTGTTCCCTACATCATCTGTGCTTCATTCACACTTGCTCATTACAGTGCTTCTTCTGGAACAAATTACCTACCTCCCAGAGGAAACTTGCACAAAGTTATCAGGTCATTTGCTCTAGGACCTATCTCAGACTGTATGGATGTTTATTGAAATAAACTCAGGCCCAACACTAGCTCAGCAGGCCTTGGACTTTCAAAATCCCTTATCTTACACCAAATTCCATAAAGATGATCAATATTGTTCCATGAAAGCATCACTCTGGCTGGCTATCACATAGCTTTCTTATTATTTCATAATGAGTTTCATAATTTCACATTTTCATGACTGAAGAAAAACACATAAATAATCACTGTGACTGATGGTAACAGGAACTTAATGAATACTAGAACAGACCAAAGTTTGATGCAATAGAAACTCTATGGGTGTCTTACAACCACAGAGTAGCTGAAGCAGCAAGGTACCTCTGGAGATCACTTGGTCCAACCTTCTGCTCAGAGCAGGGTCAGTCAGAGCACAAAGCCCAGGACTGTGTCCATCCTTGGAGACTCCACAACATCTCTGGGTGACCTGTTCTAGTGTTCAACCACCTTCACAGGGATAAAATCCTCCTTGAGAATTGTTCTCCTCCAGCCTGAATAGTTCCAAATGTCCCAGCCTCCACTTTTGTGTCAGATGCTCCAACATCTCTGTCATCTTAGTGGTCCTTTGCTGGATTGACTCCAGTTATATCCCCACACTTCCTGTAGTTGTAAATCTGGATATCTGTAGCCTCGAAAGCTCAGCTGAGCCAAGGTCTCTGCGTAGCTGAGTGGGGGCAGCTGCTACTCAAGGGGTGTTGAGGACCATGCCCTACAAGGCATCACCACCATTGCTAGGCACACAAACAGTCCTCAGCAGTCCCATCTGCTGCTGGAGCTCGCCAGCATGCATAGCCGCCTGTAGCTCTCCCCGTAGAAGCAGGGACTTTGGAGAGTCCAAGAGTCCTCCAAAAATCCCAGAAGTTGTTCCTGTGAGGTCTAGAAAAGGGGCTTAGAAACTGCTGCACAAGCGGCTGAAGCTGTGGGCTGCTTCCATTAGCTGCACTCTTCTCTAGTATGATGCAAAAAGGATGTAGGTGTATACAGTAGTCCTTTGGCCAATTTTACATACTTGGGTATTTTCTTATTATGCAAGTCTGTGTGGTTTTCTCTCCTATAATTCCACTCATGTATTATGTATAACTAAATATTCACTGAACTGAAAGAAATAGACTCTGTAACTAGTGGTAAGGGTACATAACTCTGCTGCAGTGATAATTGATCTGCAGTAGAACAACAATGGAGACAGATATGGTTACATCAGCCACAGGCTGTCCACTAATAGAAGTAAATATGGAGGTCTGTCTGACCAAAGTACCCTGTATCTACTACCCCCACATAGTTTTTCTGTAACTAACTAGAATTCACACATCCTAGAAATCACACATTTCTTAGCAACAAATCATGCTAGAAACTTTCAACCATCAACCTTTACTAGATGTAATCTCACTTAATATCTGCTTTTTTATGATTTGTACATGAGAGGTTTTAGATTTGTTCTGAAGGAGGAAAGAGAGTAGTAGTGATCTGCATTAACTGAAAAATAGTGTTGAGTCAAGTCCTCTATATCACTTCAAAGCCCAAATGTACTACTGATTCCAGCTTATGTAGATAATGTAATTATGAAAAGATTCCATATTTTTTATTAACTGGCACTAAAGAACATTTTATTTCAATGTACTAAGTGTTACATGAGTTTTTTTCATTTTCTTTTTTTAATTATTTCTTTTCCCAAGAATTTTAGAGGAGGCAAAATGAGTAAAAAAAAGAATGTTTTCTTATGTATTCCTATTACACTCTGGACCTACTCCTCTTATATAAGAAAAATAATATACAGGAAAAAAAGTATTGAAAAATCTTGGGATTTCAAATGTGCTAAGTTTTTATGATTCCATTCTCCAGGTAAGCATATAAAATGAGTGGGTATCATCTCAATTTCACAGACAAGAAAGTGAAAATAATCAATTAAGGGTTATGTCCAGCTCACATTAGTGTAAATTGAACCAAGCTGCTGTAGTTAATGGCAAGATGAAAATCACTCATTACATCTGAGGCTTGTGAGTGTACTAGCAGCAAGTTTGAATGTTTAAGATTGGAGTTCAAGTGCTGTCATCATACTGAAAAATTTATTTCACTGTATTGTTCACTTCATGAGTTTGTATGAGAAACAACAAAATAACACATTTTCAGTATGATGTGTTGAAGGGAACAACAGGACAAAACATAATGCATACCCCCAAAAAAACTGAAACAACCAAGACTAACGAAATCTATGTCTAAAAAGACTTTACTGTAATAAAAATTAATACTACAAGTTACAGGTACAAACTAACAGTTCAGAGAGACTTCATCTTTTGACATATGTCTGTTGCTGACTTTGTTTTCTCCTCAGTGTAGTTGGCATATTGAACTTCCAACAAATAAGATGCCTGCATAAAATCTAATTTTTACTTTCAGGAACATGAGCCAGCACATCTCATTATTTTCTCCTGGAGTCAATCAGACTTTGAGCTCGAGCAAAGCATTTATTATTTTATTGTTTAGAGGCATATGGGGCATAAAAGAATCCTGAATATAAATATAATTTTTTTAAAAAAGACCACCCTGCTGCTATCACATGTAAGATTATAGATGCAATAATATTTTTATTACTTGGAGTAGCACAAAGCAAGCAGAACTGAAATAGCTGTTTTGTGGAGCTTTTCAACACTTTATGTTATGCTCATAAGCATCAGTATATACAAGTTTTATAGTAAATGCATGTAGATAAGGTAAGACTTTATTGGTACACTAAAAATAGTGAATTTGGGACTGAGAAAATGCAATAAGTGTAAAACACCCGTCCGCTTTGTCTTCTGCAGCTCCGTGCTGTGGATTTTTTCCTAGTGACTTTCCTGCTGGACGAGGTTACTATATTATGAGACTAAGTTTAACTCTCTATCACTGCTTTACTGTCTGCAGCTCTCAAGTCTGCATGTGGAGTGGCTCCTATGATCCTTTCTGAACCTTTTCATCGCATTTACATTGGTTTACTTAAATAGTAGGTCTTGGCTAAGCTTTATGTCTGTTGATCTCCCTTCACACTTACTGTTTCCTTTGAGTCTCCCAAATTCACCAGGAATATTCTTTCATTTTTGCCCTTGCATTCATATATTACACACAACTGCCTCTGGAAGGCACTCTAGATAGAGAATGCACACACGTTCAAATGCAACCTACAATTCAATCTCAATTTACACAAAGCAATTGTGAACACTGCAGAAAACAGAAGAAGGGCTGTGGATGATATACAAGGATTGCATTTACTCAGAACAGCTTATTTTCATTTCCAGTTTCCACTAGGGGTGGTAGATCTCAAGTCTTGGACAAACAGTAAAGGTTTTTTTTTTCATTTACATGTGGCTATTGCATATGGCAGTTATTTTGAAAAGAAGCTTTGCTAAGCTTTAAAGTGTTGCCTTAATGCAAATATGGTGAAATGCCATGGAAAGCTATGTCTTCAAAACTATCATAATATTTTCCAGTATTTACCTCTAAGGGACATATCCTCAGCTGTTCAAATTGTTCTCATGCAGTTGGGTAGCTCTGGCAGTTTGCTCCACTGGAGCATCTGCACCCAGGTGGGCAAGACCTCCTCTCCTCCTTGAAGCGTCTTAGTGTTAGAAAATTACCTTCAAGTTCCTTTTCTATGGCACAAAGCTAGAAGTGGTATAATTGCATCTTTTAACTGTAGGTCTTACTTTTATTAACATAATGGTTTCTACACAGTTGTCAAGAATGTCTAAGGGATTTTTCTTCCTGTTCAGTGAACAGTAATTATATTGCAGCAGACACATGTTGATTTTAAGAAAACAATAGATACTTTAATTATACAGATTTTTTACAGATCTTTTACTTAATCGAAATGCTACTTTTTTGCTTGTGTGTAAACAAATGCTTAAGAAGAATAGCTCTGACATTTTCTGAGCTAAAAAGTACAGCTGAAATTTCTCAAGTTAAAAAAAAAAATACTGTTTCTATATCCTAATCTCTTATAATCTATGATTTTACTTTTAAAGTTACAGACATTTTAGAAAAACAGAGACATACTTTGTTGTCTTTGTGGTAGCTCTAGGATACCCTAGCCATAATCATATGCAGCTAATAATTTTTGCTTTCTTTGACTTTATAGTAGACCTACACTGTAACACTGTATGACGTTTATCTTTTTTTTTTTTTTAAAGTTAAAGGATGGGGAGCTCAAGCTGTGCTGTTGTACAAATACAATTATCTGTATGAACTTGCAGCTTTAAAACACTGCCTGTTATCTCTTGATCTCAGAACAAGATGTAATGTAAATATTCTCATTGATGCAGCAGTAGTTCAATAATATCCTGAATGCTGGAAAAGGCAAATTAGACATGTGACTATCATTCTCCTTTTAAACTGTTTCATCTTTGCTATCCTTATGACCTGGCAAGCTTTGTTATTGTTTTCTAAAACCTTTCTGTTGTAGAGTTAACAGGTGTGTCTTTACCAGCTGTTCTGAAGCTGATCAGACCCTGACCCTCATCCACTCCAGTCTGCTCTCATTGCTTAAAAGTGTCACCTTGAATGAGGATAGTTTGCATTGATGTTCATTATAATTAGTCTACATTTTATTAAGCTTCTTTGTGGTAGATAAGTATGTGCTTCTTCAATATACAAGGTCACTGTAGTGTGTGTATCGAAGTACTGATTGACTGATGGCTTTATAGACGTGGTTCACATCCTTGAATAAGTACTGAAGGGCACAATCTATGATGGAAGTGTTGGTCTCTGTGGTTCATTTTACTATAAATGCTGGCTTTTATGTTTAGCTTCACACTGTATCTCGTTTTGTTTCTGATTTTGATAGATTTGTTTCTCCATAGGAGGAGTTGCTAATTTTCACTCGCAGTGGAACAAGCCATTCATCATGGGACCTCACTATGCGGGACATGCAGATCTCTTTTTCCCATGTTCACTTCTGTGTCTTTGGCTTCCTGCAATTCTTGGTGTGTAGGAAGCCTATACTTAGTCATAGAGAATGACAGTTAATGCATTTTGCTGACACGTTACTTCTAGTTTTCTTCTTGAAAAAAAAAATCCTATGTTTTGTCTCCCTTTTTAGTACAAAAGTTGGAGAACTTGAGATGAGTAATAATATTCTGCTTGACTGCAACCCACTCGCAGTGTACTGTAGCTCTGTTGGCTTTGCTTTTGCAGCTGTCGTGGCTTCAAACAAGTTGGTGGAAACTATAAAAAACAATGAATGGGAATATAAATAATTCAACATTCTGGGAAAAACAAATGTGTTTTTTGTAGAGTCAGTTGTTTTTTGCAGGTCTCTTAATGGTTTTTACTGTAGTCAAAAGCATGCTAATAGGAATGATACAGTAGCTTTAGTGTACTTGGCCTTTCAGAAGGCTTTCAAAATTTTTCATCAGTAGCTCTTACAGAAATTACCTTCTCATGGGCTAGATGAGAAGGTTATACATTTGTAACCAGATTAAAAAAATAGGGGAAAAATAAGAAATATGTGATTGTTTTTCAAATAACTTTTTTTCCAAATCAAAAATGCTATTCGGTGCTAATTTTCCTCCCCTAAAGAGTTGTCTGGATGCTTTATGAACACAGTCAGGTACAGCCAAATTATGAAAGGGGCCACTCTGAGGTGCTGTTTAGTCCTATGTAGGCCACATGAAGGAATGAATGAATAAATACATAGTTAACTAAGCCTCCCTCAATTGCCATTTGCATGTTATTACAGTGGTTTGTGCAGTTAGTGCATGGTACACATCAGTGTAATCTTCTGGAAGCAAATACAACCTTCACTGCTGCATACTCCATGAAGACTCATCGTCCTTTTCCCATTAGCAATAAAGTGCTCTATAAATAACTGCAGCCTAGCTTCATGAGATAGGCTGAGACAGGTCTTGCTTGCAGCACTACAGTCCCTTCTAAAATGGTGCCCAGGAGAGTGAGTTCACCTGGGCACCTCTCCTGTCCCCTGGAGCAACAAACACCAAGTCCCCACAGCAGAGCTGTGTTTGCGCCGTATCTCCCGGGTGGGCTGCATTGAACCATACCGGCAGGAGCAGACCTGCAGACATCTCTGGCTCATCTAAGCTGTGCTGGACTCCAGGGAAGACCCTTCCAAGCATTCTGCAAAAGGATATTGTTGCATTTGTACAAAAGCCACCTTCTGGATTCTCCACATAGCCTACATCTCATCTGCTGCTGATAAACATTGCCAGTTTTTAATCTTCTCCTGCCATTTGACTATCTGTCTGAGTTGTGCTGCCATTAATTAACTCTGCCACTTTTCACCTCACTGTTGCCATTTGATTAACTTTTCCATTGCTGCTTTTTGGGTTTTGGCTTGTTTTTAATTCATTGCTGCTATTTCATTAACTCACTCTGCCATTTAACTTTTTTTTTGTCTTTTGATTTACTTACTGTTGCCAGTGGATTTAACCTTGTCTTACCAGTCAGCCTGACTTTGTCTTCCAGCTCTTCCTCTGATACGTACCTCTCCCTTCAGATAGACATTTCCATGGTTCCCTCACAAAGGATCCACCAGGTCTTTTACCATACTTCCTCCCATTTTTTTTTAAGGCATTGTTTATAATGTTTTGGTTTTTTTTTTTTAAACTAAGTCATATGTAACACATCACATAACAACATAAACTTACACAGTGAATAATTGAGTCCTGCTTTTCCTTTGACAACTGCCTTTGGAAATTTCTACATAGCCTTTCACAAATAAGTTTTAATCTGCTGCTGTTCTGGGACAGCTATATAACATTGAAGGCAAGTAGTCTTCAGAGTTAGAACTGTTTCTCTAAAGGATCATAAACATACATCTTGTTTGTAACAAAATTCAACTAAGTAATTTTTTGAGATTCTAGGATATGCCTAAAGTACTCAAACTTCCATCTAACATGTCATTAGGATTTTAATAAAGAAAATTAATATGTTTCTTTATTTTACAGAATACAGTACACTTTCTTGATGTCTCTGAGTCTTTCTACAACAGCAGACTTTTTTTCTTTGTTGCCCTGTCCTTATACCTCTTTTTATATATTCTCCCTATTTTTTTTTTTCTGCTATTGATCAGACTGTAAATAAGCAAGTCATAAATATGTTTTCTTCTTTGTCACTCTGACATTAACTTGGGCTACCCTTGGAATCTGTCCAGACAAAAATTAATACATAGGAAATGGAAAGGTGAGCTAATTACTTTTTAGCTTAGAAAAGGTTTGTGTTATGCCATTGATTCTTCAGTAAAGATTGTAATTCCAGGAGCTAGCACTACATTTGAGAAGTTGAAGGATGTTTGGTGACAATTACGGACATAGGTTGATAGATAATACAATTCTATATTAATCTTCTGCAGTGATTTTTGAATCTTCTGGGATTTCAGAGGTGATAGTGAAGAGTAAGAAATATTGAAATCCTGTTAAAAATTAATATTTGTTATTTATTTGTTGTCTTAAACTTGCTTAGCTTACTTCCTTTAAGTTTCTATGGTTATTACTAAGGATTATGGCTAGATCAATACCCTTTGGAGTAATGTGTATAAGTCTTAAAATCCATGTCTTCCACACCTCCACCTTCCTTTTTTTTTTCACATTTGTATTTTATTTACCTTATCTCAACAGTAAAATTTTTGTGGATATGAAAATGCCCTCCCCTGCACTGTTTGCTATCATCACTTATAGCAAAGGCGATTAGGCAGTCCAGTCCACCTCCACCAGATGTGTGCTTGCTGACATTAGGGAACACATCTATACTCCCTCCACTCCCCTGGGAGTGTACATCAGATGCACCTACAGTCATGAAGGATGCATTTTCCTGTTCCACTGTACTGATTAGGCATCAGCCTGCCTGACAGTCCCTGGACAGTCCAAATCACATGGTTTGCTACCCCTTAAATTCCCTTTTCCTCTTTTTGTTTTCCCAAGTTCTTGCCCTTTAACATAACTTTTTTCTTCCTAGATAAACACCTCATCCCTTGTTTTTTCTGTTTCCATGCCCATATTCAGTATGTGTGGCATGACTGCCCCAGCAATTAGTACCCTGGATAAGCAACTCTGTGAAGCTACCACCCCACTTTCCTGTTTCTAATGTTTGCTGTTTCTGCCATTTCTTGTGCTACTGTCTTGTTAGTGCAGCCACCGGTCATGGCTGGTCAGCTTCTGTCTCTGTAATGCCTTGTAGTATCTCATGTTGTTATCTTGCTAGTGTAGCTACAGGTCAAGTCTTGGCCTTCTGCACTCATTCCCCAGCGCTCCCCCTCTCACAGATAATATGAGTTAATATCAGAAGGAGCCCCGTGACTCCACGTCTCTGCCACGAAGCTTGCATGCATCTCCTGTGGTCCCCTCCATGGGCTGCAGAGGGGGAAGCAGGAGCCAAGTTCTCCTGGACATTGCCTGTAGTACAACAGCTCCAGTAGCTGTAGTCTGACATTTTGGGATCAGATTTTTTGGGCCCTGCCATGACTCTCACAGGAGACATACAAAACTTAAAAGCAGTAACACCACCATAAAGTTAATAGTCTAATACGGCCATAATAGTCCATGTAGAAAACCCAGCTCTTCAGACCTGACAGCACACACTATACCTCTTCAGCCACCTGGCAGCAGGACACCAGCAGCTGGATGGTGGTACTTGCACTGTTGCACAGAATTGTGCTTGAAATAAGGAGCCTTTGCAATTGAATTGGTCAAAAAATAGTGAGTGCCCTTTCACCAGGCCCTGTATTCACTCTTCTGTCTGTCCATCTCTCTCCTCCCTCCTGACCTATTTGCGCTATTTAATATGTTCATTGTAAGTGACAGTCTGAGAGAGAACTCCGCTTGAAGCAGTTAAGGGTCTTGAACCTAGGTCTTCAGCACACTGCGAGAGTGCTCTTCTTTCTGATACCAATTAGTCTGGGATGGCACTTGCTCCTCCTTCTCCCATTCCTTCCCAATTGTAAACAAATTTTCTTCAAGCTTTTTGTTGTTGTTTTTAAATAGAATTGATATTTCTGCATTTTGCAGCAGAAAAGGTGGGAGGTGAGAGCTGAGAGCATTCATTGCCTTGTAATGTTTAGAGCTCAGCCTGGTAGCAGCCTGAATGTGTAATCACCTAAAACTCAGCTGTAAAGAATACTGGTTTTAATTTAGAAAGAGGGCCAAGTGGCAATCAGGTAACTCACCTAATTCACCTTAGTCCTCAGAACTATGGCCCCACATCAGGAATTGGAAATTTGGGTAGGTTTATGTGCTTTGTATAAAGAGTAATAAGTAAAAATAAAAAAAAATATAGAAGGAACATGGTGCTGAGCTTAAAGGTACTGGATTATCACAGGAATATGCAGAATAAAACAATATGACGGCCAAATCAAGGCAAAGACTGAAGCTTAATTATAATATTAATGAGCTATATTTGTATGATGAAATCATCTTATCAGAACCTAGTATAGAGTGTGGGTTTCACATGTGTTTCGTATGATTAAAGCTAGGAAGTATTGTTTGAGTTAATGTTACATGAAAAGATTAAAGGAAGAAAACCTCACAAGTGAAGTTAGTCTGTTTTATACTAAACAGTGTTCCTAGTGCAGGATTTTAGTCAGCTGTTCTGACTTCAGTTTGATAAAGGGAGAACACAGAGAGCTTTCAAATGAGTATGTTGTAAGGAATTGAACAACTACAGAGAGGTCAGATGATTTTGTTTAACTAAAATGTCACTGTTATTATACTTCAGTCTTTAAAAATCACTGTTCCTCAACGTTATTCTTACCCAACTCTACCCATTTTTAATTCACACTTCCTCTTAAGCATTAATTAAACAAATTGATTTTAAAATGGTGCGGACTTTTGACCGAATCTCATGTCTTCCAGCAGTTACTCTGAATATCACCTATTCGAAGTCTGACATGCTTCTAAAATTGGATGGCACTCTTTTTGGATTCAGTGTATAGCAAACTCTTTATTACGCCATTTTTAAAAAAGAAATTAACCTGAGTGCTGAATCACAATATGATAGACAACGGCTTCAAAAATGTAAGAGTTCAAACATTTTCTCAGTCAATATAAGAGCTGGATCAGAGCTGGACATCTCAAAGTTCGTCTCTTATATGGCAATTGCTAGGACAAGGGTGGTTGCCAACTGCTCTGACAAGGAAAGCAGGAGCAGGCACTTCAGATGTTGCTGATGGAGTCAAAAATACATTTATCTAGTGAATAATGTTGACCTTGATAGAGGATTTCTGCTTACTCTTTTTCCAGTACAACCTTCATAGCTTTAACCAGGTCAGTGATTCATTATGTTAGAAGCAGTACTAGGTTTAATCCTCACAGAAGGCAATCATCTACCCTAAAGTTACTGTGAAATATTTCCATTTGGTGTGACCATAGCCTAGAAGTAGTCCCTGTTTTAGCTAAAAATCACAGGCGTTCTGTATACAAACCACCTGTGAAGCTGATTCCAACTTTCTAGCTAGAGTAAACAGACTGGTAGCCCCTTCCTGCTGCTACTTTTACAGGCATAAGATAATTCTCTTTAAAGTAGTAATGGTTCTGTCAACTACATAGGCTTGCTTGTGCTTTCTTTCAGTAATCTATAAAAGGAAAATTTGGGAAAGAGTAAGCATCTTGTATATTTTCACAGCATAATTTCTGTGTGTATAATAGAAAAAAAAAAAGTAATTCCCCAAACCCTCACTTGCTCCTACTCCTATACATTTATAAATTGAGTAAGTGACAGCTCTGAATCCAAGAATTTGCCTTTCAGGCTTGAACAGATTTGTTGAACACAATTTCTGATACCACACTGATAACAAACCCTATTATTAAGAAAGTAAGTACATCTGCAAAATAATATGGGATGATAAGTCAGTTAATCATTCAATCACACTGCATGAGATCAAAGTGCAGCTAGTAAAGTATTCAGAGGCTCAAAACATTTTTAATGCTGAATTTGAATTTGTTTACCAAAATAACGGTCTAATCACAAAATGTGCTTTAGGAGCTTTCTGAAAAATGAAGAAGATTAGACATACTAGAGAAGATTTCCTAGAAACACAATTATACATATATGAAAACAATACCTGAGAGAAAACTTGTACCTTCCATGGTGATGACATTTAATTGTTTTTACTGTGTCTGGGAAGCTGTGAGTTGGGCAATACCACTCTTCTGGGTAACAAAAGATATCTGTGAAGTTTTTTGAATTTACGTAGAAATTTCTGCATAACTTGAGGTTGTGTGTTGGAGATCACATCATGTATTTCTTCTCTTCTGGCTTGCACTTGGTTTAGGAATGGGAGGAGGAAGTACATAGTCAAAATTAGCCTGTGGATTTTTGCAAGTTTTGAAATTTTATACTATGGCTCCTGTGCCCAGGTGGCCAAGAAGGCCAGCAGCATTCTGGCTTGCATCAAGAACAGTGTGGTCAGCAGGAGTAGGGAAGTGATCATGCCCCTGTATTTGGCACTAGTGAGGCCACACCTCGAATACTGTGTTCAGTTTTAGGCCCCTCAGGACCAGAAGGATGTTGAGTTTCTGGAGCTCGTCCAGAGAAGGGCAATGAAACTTGTGAAGGGTCTGGAGAACAAGTCTTGAGGAGTGGCTGAGGGAACTGGGATTGTTTACTCTAGAGAAGAGAAGGCTGAGGAGAGACCTCATTGCTCTCTAAAACTACCTGAATGGAGGTTGTAGGGAGGTAGGTGTTGTTCTTTCCTTCCAAGTAACTAGCAATAGGATGAGAAGAAATGGGCTCAAGTTGCATCAGGGGAGGTTTAGATTGGGTATTAGGAAAAATTTCTTCATTGAAAGAGCGGTTAGGCACTGGAACAGGCTGCCCGGGGAAGTGGTGGAATCACCATCCCTGGAGATGTTCAAAGAACATGTAGATGTGGCACTTCAGGACATGGTTTAGTAGGCATGGTGGTATGAAGTTGATGGTTGGACTTGATGATCTTGGAGGTCTTTTCCAACCTTAAAGATTCTATGATTCTGTGGTTCTATGATTGGGCGGCCACTAAGGGATAAAATCTGATGTTCCTATTAGCACGATGGCAGAGCTTTATAAAGTTGCATTAGCAATCTGGATTCATTCCTATGTTTACTGACATTAAAAATCAAGTTTCACATGTTTTTTGAACTTCAATTTAGGTA
Organism: Tetrax tetrax; assembly: GCA_009806455.1. Lineage (NCBI taxonomy): Eukaryota > Metazoa > Chordata > Aves > Otidiformes > Otididae > Tetrax > Tetrax tetrax. The sequence continues at coordinate 40,523 of WHYT01016635.1, read as the reverse complement.
GAATTCCTAGGTTCACAAAGGTTCATAAGTTCTGTGTTCTTCCTGAATTAACTCAATTAGTTGCATGTGCTGTGCAATTTTCAGGAGCGAGCCATGATATTTAACTCTGTATAATCAGCACAGTACCTATAGGAGAGGGGTTCATTGTCTTTGTATAATTCAACACCTTAAAAATAAACAAAAAAAACCCCGCTGACAATTCAGCTGATTTTTTTTTTTATTTTATATAAGTGGGAAAAATCCAATAGTATTATGATTGTTTTGCAAAATTATATTTAGATTTTTTTTTTTTTTTGTATTTTGATGTCTTTGTCATTATATCATAATCAAATAATGCAATCAGAACATATTTCTTAGCTCCCAGTGAGTGCTACCATTGAGGCAGAAAATGAGCTATGAAATCTGTCATGTTGGTGAGGGAAGGTTCGTTTCTGACATAACAGCAGAGCTGTATGACCACTCAGTCTTACAGAGAGTCTTAGTCTTAGACTAAGTCAAAAGTCAAAAAAGACTTTGACTTTTACTGGTTGAAACTAGGGTTTACAATAAAACACAACAATATGCTGTTGAGTGATTTTTTATTGAAAATATTATTGCTTATACTCTATCCTTTAGAAAAGGGAAGGGAAGACTTTCAGAAATACTCAGACTTACCATCTGCAGTGTCCCATATAAAGTGTTACAGCTATACAGGAGCTTAAGTTGCATCAACTTTTAATGAAATCTAAGTTAATATCAGAGATGTGACTGTAGCCCCTAGTGGACCTAAGTTTGCTGTATGCAGAATCACAGAATCACAGAACAGTTAGAGTTGGAAGGGACCTAGCAATACTTTGAGATCTCTTCAGTACTGCCTACACCCAGCAGGATTTCAGGAGGTAGGCATAACAGAGGAAAGAGGTAAAAGGGGTAAATGTTCCTAAGATTTTTTGTAGAACAATTTTGAAAGTATCATTAATGAAGCTTTCATGTATTAACCTGGCATATGGACGTTAGTGTTATTATAATTGGACTTGTAATAACTTGTGTCTTCGTTAGGGTGTTAAGATTTTACTTAGACCGCCAGCTAATTCTTGGGTGCCTTTTGGCAAAAACAAGATTTTGAGCCTAATGTAAGTGACACAAAACGAGCCATCTAGATTGTACTCCTCATAGCTATTTTCTAAAGGCCATTGATAGGCAGGGTGCTGCTTAGAGCAGGGCAAACATAAATTCAGAAATTCAGCTGCCCGGGGAATATTCATCAGTGACCTCCTGAATTTAATTGCTTTGGGCTTTAATAACAAATGAGCAGGGACTTGAGGATTTGGATTTTGAATTCAGGTTCCTCAGTTTTGCCTCTTCCCTATTTGTACACTTAGGACTGCTACTGCACCCAGCTTTTTAGTCATTCTAGGGCCTGGAAATATTTTAGCCAACATCTTGGAAAACAAGTAACCTCTGAGCACTTTTTACCCATCACTTTATGTTAATAATCTAGTGAGTTCCACTAAAAACTAGCAAAGTTTCCAACTCTCAGCTGGGGGTGGTTTCACTCTCATCTCATTTGTTGCCATTTCTTGGCTGTTATCAATGTTCTAAGTGTTACACAATAAAGAAAAAGTAAGTGAAAATAAATTATCTTTTCATGTGTTGAAACAGAAATTCTAACACTACCACTCACAGAACAGAGATATCTCATTAATTTATACATGCTTATTATTTTACATAGAAGGTTTCCTTGAAAAAAACTTTTTAGTACATGTAAATATTTTAAGCTTGCTGCAGTTGAACAGTGTGGTCACTGTCTTCAGCAGCCTACCATTTGAGGTTTGGGTTTTTTTGTTATAGAAATCTTTTCTCAAACAATTGTTGATTTAGAGGAAGCTGTTACTGTTTCACAGTAATAACATTACTTATTATTTACTTTGCACTTAGAGTTGCCTCAAACTCTTTCTTTATTGTGCAACAAAAATGTCACCCTTTCAATTTTCCTAGTTAATAATAATACAGGCCACTGGAGTATTTATTTCTTGCAGCCATAAAGAAATGTTGTCACATAATAGCATTTCTCTGATCTGAACAGAAGACAACATATCTGGAGAAGATAGATCATGCAACCAGTTTTTCCAGAAAGAATGCCTTTTCTTCCCTGCAGACAGTCAGAGGGGAACCTCAGAATAATTGCAGCTTATGAAACAGAATGGGAAAGAGACTTGAGTAGTCCTTCTTACTTTTCTTTAGGTTACCCATCTTTGTGGAATTAATCCTATTTCTGGAAAAATGAGTTAGGAAAACAGTACACATGAAGAACACTCAGGGCATTGCAGATGAACAGCCCTTCACTGACAGAGTGTTTGCACTTCAAAAAAAAACCTGAATGACAAATATTATTTTCTCTCTTGCACAGTAGGGTCTTTATTGTTTGAAAGAACAGGATTAATAATTGATTTCAGTGCTTACAAATCTATACACTTTTCCATTGCACTATGTTACAAATTTATTTATGTAAATTAACTGTGCACTAGAAATTTGAAGGGGGCACAGGGACCGAGAATTGTGGTAAATATAATTAATGTCTTTTACGATCAACAAAATAATATTTTTTTCTCAGCTAGTAAGATTTATGTATAGGATTTTCTCAGCTAATAAGATTTTTGTATATTTATGTAAGGTTTTCTTGCTGAAGCTTCAGTATTTTTTTTTTCCACAAAGAACTTAAAAATATAAAGTATATATGAGATGAGTGTTTGACTGAAAGAGTACCTGCGCAAATATAATGTCATACCAAAAAGAATTATAAAATATTTTTTTAAATAGTCAACCTTAATATCTCCAATGCCTCAAAACAAAGATGATGTTTGATTAAGCGTAAAGCTATGTTTGAGAAACTTCTCATAAATAGCATTTTTTCTTCCCTAATTTTTAGTTTTCCATTGAGAGAAAAAAATAGGTCCTAAGTAGGCTCCTTGTAGTCACTGAATAAGCCAATTTTTGTTTACTTGCTGGCATGAAACACGTTCTAATCTAACATGTTCAAGATTGCAAATCTGTATGACATTACTCAAAATCGCTTTTGACCTCATGCGTCTTCTTGCTTAAAAAGCTATCAGGTGACCAGAAGGGACAAGACATATTATCTAACTTCTGTGATCTGTGTTAAGTGACAGACATGGAAAGGCAAGTATATCACAGAAAAAAAAAAAAAAAAAGTCTTAATTAAGGACAATTATGAAAATGTGGTGGGAAGATAATGGTTTCCCTTGTGATGGTTTCCCTATATTCTCAGAAAGTACGCACTGTGCTCACTGTGCTCACTAGAGAAATTCCACTTAGTCAGCAGTGAGATACAGAAACTGCATTCATAAGAGTCTTGCCTCATTCTGCTCCTTGTCTTCCATGAAGTTTTGTGAAGTCGGTTTTCTTTTGGCACTGCTGCATGCAATTCATATAGGTGATGCAGAGGATGAAGTACATGCTGGGGTGCTGTTTCATGGAACACAACTTTGGCTTCCAAGAGTGTCTTTAAAAGAATCATAATAAATCTCATGGTCAGAGAAGTTCCAAACTGCAGTATTTTCTCAGTTTCAATATCTGTCCTTTACATAATAAGCTTGTTCTAGTTTTTTGTCCCATGTTAACAAAAAGAAAGGTAAATCCTCTCTACATATCACACCATGCAAACATACTACGGTTATAAGAACATTCTATTTTTCAACTCTTTTACCTGTCTCTATATATTTTAATTATTTCTTTTCATCTTGTATTTTTGTCATTATTCTTTATCCAAAGTTTATTCTCATCAGTTTGTCAGATTTTTACGCTCTATTTAATGTCATGTTTCGTTTTCCATACACTTGTTTTGATTTTATTCAGAGTATACACAACTGTCTTTATCCCCTTAATGACTATTAATCTTTATATAGCTTCTGTGTCTTTGTCAGGGTTATGCTTGTATCCATTCCAAGATGTTGTTCTGTAAATATTATGTCTTCGGTAGCCCTTGTTGCTGTTGTCAGGAGAGCTAATAAAACTGGCTATCAGACAGAGCTCAGTTTCTTTGAGTTATAGCCTATTAGAACCCTCACATTCTGTACTTTTAGCTCAGGCCTGCCGTGACTGTCTTGCAGTATTCGTGCAGCTGTCTCCAACGTTTTCCTATTTCCTATTCTTCCTAATATTTATATGGTATTTGATGTTAAATATTGAACGAGTTTCATATATCTTTCCTGTCCAGAAAGGCAATTATCTTTCATGATGAAAGGTGAAAAAACCGTCCTGAAAACACTCTTATGGATAAAAATAAAAATTGTTCTGTATTTGTCCATGACAAACTCATAAATATTGTGCAGAAATTGACTTAAATATATACTTCGATGAATTCTCCTTTTTAAGAATGAATTCAAATTCCATGGTCATCATGGAAATTCAGTACAAAGACTAGTGAATCCTATCTAATTATTTAAGGATTTTCTACAGCATAGAAAGATCGGGGGCATTACCCTCATAAAATCAACCTTTGAGCACATCTGGTGCTCATTGCACCATACTAAGCATAAAGAGAATATCCTCTTCTCATAGTTGCAGACTTTACTTAATACTACTGAGCTCTTGTCTTCCGTAATACCTTGTGTTGTTCAGTTGTGCAGCTTTTTGAGCTTCTGGGAAAAGTATTCACTTTGACAGATTTCCTGAACTTTAATTCAAGATAGTCCTCTCTTTCTTTAATGATAAGTGTGAATGCGAAAAAAAACCCAAAAGATTTTATCTACCAGTTTGTCTACTCCAAAAGGTTCTTCTAGTCTGCTATCATAATTCACTTTAACTACTAAACACTTAGATGAGTTTCAATTTATGTTTGTTATTACGGACTATAACTGGTGTGTTTTGTTGGGTTTTCTCTTTCACATAATCATAGAAAGCTGGACAAGTAGCACTGGTTCTTAGCGAATGAAATTGAATTATTCTACTAACCTATGACTTTTGGCTCCTAACCAGAAGATGTGCTGGTGTATAAAGTTTATTCACACTGCGAGTCTCTTTCAAGCTATATCTAGATACACTTTTACAAGTTTCAGCTTCAGATTGACTTTCCTGTATGATGTTGCATGCACAATTTTGTCAAATGCTCATATTTAATGTTGACTTAAGTTTCAGAAAGTTCATAAATAATTTTGCAACTTGTTTTTTTTTTTTTTTAAATCTTGTATATTTATCTTCTCTGGTGTTTACTTATTTAACATAGTCTTAAGAAATGCTAATATAAAATCAGACCATCTCACAGACATTTGAGACAATAAGAATATTATTAATTCATATTGTAGTCTCAGTAGGCTATTATGTCTAATTTGGCAATTTTCTATTTTGATCAATTCTTTTGAGGACAAAATATTCTTGAGTTGCAGGACTACTGTAGAAAATAACAGCATTTTATAACCCATTTAAATTTCTTAGTATTCCCAAGTCCAAAACCAGTGATGTTATCTGTAGTTGGGATATACTTAGTATTCAGAAGAGGTTTCTTACAGTGATCTTGCATGCAGATGGCAGATTCTCTCTTAATATATTGTAATCTATTTTTATTTTTCACATAAGTGTTACTTATTTAAAAATATTTTAAATGCCAAAGTACATGTAGCTTTCTGCATATCCATGTTATAAAATCATCATTGTTTCAGATACTTTGCAGCTTTAATAGGCAAAGCAATCATTATAGCAAAGAAATTTAGATACATTGACATTAAGTTATGCAGCTGTTAGCTACACACAAATTTATAACCAGTGATATATTTCAATTTACTAATAAAAGGTTCTGAAATTTACTCTTTGTCTGGGTTAGGCTGGCAGATCTGAAGAGTGAAAATTTAACCTGAAATTCTAGTATGAAGCACTTGACTTGTTTGAAAAGAACTACGTTGATGTACATCACCTGAGCACCTGGTCCTCCTTTTGGTTCAAATCACTGGACATGCTCCCTACTGTTTATGGAATCATAGAATGGTTTGGGTTGGAAGGGACCTTAAAGATCTAGTTCCAGGCCCTGTGCTGTGGACAGGGACACCTTCCACTAGACCAAGTCACTTAAAGCCCCATCCAACTTGGCCTTGAAAAATTCCACTGATGAGGCATCCACAGCCCCTCTGAGGAACCTGTTCCAGTGCCTCACCACCCTCACAGTAAAGCATTTCTTCTTCTATCTGTTCTAAATCTCTCCTCTTTTTAGTTTAAAGCCTTTATCTCTTGTCCTATAAATTATTACATATAAATTATTACTAAAATTATTACATATAATAATTTAAATCTTTCCTCAACAAAACAATTCATTCTCTGATATTCCCTATTGTCACTAGGAGAGTGTGGATCTGAGGCAAGAGTAGACACCAACTGAAAGAAGAGGTCTCACTCACCACTCTCGATTCCTTGTTGCTGCTGCTTCCCCAGTCCCAGTACTGGCCTTCGTGTGACCATGCAGGTTGATTGGTTGGTTTTGATTAGTTGTTTCTGAGGGACAGTTTTCAGGCGTCTTCGTCCCAACTCAGTTTACTGTATGGCTGCATAAAAGCTGCTGCTGCGATAAAGGAAAATGAAGAAAGACGAAGTGCAGTTGCTCTCTCTATGACAGCCCCTGTGGTAGTTGGATTGACCTGACAGTGGCAGTGCACCTTGAGTATGTTGGACCGAGTGGATAAAATACAAGTTCTGCAAATGAAAGCAGTGAGAAAGCTCAGGTTTCTTGTGTTTTCTTGCTGGTTTTGTTCAAGCAAATACATTTTGTTTACTGCATAAATCAGAAAATAGGTCTTTGATTTTTTAGTACCTAAAGTTAACTTGGTGATGACTTAACTGTAAAATAATTCAGGATGGTTTGTTTTTTCAGCATAAAATTGAAGCCATATTCTAGTACTTCACTGTGTAGCTTCAAAGACTCCAACTCTCAGTTTAGTCTGCAGTGAAGGTGCTGTCTTTCATTAGTGCATCACACAACAGTTGTGAGCTCTCATCTTTTATCCTTTCTATCATGTTTCTTTTTTAAAAAAGAGGAAATAACCATAACTATATCAAGGCCTCTGCTATCAAAGCATAGCAATGTACAAACAAGTAAGAAAAGGTGATCCTTTTCCCATTGGGCTTGAAATCTATGCTTCCTACAGAAGTCAAGAAATAGGTGACAGAACATATGCTGAGTGGAGATAATTTCTTTTTTTTCATATAATTAAATAATGTTGCTTTCCATCTCTCTTGTGGTGAGAGAGTACAGAGTAAAAATCTAGAGGTAGACAATAAACCATACAATCTCATATTCCATATGCATGCACAACCACCCTACTGAAAGATGTTCATTCTGAATTATTAAGGATTAACTAACGTTCTTGCCAGAGTCCTGTGTGTACCAGCAGTTTCTGGTTGTCCTGACGACCCTGTAACTCTCCTGTGTAATATTCTTCTGCAAACTCTCTCCTGATTCTTATTTTTGATGAAAAATGTAGGGCTCTGTGGGGGCAGTGGAGGGATAAATGAACCCAGGTGCTGGATGCTGCCTGAGGTACTCCTCAAGGGATGCTAATTTAGACTAATAGAATATTTTCGGTTGGAAGGGACCTTTCAAGGTCATCTAGTCCAATCCTCCTGCAAGGAGTAGGGACATCTCCAACTACATCAGGTTGCTCAGAGCCTCATCCAACCTGGCCTTGAATGTTTCGAGGGATAGGACATTTACCACCTCTCTGGGCAACCTGTTCCTGTGTTCCACCATCTCCATTGTAAAAATTTTTTTCCTTATGTCAAGTCTGAATCTATCTCCCTCTCTTTTACAACCATTACCCCTCATCCTATCACAACAGACCCTGCTGAAGAGTTTCTCTCCATCTTTCAAATAAGCCCTCTTTAGATGGTGGAAAGCTGATATAAGGTCTCAGAGCCTCCTCTTCTCCAGGCTTAACACCCTCAACTCTCTCAGCCTGTCCTCATAGGAGAGGTGATCCAGCCCTCTTATCATCTTTGTGGCCCTCCTCTGCACTGCCAGGAAGGTGGGATTCAGACACCTGTTGTTCAGCTATACCTTCATCACTGGAGATTGGTCTTCTCTAGCAAACAAATTACAGCCGCTCATGTTATAATGATAGACATCAGTGTCGAATCAGAAGTCAGTCAAGATATGCAGCAAAAACACATAGTGAATTAACAAAAGCGAGGAAGTATTAGCCTATGCATTACATGGACAGTTCTAGATTTCATAGTGAATGTTATACACATAAGAAATGTGAAAGTATTTACTGGCACACAGCAAGTGTATCTCTACCATTCATTTCATTTCTATAAGCAAAAAGAGTTTAGTGAACATTTATTTGAAAGTAACTCCTGTTTAATAGTAAAAGAAAGCAATTAAATTTATACTGAACTCCCTAATGGTAAAATAATTTTAACTGAAAAAGAAATTATAATTATTAACATTCAAAAACATGAACAATGTTCAAATCTTGTAGTAATCTAATTTAGGATAAAATGGCAACATCTGTGTTCCAGTGCGGAGATCTTGCAAACACATATACAGTCCATTTACTTAGGAATGTATGATAAACAATATAGTATGGATGTCTGCTTAAAGTGCTTTTTATATGGAGGGTCTACTGAAGCTTCATAATTTTGGTGCACCTATTAAATAGTTACTTAATGCAATTAAATTACTCTACTTGACAGAGCAGCACAACTGGAATAGACATTTGCCTTCTAAATTTTCCACTGGAGCTTTTTAATAAGAAGCACTGGACAGAAAATCTAGAGAGGAGCGATGTACCATAAAACTGGAAAGCACCTTGTCTTGCAGCTTTTGGCTTTCTACAAATACTACTTCCTATGCACACAGAAAAAAAATGGAAAAATTACTCTTAAAAATATGAGTTAATAATAGGTTTCTAAAATCTCCTTTACAGACTGTTTTTACAAATTCAGCTTCCAGGCATCTCCTAAAGAATAGCTTTCACAGAGAAAATGGCTGCAAGATTGAGGTACTTGGACTCAAGTCCAATAAGCATGTATTAGTATATGCTTAATTAAATAATTAGTATATGCTTAATAATGTGCTTATTAACATATACTCCATCCTAAGCATGTTACTTAGAGAAGTTATAGCAATTACGATTTTTTTTTTTTTCTTGGGTAGGAACATAAGTGCACTGGTTATGCAATTTTAAAATCATTAATACAAAAAATAATAATTAATAGTAAACTTCTTATAAAATGAAGGTTATGAACAGTTACAGTAATTCTTCTTTCTGCTCCCATTCATTTAAACTACAGTATCTAATTGTGGGTTTTGTCATAAATGCCAGTTAAAGTGATGGTTTATTGCCTTCAGTTGCAAAAGAGAGCAATACATTTGTTTGACTGTTTATTTATTTATTTATTTACTTACTTGTTTACTTTAGTCTTCCCTGGTCCGTGACATGTCATGGTGATGTTTTCCTGTTCAGAGTTCAGGGCTATAGAAAAAAAAAACAAATTTGGCCACCATAACGTGACTTGTGATGAAAGATTTGTGTTCTTTACAGGTATCTTTTTCTACCCATTTGTCACATTCGTCAATCTCATAATAAGAAGACCTTATCTTTTTTTTAAGAATTGCAATGCTATTTTTTTCCCGCTTAATTCATCTCCAGGTGTACGGTGCAGATATTAACTGGAAGTAGGGCCCATCTAACATTCACTGTAATCCCAAATCCTTTATGTGGTGTAGAACAATAGTATCTTAATCCCAATTTAACCTTCAGGAAGTTGGCATTCCTGTTGCACCTTTTGATAACAATAGGAAAAAAAAAAAAAAAAGGAGAAAGTGCATCAATTCATATTTTTGTGGCCAATGACTTATGAAAGAAATCAATTTTGATCCTTTTCAGGCAGCAGGTGTCCTTTGTCACTGACAATTCTGCTCTTGAAAGTGATTTCTGTGTATGATAGCACAGCGATAGTGATCATGCTTGTTCTTGGCTATAATAATTATGCCATGAGATTATGAAGAGCCATATTAAAGCTAGTAACCTGTGAGTGTTAGCAGGTTACTTCAAAATATCTGGACTTCAAAATATCTGGAGAAATAACACATGCTTTATTGGCACCATTGATCTATTGGGATTTCTGAGATGTGCTTAGGCATATCTTTGGGTTTTTTTACATCCTCTCCTTTCAAGAGCATCAAGTGTACCTCCTTCCCTCTAGAGCATCCAGCAATGTTTTTTTTCCCTGGCAATATGACTTACAAAAACATGCCTAGTCAGGACCTAGCTAATTTGTAATGAACCATGTGTAAAGAACGATGGAAATTAAGATTTCAAGGTAATTTAGCAAATTTTTTTTTTTTTTGCTTTTATTCTGTTTTCACAGTATCTTTGGAGATATACAACATTTTTCATAGCTCAAGGCTCACAAGACTTCATTTTAAGCTGATGATGATATTACTTCTTCTATTTCTTCTTTTTTTTTTTTTTTTAATAATTCCTAGTTCAACTTTGAAACTTTGAGCAATGTTCAAAGAAAACAAACCTAAATACGCACTACAATGAGTAGTTGTGTTGAAGACCAATGAAGACAGTGAAGGGTCTAGAGAACAAGTAGCTCATTATGTGCTATTTGTTGCTGTCTCCACTGAAATGACTAGTAATTTTGCATTTCTCATATTAGAAAACAAGAAACAATTCTCCTTGCAAAAGGGAGCTGTGATCGTTGGGATAAATGTTTGAAGTGGTGTGCAGAATCATAGGTGGGGAGGAACAGAGCATCTTATGGGTCTGGCATAAGAACATCTTGCAAGCTTCAGGCCATCCAGCTGCCCAGGTCAAGATAAAAGGGAGCTGGATCACTCAGGATGAGTGTCTACTATCCAAAGTACTGCCAATGGGACATAAAGGTGAAATGATTTCTCTGACCTTAGGGTGTTTCTTTGCAACTGAAAGGCAGCTGGCTAATTTGAGGAACAATCTAACTACCTTTTGGCTGACTAATTCAGGGGAGAAGAATTTGTACTCAAATAGCTGAAAAATGTTCTTTCATATTGATAGCCTGGAGGTAACCTCATAGTTAAATAGCCATCTCTGATAATATTTTTTGATCTGCAAGTAGTTTTAAAAACAAAGTTTAGGGTTTTTTAAGTGTTCTGTTTTTTATCATAATAAAATATATAGACACTGAAATAATAGTTAATTAAAAAAGCAATGGAAAACAGAATGGAAATCTTTGGATCTCAGCTTTTAAGAATGTTTTTCTTAACAAGACCAACAGCAATATTCAAGGAAGAGAAGGTTAATTACAATGAACACTATTACCATTATTTTACCTGTGCAGATGTAAACTAAAAGAAATTGCTTTGAGTGGCAATGTTTTGCAGAGGTGAATGTTTACACTCAAATGCTCGCATCACAAGAGAACCACATATTTGCCCATAAATTCCTTTTGTAGGTATGTTGATTGAGGCACAGAGGTCTTAGCTGAGGTGTCCACAATCACAGGTGACTTGTGGTTGATGCAAAACTTACTGATGTATCTCAAGTTATCCCAAAACATGAGGGAAAAAAGGGCCTCTGGGAGAAGTTCAAAGTGTCACTGAAATCAGGAATCAAACTCAATACCCATGTAGCATTAAGAAGCAGGCATTCTTTATTGTGGTGCTGGATGCACGGGGGATTGCTCCAGCTAGCGTGCATGCTTATCACGTGTGAAAAAAAAAAGTTTTTATTACATAGAAATATACACGTTCATGATATTTCCTGAATAATCATGCATATTCAAAACAATTCTTAGAAATTATTATCAAAAACTCTGCCTTGCTGCGCATGCTTATTAAGTCTCTCTGGGGGTATTCAGTGGTTTTCCAAGACCCCTGGTGGTCGTGCAGGTATGTCCTTTAACTGACTCCTTCTTATGGGCATGCGCAATATCACTTTGCTTGTTTTCTTCCCCATAGTGCATTGTTCTCCTTCTCCATGGTGCATGGTCTTTAACCACAAAAATCTGGTATCTATGATATGCTTGACCACCTTTATTTTTATTCTAGCCTAAATTGAGTATTCTAATTGGTTAATTATTATTTGACCTATTGCCAAGATGGGCTGGGGTTATACTGGGAGCATAGCATCATATAAACACAACATCAAAGTGTTGTCTACCCATTCCCATTTCTATGTCGATTTTATTAGCTTAGTTACCAAAGACCACACAACAAACTCATCACTTTAGTTACATTCCCTAACAAAACAGAAAGTGTAATAATTTCCTAGAGAGGTTCCTATAATTTCTTATTCCAAGCCTAACGATTCTAACTTATAGATTATGCCGTACAATTTTCAGTTTCTTAATCAAACTTAACTCTTCTACTTGATCAAATCTTGATTATTTTATCAGAATAAGTGCAACAAAAGCCTCCAAGTCCCCAGGCATGTTTCACTAATGCTGGGATAATTGCCAGCTAGGTATAGAGTTGTTTTATATCCTTCCATTCCCTGTTTTCCACAGGAAAGGACAGGAGGGACTTGGATGAGCAGGAAAGCAGTACCAGTGATACACTAAGAGACACATCTATTCTTCATACAGATATGTCCTTCTCTCTCTCATTTTTCATCTGCACATAAAAATAGTTGTTTAGCGGAATATTTCGCCAGCTTATTTGTAGTGAAACGGATTTGACTCAACACTTCAGTTTGTTACTTCCTCAGCAATACATTTACCACATGCATTTTATGTGATTGTACAATTAAGGTCTCAGGATCTAAAAGTAAAATATCAAAAATATCAGCTTTTGTCCTTCTTGTCTAAAAGGTATCCTGTGCAGATATACACTGCAGACTGCCTCCCCAAATCAGCCTTCCACAAAGAAGCCTTAGCTTTAAGGTTCAGGATGCGACAACAAGCTGTTGAAGCACAGTCCTACTCTTGTTTTTCTGCAGTTTTGGTTAATAAGAAGAAAATCTAGAACAGATAATAACAACGTATATCGGTGCACTGGAAAATACTGTAGTTGGAACAGCTTATTGACTTTATAAAAAAGGACAGTTTGCTATTGGTTTCAGGTGTCATCTTTGCTTAGCTTTGCTTCTGTATTGTGATTTCAATAACTTGGAACATTTTTATTTTAACTTCGCAATTACTTCTTGCAGAAAGGATGATATACAAGTATTAACAACAGAACTTTCAAATGTATTTAGTCCAGATGGATTTTACTAATAAACCACTGCACAATGCTAGTTCAATGTCATTTTTCCCTTTTAGTATGTGCACATTTATGGTGTATTGCACTAGTATATAACCACACAACAAATGTGCTTTGTTCTCCATAAAAGAAAAATAACGACTCTGAATGAATCTAATTAAAAGACCAAGTGAATTAATTTGAATAATTGCAGAAGAAATGGCAAAAGTATGAATTGTTTATTCCATTGTCAAGTTGTTCTATTATGCTAAAGTCTTAATTTTCACTTTTCAAGATGCAATGAGTAACACAGCAATTTAAAATTAAGTTTGTCATTTCTGTTCATTTAATGAAGAAAAAGATAAATCTTCTAATGGCTAGTAAGTAGATGACAAAGTTCAGTCAGGCAAATAAATAAAGATGAGTCTTTCAAAAGAAAGATTTCAGACTATTATGTCATTCAAAAGAAGGTATTAAGAAGACAAAACATCAAGTACAGAACATTAAATATGAAGATAAGCAATAAGGATAAATGATAAAGTGGTGAAAACAGTCTGTGCATGTTGCAGACTAGGAGGAAATTATTCTGAAACAGAAAAGGATGCCAGTTCACATACATCTCCTTTGCTGTGTGCCTGTGCAGCACACTGGATGAAGGTGCTGCTTTTTAACACTGTCCACCTGATCTCTCCTTCCTGGGATAGAATTCTGGGACAGTTACATTACTCTTCTTCTAATAAGATTTCAATTTATGTAGTGGATTTTGGGAAAATAGAGTATCAAATGACAGTGTGCTGATACCTATCCTGGCTTTATTCTGCAATTTGTGTACTAAGAATAGAAAAGAAAAAGAGACTACAGAAAATGGCTTGATGTTCTAACATGGCTGCATAACTGAGACAACTTTTTTGACCAAGCACTTTTTTTTCACAGATGTCCTATTCCCAGCACCTTGTCATTCATGTTCTGTATTTTATGTTTGTTGTTTCAGCTGTGTGATTGATCTGAAACATCTAACCAGCTTTGTGCGTTCACTCACTGATGCTTCTCTGGGCCGTGTCCTCGAAGCCGTCGTGTTCCTTGTGCAGCTGTGACAGAGCATTATTTAACACCCACCACGGAGCTGCAGGAGGTAATGGAAGTGAAAGATTTTAAGAACTACTTCTGCATCTTTCCTGGTCCTGGAACAGAAGATGACTGACTGAGATGATAGTCACCAGCTTCCTCCATGCAGATAAAGATGAAGATTTTGGAGCTGAAAGCATGGACCCTAAAAGAGCCTGAAGCTGAAGTGAGAACAGAGAAAATCTGTTGGAATAGAGCTGTTAGATATTAGTCAGAACCACAGAGTTTTCACCTCAAAGAGCTTGTGATTAACACATGAATAAATGGGTGATGCGCTCCAGGATGCAGATGGGTCTGAGTATTTTCTGTCTTTAAAAGGCAAGAGGCTACACACCTCCCATTCAATTGCAAACTGAACAAACTCCTGTCTTCTCAGATTCAGTCAGATGCTAGCCCTGCAGCAAGGACTTGAAAATGAAAAATGTTGCTAGGAAATTACTGGCTGTATTTTTACAATGCCTCCAAAAAAAAGAACCTAAACACATAATTCTTCCCTCCTTGCAAGTCTTTCAGATAAAATCCTGCCTATTAAAGTAAACTTAGAATTTTGCTATTGATTTCAGTGTGGTAGGATTTCAACCGTTGTTTTTGTGTTACAAAACATATGGAGCGAATATTCTTTTCATGATTTAGGCTTTCAGTCCATCTCCATCACAAATATTTTTTATTCATAACACTTTCTGTACTATTCAGGAAACATCTATGCTCTTGCATGAGATTTTTGGCTGCTTTTTCAAAGAGACAGCACCAGAAATGGAGATGCAGAATCATTTCAGTATCTTTGTGCTTTGCTAAATCTGGGATACTGCAGAAATAATTCAGTGCCTAGTGTGAATTAGATCACTCGGGAACCCCTTCATTTTTTCCAGCTATCAAAAAGGATCACACTCTTTTTTGAATGTAAATTCCAGGACCTAGAGTATAAAATTGTTTTATTAAGAGATAAGTCATGTAGAATATTATTTGCTGGCTATAGAGGAAGATAAGCAGTAGGACCAGTGCAGTTCTAGATATAGTATTTTTAAATGTTTTTGAGCCTGAAATCAGAGTGGGATGTATGGAAGTTCCTAGCAGGAGTAAGGTAGTAGAGCCATGAGTGTGTATCGAAAAGAATAGAGAAATTACAGATTAAAAGATAAAATAAATTAAAGATTAAAAAAAAAAATTGTAGATAATGCAAACCATGTAAAAACCACAAGTTTTAAAACTAGTGAACATCGTCTGTTAAAACAGAATTAAGTGGACATTGGGTTAGTTCCATAAATAACATTTTTAATAAAAACACCTGGAATGCGTCCATTTAAACACAGCACATTTAACACCATGTTTTCAAAGGCCTGTAGTTACAGATGCTTGACCAAAAGCTTGGTTTGTACTTATTCTCCTGCAAATGACAACACATAAAACTATTCACCAATCTGTCCACTGTAACAACATTGTATTCCAACTATAGACTATCTACGTAGTCCTTGGTTCTTATAACTGAAACCATTAGTTTTCAGTGCTTTTAGTGTGCTTTTGATTGTGCTTGTTCCATCACCAACTCACTGCTCTTCAGAGTAATGGGCTCAGTTTGAATGACAAAAGATAAATTCTACTTAGTAACGTGATGCACCTGCTGCGTGCATTAAACTACATTGTGTTTTGTTGAGTTTAGCTGCAATTCACAGGCATATAGAAGTATAACTTTTCCTACAGAAGGAATCTCATATTCTTTTCTATTAACTTTACAGGAACACATTGAGATTTACAAAGAAGAAATATTAAGTAACTGTAAAGAATGTAAAGTATTGTGTTGATTTTGTTCAATTCAAAAGGTTTATGATTGCAAAATAGTAGAAAATTCGACATAAATTCGAGGTATACATATTTTTTATTATAATAGATGAATAAATACTATTCTGTACACTAAAATATACTTTATTTTACTACAAAACATTTTCTACTTGCTTTATGTTCAACTTGGTAAATACAGATGACAGCAACAGTATGCACTAGACATACACTGACAGGGAACAGGAGCTGCCTCAAAGTGGGAGCCAGGAGTTGGGGCAACCCATGGCCCTGCCCTCATCCTCCAGTCCCTGATTTTCAATTAGACTTGCCAGCACTGGGAAACTGAGATATAAATATTAACAGCAATTTTTCACTCATAGGCTTCTCAGAACTTGTTTGATTTAACAATATTCAAAAATATGTCAACACAGATTATCTTTCTGACTAATTCCCCACGGATGTCTTGCTCTTCTTTCTTCACATATTTTGTTAGAAGGTTGAAAAACAATGGTAAAAAAAACTAAGGCAGCAATGTAGTCTATTGCATCTGTGATAAATATATAGGCACTGAGCAAATACATTTTCATGATCTCTTTATAACATAAGAAACATGTAATACAAGTTGTAAGGTGCTTTATGATACACAAGTAAGAGGGCTTCTGAATTTTTCAAGTAATTGTAATCAATTGTAAACAAAATTTAACAGAGGCACTTAAAGCATTGAAAAAATATATTGTACTTTCATGTATTTTAGCTGTTGATGCACAGTTGCATCACAAAATTTATACTAGTTCACAGTTTGATATTACCACTTCAATTGTCTCAAAAGGATCTATATATCTTTCTACAATTTTTCGGTAGATTTAAAAGTGCTAAAAATACACATATTACTGAAAATACATTTAATTTTACAAAATATTCTGTGTGGAATAGTAGCTAGTTTTCCAAGATAGCTTTGTTGGTTTTTTTTATGAAATCACATCCAAAACTTAATTATATGAAGACATAATTTATCTTGGCAATAATATGCTAACCAATGAAGTTAATAGAAAAGTAGAATTCAAATTGTTCGTCTTGGAGACAAGTGGAGATGATTAGCTTCTTTCCAAACCATGTAAATAGATATAAGTAACAAATAGGTTTATTTTATTTAAATCTAGATTAGTAAAGAATTAAAACAAGAGGAACCAAAGGTGCCAGAGAACTTTGGAAAACCAAGTAAATTCTTGATTTCACCGTTAGGAACCTGAAAACCTTTATAAACCTTTATATAGGATCTGGGTTTGAACATCAGGAACCTCAAATACTTTGTACTGACGAGTTTTAAAGGACTGTCAAAGTAGAGAGTTGACCTAGTTATTACTTACATTTTAGGAATTAGTGAGTAATGAAATAAAGAAATGGACTATGTTTGCCTAGTTGGAAACTAAATTTTGTGAAAGAATCTCATTTCCTGATTGATGAATGTTCCTGAGCTGATGCGTAAAAAAAAAAAAAAAAATCAGTAGAGCCTATGTTTATTGAATAAAGTATTAATAACTGACACATCTCATAAAGCAATTCCTACTGCAAAAATATTGTCAAATACAAGAGAATTTGATGTAGAATTTTAAATAAAATAAAAAGTTATACACCTGTCAACAAGATATGAGGACTATTCTTATAAAACAATAGCACATCATAGAAATCAATATTTCTCGAAAAGGTTACTGAATACAGTGAATATATATATGAATATAATGTGATGTTGCCATAAAGGGTTTGTATGACACTTGCTTATACAGTGAAAAAGAGGAATTAACTAGACAAGATCAATTACTTCATAATAGTGTTTGGCTAAGACAGGAATAAACATAATAATGTATGTTGCTGCCTGTAAATTTGAGAAGGGGCTAGAAATCATGGTGGATGCCAAAAGAGCTACACAAGTTATTTGAAAGCTGGGGAAAAAAAGTTCTCTAGAGAGTTTTCAATTAGCATAGAATAACCAAAGGAAGTTTGAGAAGTTATTTGGTTTGAGTACAAAAAAATCTTACAGAAAAGAACACTGAGCAATTATGCTGAAGTTCAGGAGAGATAGATTTACTGAGAAAATTTTTGTACCTTTGATATCCTCAGATCAGGATAAAACCTTCCTACAAGACTGTTTCAAGCTAGCACAATTTTTTAGACAAATACTGGCTCAATACAGGCATACCTAATATCCCGTAGACTGCAGAAAGGGAGGCTAGACGCTTGTCGTTGTCTTGTCAATCTTTAGTTCTATATTAGAACAATTATTTCCTGATAAATCTCTCTCATCTTTGAAGTGTTTTAGTTGTGTAGTGAAATAGATCTTGGCATTTTAGCCCCTAATGGCTTCCTTGAAAGCTCTTTTAACTATAGCACAAGTGAGGATTCCAAAATCAGCTGCCAGTTTCTGTACGCCTCAGAAGATAAGCAGAGTAAGATTTTCAAATGACAAAAAGAGATATAAAAATGAGTCAGTGTATGAAAGTCACATATCTGTGGTTGCACAAAGTATTCGATTTCCATATTTATGAAACTCTGATCCATTTGGCTGTAAGCTTGTGAGGTGTGCCAGAAATCCTGAAGAGAGAACACAAGGAATAGAGATAAAAATATCTAAGTCAGCCATAAAAGAAATCCTAGTGGGAGAAGGTAGTTGTTGAAAGGCAATTTTTAGGAGAAAATTACTTTTCAGGAAAATAAATGTGAAATCAGTTCTGCCAGTGGAAGAAGATCTGGTTGTTTATTTTTTGCCCCTTGTTTTGGGTAGCTCTTGGTACTCTGAGTAACATTAGTTGTAGAAGTTCCATATAAGGTAAGGGGTAAGGTACAGTAACTAATCAACAATACATTAGAGCAGAAGTTGTCTACCTAAAGACATGAGAATTATCAGATTTCTTCAAAACAGAGGCTTCTAAATTTTAAGAGGTCAGAGGAAAATACGAAAACTGCTTAAAGAGGTACATAAAACCTAACTTACTTGATTAGTTTTTTGAATCATTTATATCTGGGCCATGATCTTGGCAGTAATCTCTATATATTAAAAAATTACTAACATGAGTAATGTGACTCAAACATATATATAATTGTATATATGAGGGTTCAGCTGTGCAGTGGAATAGAGGATTAGATTTCCTTGTGAGAATTGTTACAATAATTTTAGATGCTTAGATCTGTGAAAACAAACTAGGCTTCAGTTCTTCTTTCAGTTCTTTAGCTTCTGAGAGCACTAGGAATCAGGAACTGCGAAGGGGCACAAAGCTGAAATATAGTCAAATAAACAAAACAAAAGTATCTCAGGATTTTTTAAACATAAATACGTTTAATTTTCATCCAGCAGCACTGTCAGCTGAGTGACTTTTCACGGTTTTGTGGAATTCCTTTTGCACCTTGAAACATTTTCATTATCCTAATCAGTTTTACCAAAATCTTGGATAATCAGGAACTGTATAGTTATTTAGAAAGCTCAAATTTTTCCCTAAGGAACACAGCTTTCAAAGAGTGGTTAAACTGAACATTATCAAATGACAAAGAAATCTAAAAATCTTGCAATCTAGTAGTTGTTAAAGACATCTTGTGAACACCTACTATAGCTATAAAATGTGCTCATATTCTGAGAGATTTTTTCAAGACTCAATCCAAGCTCTCTTTGTACGTATTATAGATTTTTATTTTCTCATTCTTCAGTTAATACACTTTTAGTACACAATGCAGAGTGATGGAAAAGAAAGTAAATATATTCCAACACAAACTCATTTATTATTCAAGGAATTTATCTGTCATGTGTGAGGTCTAGTTTTGAGTCTCTGATCTGATAATTTAAAACAAGAGCTTAAACCAAATTCAGAAGGTACTCTGCTCTTGTGAGACCCCATCTGGAGTACTGCATCCAACTCTGGAGCCCCCATCATAAAAAGGACATGGACCTTTGGAGCAAGTCAGGCATAATGGCTTTAAACTGGAAGAGGTTAGATTTAGATTAGATATAATGAAGAAATTTTTTATAATAAGGGTGGTAAAGCACTGAAATAGGTCCTTGTGGAGCCCCCATCCCTGGAAACATTCAAGGCCAGGTTGAACGGGGCTCTGAGCAACCTGATCTGACTAAAGACACCCCTACTCCTTGCAGTAGGATTGGACTAGATGACTTTTCAAGGTCCCTTCCAACCCTAACTATTCTATGATTCTTTGATTCTATTAGAATATAAACCAGTAAAATTTTTCAGATTTAAATAATACAGGAAAAATTAGAAAATAATGTAAAAAGCATACCTAGGAAATAAGTTATAAAAAGTCATGCTTATTCTGGTTTGGTTTTGTCCAGATCCTACAGCAATGACTTCCAGTATTCTGGATCTAGTAACTTACTGCTGTCCGTGAAATTGAAACCAGGGTTTCACATTTAACTTATCATCAGCAATGAATTTACTTTGAGCAAAAGTTTGAATAAATGCACAGTGAAGTCTAAAACTAAGGATATAGAATGTTTAGCATCAGGAAAATTAACCAAATAATTATAAAAAATAAATAAAGTTAAATATCATGCTTATTAACTTCTCAGATACTAAGTACATTGTGTCAGACGTGTCTAGATTACTGGCACATGATTTATACAGTTCTGTTGTTATTACAGATTATGATTAAATTTATCAATAAGAATTACAATATTTTGGACAACATTTAATTGTCATCCTTTAGCACTTAAGAGACATTTATGTTTTTAATTTCCTTCCAGATTGGGCTAAATTACATTTATTTTAAAAGCTTATTAAATATCATCATGACCAACAACTAAAAAAGCTAAAATTATATTTGAAAACCATGAGTGTAAGAAAATGCATCATTAGCAAGCTAAGTCAATCATAATGCTATGGTCTTCTACCTTATGACCAAACAAAGTTTGCCTGTGACAGAGTATATGGTAATCCTTCTTTTCTTTTATTTTGCTTTTGTTTCTCTCAGGTGAAAATATGAAAGCTAGATTTTTTTTTATTTTATAATATTTTATTTCCTTCCATTTAAAAAAATCAAAAGAAAAAAAGTGGTCTCTGAAATTCTTTCAATGTGTGTAGGTATAAAGTTGTACTGCTGTATATTATTCAAAACAACAATAAGAAGCAGTAAATATTCCATCTGAAGACAGCAATGTTATGAGTAGAGGTGGAGAGTTGATGATATCTTGGCTCTGTCAATCCACTGGAACTGCTGAAACACTCAAGCTAGTAGAGAAGAGGAAGTGTGTGCCAAATTGGCTCATAATCATTCTCTGTTTGAGGAAATGAGAAGTAACGTCCACAATTTGGATCCAGGAATACCCTCCAGAATAGCTCTCTAGTTTCAATTCTGCTCCAGCTACACAGCTGTGTCCCTCTCTTTTTGAAGTGGAATAGTTAGGTATTAATGAAACATTTTTCCTGTAGCAAGAACTTCTGCTTCTGTCCAATAACTAGGGAATACAGACTGTAGTTACATTTAGATTCATTATTCAAATTCTAATTTATTGAAAAACGAGCTTGTGTATGTCAGAGATCAATAAACTTGTAGAACAGCGTGGTACATTGTACAAAATGTATTAGGAAAAAATCAAAATTACAGTTTTTCAGTTTTTCTAGTCTCTTGTAGAGGCATCTGATTAATTTCCTTAGGCATTGGTTATCTCCCTTCTTAAGTGGGGAGACAGCAGTAAAATCAATCTAAGTGTTAACATTTCTTCCTGATTCTGCTTAGGCACTTTTCCTATCACTAGCTAGAGTCAGTTTCTAGATAGTTAATACCTTGGAACTAAAAAAACTTTATTCCCATAAATTCTCTGGCAGAGAACAGGTCATATTCTCATCAGTCCCTCCCCCAGGCTGCTCATATAATTCCTACATTTATCTTTTTCATTGTTATCTGCATCATATTCAAACTTAAAAATTGCAATGCAAAAGATCAAATTTTTGCCATCCCAGAATTTAATGGATGCTCTTCTCCATTTTCCTCTAAATATTCTAGAACTGTACTGTAAGAAATAAATGACACATTTTTAAAAAAAAAGAAATTCAACTCTATGAACAGTGGTACGTTCTATTACAATTTGGAATGTAAATTTTTAAAAGCTACAAAAATAGTCAATAGCTCACATGGAATTGTCTGTAAGTAAAAACAAAAATCTATGTATCACAGGGCATTTCAGTACTTGCATATTTAAAAGGCTATGATTGCAACCATCTAGATCTTAACATTTTGTTTCAACTGGAAATGTGCACAAAAGTCATTAGCTGTAAGCATGTAAAAATAAATGTTAAATCATTTTTTCTAACTAGTTACTAGCAGAAAATTACAAATGAAGGAACTCATGCCATAGATCTTATTCTTAAGAGTACATATTTCGAACAGGAGGATTTTTACACAATGATATTTTTTAAACATAAAAACAATGAAATGACAATGCAGTTGCTGTACAGTTACTGTGGATATTTGTGAAGAATGCATGATATGTCCATGTACCTGTCACAGTTATCTGCTTACTTTCAAATTAACTTTTCATAATGACTAAAGAGAATATTACTGAACCAAAGCAATCCAAGGGAAATAATACTGAAGTATTAGGTTATTGATAAATGGTTTCATAGTACCTAGAATATTGTGTCTCTTTGCAAATTAAAATGGGATTATTTTAATAATATAATTAACAAGTCTTTTATACAGTGTCCTTATCAAGTACTTTAGAATCTGGAGAAAAGTGAAAATATCTTCCCTTTGCTGGGCACCTTTGATGCAAACTCTTCCTAAATGCCAGGATTAGTTCTCTGAGATTGGTCCTTGTCATACCTGCTATAGAGGCATTAGGAAGGTTTTAGCCTAAAACTACCATGTAGATAACAGAGAGGTCAGAGCGTGAGATAAACAGAAGTAATATATGGTATTTATTATTCAGTAGCACATGTATAATCATTGCATTCAATTTTAGGTTCGCAGGGGCTATCTTGACAAAATAAAAGAAAACAAAGTAAATAGAACAACATTTGCGTAGCTTTCTTTTACTGTTCAGAAATGGAACAATGGATAGGCAAAAAAAAATTAATTACCTAGGAATTTCAGGGTAGCACATCAGATTTGATCATCATTAAACAGAAATTAAAGTTGCTATGATTTTATGAAAACCTCCATGGAAGGAGCTGAAAATCTGACTGATGCTTCTACGGGGGAGTTATGCTTTTCTTGGTAGTTTTCCTTATAGCTTTCTGTATGATGTAACCTCTTATTGAAACTAAAAAATATTCAGAATGTTTCCCCACTTTCTTCTAGTAATCTAACAAATTAGATTATTAAAATCTTCCAATATTATTCTAATAAAGAAAGGAACAAGATTTTTTTTGTCTTGCTAAACCTAATAGCTGCCACAAATTGAAAAGCTATGATCTATGTAACTTAAAAAGCCTCAGGCTTTAAGTGGTATCTATACTGAATACAGCCAAATGACTATTGCCAAACTTTATGCAGCTCTCCAAGTGCTAAATGCAGCTCCTGCTGAAATTCTCAACATACAACTACTATGGAAGAGAAGTAGTATTACAGAGTGTCCCTAGCCCTTGGATGCCCAAGCAATCAGTACTAGCTAACTCCCATCCACACCTGGCAAAATGTGCTTTTAAGGGGCAGCAAGATAATGGAGAGAGCAAAAGAACAGCTACAAGTTTAGTATTCATTGTTTACAAGAACTAATGTTATGTGTAGAATAATTTGACAAAACATTTTAGCTTTATTCTTTGTTATATACCATTATATTGTTTCATGAAGAAAGGCCGAGAGAGTTGGGGTTGTTCAGCCTGGAGAAGAGGAGGCTCCAGGAAGACCTGATAGTGGTCTTCCAGTACCTAAAGGGGGCCTATGAGAAAGGTGGGGAGAAACTGTTGCACAGGGCCTGTTGTCATAGGACAAGGGGTAATGGTTTTAAATTAAAAGAGGGTAAATTTACAATAGACATAAGGAAAAAAAAAAATTACTATGAGAGTGGTGAAGCACTGGAACAGGTTACCCAGAAAGGTGGTGGATACCCCATTCCTGGAGATGTTCAAGGCCAGGCTGGTTGGGGCCTGAT
Source organism: Tetrax tetrax (assembly GCA_009806455.1). Lineage (NCBI taxonomy): Eukaryota > Metazoa > Chordata > Aves > Otidiformes > Otididae > Tetrax > Tetrax tetrax. The sequence continues at coordinate 16,377 of WHYT01016635.1, read as the reverse complement.
CTATTTGAAGATGTCCCTGCTTGCAGGAGGTTTGGACTAGATGACCTTTAAAGGTCCGTTCCAACCCAAACTATTTTATGTTTCTGTGATTCTATATGATTGTGAAGACACAAAATGATACGCAACCAAATGTAAAGTTCTTGTTTTCTTTCATTGGGCATGAAGATGATAATTATTAATCTTTTTAATGAACAAAAAAAAAAAAAATAGCCAAATCATAGTAAATGCAAATGTGTCTGTGTGGCTGCAATATATCATTTGATATACTAGTGATAGTATTCACAATCAACGTGTCTGTGACTCTAACTTAATCACTTTAAACTCTTTAATACTGCATTGTTATCTTCCTAGTTCTTGGTTTGTAGAAAGTTGGAGACAATACTCTTTTAACTAATAATGAAAACCCACTCCTCAGACACCATCCTCGATATTATTGGTTTTTTTTTAACAATCTCCAAGGTGTCCTAAATCTGTGTAACAATGAGCTTTTGATATATTTTTTCTTCAATTAATTTAGCCTAGTGCTGTTTGGCTGCAGATAAACTCTGACATTTGCAAAAACCTGGAGCAAGGAATTTGACCATTTGGATGTACATTGCATTAAAAATATTTTCCTATGTTTATTCTATAGTTTCTATTCAATAAGTTCATTTCCTATCTTAATATTTTATGTATTATGAGAAAGAGTGTATCATCATTTTGTATTCCATTTCAGTTAATATTCCTCATTTGACTGATATCGGAAATAATGCTAGAATCCAGGAAGTTCTGTACATGTTCCAAATCCACATCTTAGGTTTTTTTTAAAGGATTGATGATTTTTATTAAAAAAGCAAACTTAAAACCACTCAAAAACCTGGGTGCATGATTTACTCATAATGCAGCATAACATACTTCTCTCAGGCATGACATGATGCCCAGTGTTAGTGACAGCAACATGACATTCCTCATACATTCTCTCTCTTTACATCTGTCATCATCACTGTGAAAAATGAATACTTGACGAGGAGAGGAGGGGAAAGACTGACAAATAGACAGGTCACATTGCAGAAGCTTCTTGGCAAACTCTCAGAGGGGTGCTGTGTCAAACTTCATGTCATGATTTGCATCAGCAACCAATGTGCTAGCAGACCAGGAGGGAAAACAAAAGGTCATGTTCGTGGAAGTGATGGAAGATTATAATTTTGCTGTCTCTTTGCACCCTTCACTGGCATGGCGGATCCATCAGATACACCTTATCTTATGATTAAGAATCTAACACTTTTGGGGAAGTTTTTGTTCCATTTTGTAGATCTTCAATAAAGCGATATCAGTCCTCACAAAGACTTGGAGATATGTCTGAACATGACTCTTTCCTCAACTGTTTTTCCTGCAAAATGCAGAAAAAAATATGCAATTAAACAGAGCATAGTTTGCTAGTTTTCTTTGCCGAACTGCTCTTCTGTTACATTAATTTTAATGTAGAACAAAATGTTTTATCATGTTCTTCATTTTCTGAAGAACTAGTGTGATTCCATCTTGTCCACAGCTTGTCTGATAAAAGCTAAGAAAACAAGGATCCTTATATCATTTAGTCTCTGTGTAAAATCTTTCATCATTTAAACCTGTCCTATTTACCTGCCTCTCCTTCTTGTTCTGACAAGTATAGCCAACAGTTAGGAAACCTAATATGAAAGAGAGTATGTTAAAGCAAAACTAACAGCCTTCCAATACCTAAATGGGGCCTACAGGAAAGACAGGGAGAAACTGTTCAGTAGGGCCTGTTGCAATAGGAAGAGGGGTAATGGTTTTAAAATAGAGGGAGGTGGATTCAGATTAGATATGAGAAAAAAAATTTTTACAGTGAAGGTGGAGGAATACTGGACTAGGTTGCTCAGAGAGGTGGGAGATGCCCCATCCCTGGAAACATTCAAGGCCAGGTTGTACGGGGTTCTGAGCAACTTGATCTAGTCGGAGATGTCCTGCTCCTTGCAGGGGGGTTGGACTAGATGACTAGAGGTCCATACCAACCCTAACTATTCTATGATTCTAACTCTTCAAGAATATGTCTCTCTTGTATATTTGCATTTATTTATGTATATTTATTTTCCATGGTTTTCAGAATGTCAGCCACATCTTAATGATTATTGAAAACCAACAACATATTCTTGGCTACATAACACAGTAAGTATAAAAAGGCATCTTTTTCAGTAAGTGTATGCAACAGATACCCCAAAGACATTTCTCATTGAATGTTTCCAAAGGCAAAATGTAATCTAATAGCAAAATGGATTATTGAAATGTTATGAAGATACAAATGCCCAGCTATGCCTTCAACCATCGACTGTTCCATCACCGACAGCCTTGAAACTATAGAAGTCTATGCTGATGTTGATATGAAGATGCTGAAGGGCTAACCTGAGAAAGAATCTAGCAAAAAATGTTTGTACAATGAATACTGTAGTTAATAATTGTGGTGTCTTGCAACAGGTGTTTTATGATGGCTTTTTACACCCAGGAAAGCAAGAACATCTTATCCTTAGAGTTATTAAAAATGTTTCTTTTGCTGTGTTATTGTACTATGCATTCAGAGCTCTCACTGAAAACTTCTCAGCTTATTGAAACAGACATTACTGAAGTGAGAATTTAAATTCAGATTCACATAAAAGACAATGAGCTATTTATAAAGCTATTTGTAGCTTTATAGAAGGAGAGGCAAGACAACTGGGCGAATAAAGAATCACTCATTGTAGATGAGTAGATTCAAGACCATCTAAGGAACCTGATGGTGCAAAAATCCATGGAACCTGAGGAGATGCATCCACGAAGCCTAAGGAAGCAGGTAGATGAAGCCACTATCCACCATATTTGAGAAGTCGTGGCAGTCCAGTGAGGTTCCCACTGACTGGAAAAGGAGAAACGTAACTCTCAGTTTTAAAAAGGGAAACAAGAAAGATTCGACGAACTACAGGCGAGCCAGTCTCACCTCTGTGCCTGGCAAGGTCATGGAGCAGATTCTCCTGGAAAATATGCTAAGGCACATGGAAAATAAGGAGGTGATTGGCAACAGCCAACATGGCTTCACTAAGGGCAAATCATTCTTGACAAATTTGGTAGCCTTCTACAATGGCGTTTCAACATTGGTGGATAAGGGAAGAGCTGCTAAGGTCATCCACCTGGACCTGTGCAAAGCGTTTGACACTGTCCTGCACAACATCCTTGTCTCTAAACTGTAGACGTGGATTTGACTATGGATGGACCACTCGGTGGATAAGGAATTGGGTGGATGGTCACACTCAAAGAATTGTGGTCAATGGCTCAATGTTGAAGTGGAGATCAGTGACAAGTGGCATTACTCAGGGGTCTATTTTGGGACCAGCCCTGTTTAACATCTTTGTTCATGAGATGGACAGCCGGATAGAGTGAACCCTCAAAAAGTTTGCCAAGGATATCAAGCTGTGTAGTGTAGTCGACATACCGGAGGGAAGGGATGCCATAAAGAGAGACCTTGACAAACTGGAGAGGTGGGCCTGTGTGAACCTCATGAAATTCAACAAGGCTGAGTGCAATTTCCTGCACATGGATCTGGGCAAACTCAAACACAAATACAGGCTGGGCAGAGAATGGATCAAGGGCAGCCCTTAGGAGAAGACTTGGAGATATTGGTTGATGAGAAGCTCAACATAAACCGGCAATGCGCCCTTGCGGCCCACAAGGTCAACCGCATCCTGGGCTGCATCAAAGGAAGCAAGACCAGCAGGTCGAGGGAGGTGATTCTCCCCCTCTACTCTGCCCTGGTGAGACCCCACCTGGAGTACTGTGTCCAACTCTGGAGCCCCCAACATAAGAAGGACATGGACCAGTTGGAGAGAGTCCAGAGGAAGACCACAAAGGCCATCAGAGGGCTGGAGCACCTCTTCTATGAGGACAGGCTGAGAGAGTTGGGGCTGTTCAGCCTGGAGAACAGAAGGCTCCAGGCAGACTTTATAGCAGCCTTCCACTACCTAAAGGATGCCTACAAGAAAGCTGGAGAGGGACTTTTGACAAGGGCAGGAAGTGACAGGACAAGGAGCAATAGCTTTAAACCGGAAGAATCTAGGTTTAGATTAGATACAAGGAAGAATACCATCCTCTTTACTGTGAGGTGGTGACACACTGGACAAGTTGCCTGGAGAAGTTGAGAAGGCCCCATCCCTGGCAATGTTCAAGGCCAGGTTGGATGGGACTCTAAGCAACCTGATGTAGTTGAAGCTGTCCCTGCTCCTTGCAGGGGGGTTGGACTAGATGACCTTTAAAGGCCCCTTTCAATCCAAATCATTCTATGATTCTATGATTCCATGGAGAATCTAAATAAAGAAGATAATGAACCATTTGTGAAAATGAGCTTGACTACTATGACTTCTTGTCTTATTAACGCCACCTGTGCAGACAGACTTATGATTGAAGACCTTGACAAGGAAAAAGAAGTCTTACAGTATTGGGGAATAAAAGAGATGGATCTAAAAAATTGTTTTAGCCAACTAGTGAGCTTAATATATTTGGAACCGGGGCAAGATTAACTGGTTCATTACATCCATTTTTAAAAGCCTGTATGGAATAATTCCCTTCAGGTTCCTAAAGGAACTCTGCAAAGAGAGCACTCAAAAATATTCAGAGAAGACTAGAGTGAAAGAGAGCAGAGGGTTTTATGAGGAAGAGACACAAGCAGGAGGTAAAGCACCCCATATTTTAATGAATCATCTTCATAAACAGACTGGAGTCTCATCATACCTTGGTTATCTGTGAAAAATCAACTGAAATGGATTGTGCAGAAATTGCAGCACAACAACATGTATAGAGTTTGCACTGCTGACTGAGAAATGCATTTCTCTGGCAGAGACCTTTGTTGCTTGGTTGTGTTTTGGGTATTTTGTGTGACCAATATTCTCATCTTCCTTATGGGTGCAATTGAGCAGGCACACCACTTCTGTGAGTTAGAAGTGTATTTAGGTGGTGATTAATTTAGTGTTTTCCTAAGGGCATCTGGTTTTGCACATAATAAGACAGTTGTTCAGGTATTTGTGAAAATGCCAGTTGAACTGGGAAGCAGTTTAGCCACTTCCCTGGGAGCCCTGATGCTCCATCTGTCTGTTTGGGAAAACATGTTGGTATGGTTACTCTTGCCAATATATTCAAGTTCTCCATATGTCACCACAGTGTTAATTGGGCCATTTCACTGTGCTAGGAATTCACATACCTTGAAACAAATTTATAGCCATATCAGTGGAATGCTTGCTTTGGAGCTACTTTTGAAACAGGACATAGGACTCAGTAATTTAGAGCCTTTTTTCCCTCACTAATTTGTGCTGTATTTGATTTGTTCCAAACTGGATCAGCTGAAGGATTTTTTGTTTGCTCTTGTCCTGTAAAAAGACAAAAAGCAAAAACAAAATGACAACTGACTCTAAGTGAAGTTTTCCCTGAATTCAGCTCTATGGTTTTATGCACTGAAAATCCACATCTTGGGAACTGCTTGCAGTTCTAGTCTCAGTGCTTCATGGAGGACATAGCAGAGGTTGAGAGAAGGTACAGGAAAGCATAAGAGAGATTAGTGTGATGGAAGAGATGGAGTAGCTGCTTTACAAAGTGAGACTGAAAGGTCTTGGTTTAGAGAGGAAAAGGCTAAGAGGGGATATGTCTTCTCGGGTTTATAGCATTAGGAAGGCAGTAGATCAGGTAAATGCCAAGCAATTATTCGCAAAATTCCACCACACTTTAGAGCATTCAGAAAAACCGGTAGGAGATTAATTTAAAAGCCACTTTCCAGACTTCTGCTGATATTCCCCAGACAAGTCTGAGAGGGTGACTGGACTGTACTTGGCCTGAGCTGGATTTGGCAGGCAGTCCCCATGGGACAAACGGCTCCCAAGGATATGCGGAGGCTGCAGAGGCAGCCTGCACCCCTTGGGAGCAAGGGCAAGGGCAAGGGAGAAGGCTGGGTAAGAAAGTACATAAAGATGGCCCAAGACTGTGAAGAAGGAAAACCCAGAATAAATATCACAGTTCCTCTTGATGAAGACCTAAAGATGACAGCAACTTGTTAAGTCATCTTCCCTACCCATTTCTTGAGGAAGACTGATAATTGTCAAGTACGGGATTCAGAAGGAGTTTGGAAGCGTAAGCATAATACCAGGGAAGAGGGCTGGACACTAGGAAGTGCTTTTTTAAAATATAAAAAAAATTTAATGATTAGTATTAAAGAATTCCTGATTTTGATGTTTTGTACTACTAGAAAGCTAAAACATTAATCAAACCGTTTGGGAATTATTGGCAACATATATATGACTCTTTCACTTAAAATAATTTCAAGGTTGGGTGTGACACTGCCTCTCCTCTCAAAGTCCTTCTGTGCAAAGGATGTGAGGGAGAGTTTGGTGATGGCAAATGCTGTCTCTCTGGGAAATGTGAGTCACATGCAATGAAGTCATATAAGTTGCAGCTATAGCCTGTGTCTTTGGGTACTGCTAAAGGTTGTTTGGTCCAGGTGCTCATGACTGTGGAGGTGGCCATAAAAATAATGGTGATTGCTGCAGTCTTGGTGGAGGAGGGTTCCAGCAGACGTGTTTGATTCTTCTTCTTCTTGGTGTAAGAAAGGTGGTGCAGGATAAAACCCTCTGTAGGAAACGCTGCTCCTGCTGCTCTTGTGCTCACAGGGGCCTTCACTAAGATCAGAGACATGGGGGCCAGACACAGAGACAATGAGGAATCAGTCCTTCTCTCCCTGTGCTGCTTCTGGGTTCTAAAGTGTGTGTGGGCATGGACCAGCTAACATAGCCAGGCTGACATACTTCTCCTACGTAGCAGTCTTGTATATAGTGGTAGGATTGTCAGTGCTGGAAACAGAGTACTGGCCTGGAAAGACCAATGCTTAGGATAGTAGAGCGTTTCCTATGATTTTGCTCCTGTTTATAGTTCCTATAAATTAAGATATGCTAAGTTCATAATAGAAGCTAAAAATGAAACCCATGCCATCCGCTATGATGATCTCAAAATATAAATTGTTATTAGCTATTGTCTCACTGAACTGGGAAAATACCTTGACCAAATAATTATATAAAAGCTTATTGCTCCAGAAAAAAATGTTTTGAAAATGCAAAGTCTATATTTCCTTCACTACGGTTTCTTTCAAAAGTGTATGCAAATATTTCTCAGAAAAGAAATTACTGAAAGCATTTAGCTGAAGCTTGGCAATTAAATGTACTTACTAGAAAATTAAATATATGACATTGTAAAACTACAATTAAGCTGTCATGTTGCTGTAGTTTATGTACTAAAATCAGACCTCTGACTTGTCATCTGTTTCCATAAGAATTAATTCACAACAGATGACCTCCTTGATTTTGCAAAGTAAAAGTTCTTATGTTCATAAGTGGGGTCCCTGGATATTCTTTGTGTGGTCTTCTGGCGGTTTATTTGTATAATTAAATAATAACTGTGCCCTTTGTTTCTCCTTAGGCAAACTAATGGCAAGATAGCTATTGAATGGACACTGAAATTCTTAGATCTGTTTCTTAATAAAATGGTCATCACATGTATCTGAGGAATTTTAAAAATCAGTGAATATATTAGTCATATACACAAACACATGAACACATACACAAATAGATATACATATCCACATATATACCTACATACAGAGAGAGAGAGAAATGGAAAACATACCATTTTTTTTTTAAGGAAAATTTGATGGATTATCTTTTTTAAACAGAGTGAAATTGTGGGGATTTAATTCCCAATAATCATCTACTGTTGTAAGGAAACCACTGCCTCCTTTTCATTAGCACATGTATATTGTAGCAACACAGCAATAAGAGATGAAGCAAAGTCCTTGAAACACAGCATTTTTGCAACTATATAAAAAAGTGAATTGGGAGATTAGCACGTAGACACCAAGCAATGTTCATATTATACGTGTTGTAGTGACGTTTATATCCATGTATTTCACAAGTGCTGCATTTTTTTTTGTTTGATTTCTTCTGTTACAAGATTTATACTTACGTTTTTTAGCTCTGTAAAAAGCTAAGTATCCTAGAAGCTAATAAAAGTGTCTATGAGTTGGGAGGGAGAACTGGATATGCAAAAAATTTGAAATATTGATAAATAATGATTTATCAATAAAAAAGGAGGAATAAATCCTATACACACACAAAAAAAAAAAAAACCCCAAACAACCACCGATTAGAATTAAGCCATTCAAGTCTTGTGGCTAGAACAGCAGTTTTATAGCTAGAAGTTAAAGACATTTTCTTACTCCTACCTGTCTCAGACAGTAAGTGCTCCATCAAGGGCACAGATGATTACACAGTTTAGATGTATCTTCCTTGGAAAGAGATCTGTCTGACAATGACATAAAAACCCCCAACATTAAGTATTTCACAGTATATTATGTTTGTATATAATTGTTTTATATTGGAATATATTGGAATAGTTTTTCTTGATGCTTTACCACGCATGATGTAATCTTGTTGTTGTTAGTATGGAAACCAATGCTTTATAGATTTTTATTACAGTCCTTCAGCACTTTTGGTTTGGTTTGGTTTTTTTTTTTTGAAAAAAAAAAAATTCTAAGTGGCATCGGTTATGTAGCTTTTATGTGAAGATTATCTCAGGGCCCAAGGAAATTATTAAAACAATGGAAAGGCTTACCAGAAACCTCCAAAATAACAAAGCAGCAAGCTGAAAGCTAAGAGGTGACAGAAATCGGGTGACAAACAACTCCCTAGCAGCTGAAAGTCTCCCTCCTCTCCCTCTCGGGAGCTTGAAAGCCCGTGGCCGTGAGGAAGGAGGCGGGTGCGTCGGGAGAGGTGCCCAGCACCTCTCCCGATGCACCCCTGAGCCCCCCATCCCGTGGTTTCCCTGCGCTCCTGATCGCCTCTGCCGTCAGACGATGTCCCAGGGAGAGCGTAGCTGCCTGAGTTCCTGACGTGCACTCTGGTCGACGAGCGTCCGAAAACCTTCCCCGTCCTGATTCTGCACTACCACACCCTGCTTCCCCCTCCCCAAAAGTGCTGCGTGGGGCTGCAGGCGACCGGGGAAGATGAAGCGCTGCCCAGGTGCCTTTCTTGTTTTATCATTCTGCAACATGCTGTCAAAGCATCAGTGGATAAAAAAAAAAAAAAAAAAAAAAAAAAAAAAAAAAAAAAAAAAAAAAAAAAAAAAAAAAAAGATGCAAGGATAAGTGAGACCCCGAACCCAGACACTGAGATGAAAAATCTTCGTAACAACACCTCCATCCCCGAGCCATCTGATCTCTTTTAGCAATCCAGCGTGATGCCACCTTTCTTATCTCCTTCCAATCTGTCAGTAGTTATTACAGACTGGTCTTTCTGTTGTTGCCACCGCGGTTCCCTTATGCTTTCACTGCTTTCTTATGTACTTCTCAGTTACAATAGGAGCCATTTTGACACATTCAACCTTTATAAAGAAGTCAAGCTTTTGAACTCTACAACTTCACCTACGAGAACCTTAAACTAATGGTCTGAAATCTCTTCTTAACAAATGAAATCCTTACTTAGGAGCTGAAGCTTCCACAGCAGTTAAACCATAAAAATCATTCCCCTCTTACCCTTTTTAAAATTCCGATCTTAACATTTGCAAAAACACTGATTTTAAAATGGCAGAGTGCACAATGTGGAGAAGAAAAATATCCTGAGAGTTTGTGGACAGTCCTGTTACATTTTGGGTAGAATTTATAAGCAGTATGTGGTTCATGAAAATAGGTCTATAAAATTACCTGTGAATACCAACCTTTATTTGCATTTTGTATACTAAACAGCAATTTTGACACACAAAAAAAATAATTTCTTTAAAGAAGGAGAACAGACCTAGCCCTTCACCCTAGACTACTTTACCATCTTCCTAAAGGCAGTTTTAACTCCTAATCATATCTTCATGTTTTAGAAAAAGCAACTTTATAAAATCCTAAGGCTAAAGCTCTTTCAGATTTATTATTTATTTAAGAAACAATTCTCCTTAAGTTCATAAAATGTGTGAACTCATGCAGACAGCCTGTTTAAGATTATACCAGATATTGAGACACCTTCCCTTCCCTTCCCTTCCCTTCCCGCACCTTCCCCCTTCCCGCACCTTCCCGCACTTTCCCACACCTTCCTGCACCTTCCCTTCCCAACAACGATACTATTTTATTTTCTTTTGTCTTGTTACATTTCTTTATTATGGTGCAGAGGAAAGAAATATAACCTGTTTGGTAGACTGGCACAGGAAATAGAAACACATCTTTTTCCTGGAATTTAGCAAGGTTTGGTATAAAATGGTCTTTACATGATGTGTTTTCCCCCCTATACTTTTCTCTGTCAAAGTAGTTCAGACTGATTTTCAAATTTACAAGCACAATATTTAATCTGATTTTTTTTTGGAGGTGAATCATTATACCTTACAAGAAGATAACCAGAATCAGAGACAGACATTTTAAAGCATACATTTAATGGGTTTTGCTCTGAATTTCACTGTGCACAATTTATTTTGATGAGACTCACATGCCTATAACCTGAACGTTCTGGTTTTATTTAGTGAGGGGGGCTATGGTTGCAGCTTTTGTCAGAAGCTGCTGGAAGTTACTCCCCTTTGTTCAAGTGTACTGAGCCGGGCTTAGGGTGGGCCCGCTGCTGGCCAAAGCCAAGACAATCAGTAGCAGAATGTTCCATGATAACGCTTCTGCAATAACGTATTTAAGACGGGGAAAACAGAAAAGAAGGAGGGAAGATGTGAAGACGCTGAGCGGGGGCAGAGAGGGGGAGGCGCGAGCCTTGTGGGCCTTGCAGGCCTCACCCTCTGGCCTCCCGCCGGGCAGCCGACTGGGCCCGACTTGGCCCGACACGGCTGCAAGAAGTGAAGAGGAGATGAGAAATGAAGAGAACTTGACAGGCGTCTGCCTTACTGTTTTAAAGAATTTCTTGTGAGAGGAATGGCTGCAAATACCAAGGTGAGAGAAGGAGAGAGTAAGGAGTAATATTGATCCTGGTAGATTCCCCTGCAGCCTGTGGTGAGGCAGGTTGTCCCCCTGCAGCCCATGGAGGCCCACAGAGGAGCAGAGATCCACCTGCAGCCCGTGGAGGACCCCACATTGGGGCAGGTGGAGGCCTGAAGGAGGCTGTGGCCCTGGAAGGGCCAACTGGGACAGCCGTTCTGGAAGGACTGCACCCCATGGAAGAAATGACCCACGCTGGAGCAGTTTCACAAAGGACTGCAGCCCGTGGTTGGGACCCTACGATGGAGCAGGGGAGGAATGTGAGGAGTTCTTCCCGCAATAAGGAAGCAGTGGCGTAAAACAACGTGTGATGAACTGACTGTGACCCCCATTCCCTCTTCCCCCCTGTGCCGCTCTGGAGGGGAAAGTTAGTAGAGATAATGTTAAGCCCGGGAAGAGGGAAGAGTGGGAAGAGGTTATTTTATTCTCTGTCTCATTATCCTGCTTTGCTTTTAGTAATAAATGAATAATTTTCCCCAAGTCGATTCTGTTTTGCCCGTAACTGTAACTTTAAGGATTTTCTCCCTGTCCTTATCTCAAACCTCGAGCCATTTTTTCTTATATTATCTCCCCCTATTCTCTTGGAGGGTGGGGGGAGTGAGAGAGAGACTGCGTAGTCTGGTCCTGGTCGGGGCTGAACTTTTCATATAAGACTATGCTAGGGCAAAGGCATACATAGAAATTATAGTTTTGAGCCTACTTTAGTATTTGAATATTACTTGTTTCTGTTATTTTAGAGTGTTATTTTGTATGACCCTTCGCTCAGAAAAGTCAGAAAGAAGAAACATGATATTTTTGTTCAGAATATTTGAATTATGTCATAGAACAGTTTTTGTTTAATAATAATGTGCAAGTTTAAATTACATTAACAATATAACCCTAATAATGGTAAAAATGTAATGTAAGTGACTTGTGTAAATAAAATCTGCCTTAATATATTATTGTTGGTGAGAATTGCTTAAAATGAGATTGCAATGTAGATAAAATGATATTTAAACACATCTAATAGGCTTTTTTTTTTTCTTCAAATCTTTCCCCTGTGTGATGTTTCTGAATACTTAGCTCCATTGAGATAAAAAAAAAAAGTATTTTCTTTTTAGCAGGAAATGATCAGCTTATTGTGAACTTGTGATTGTAGCTACATGCACTTCATATTCTTTCTGCTGTGCAGAACTGAAGTCTGATTTTATTTTTCCCTATTATTGTTTCATCTTATTCAGATTTTATTCCTTTTTTTTTTTCTAAACTTGATCCACTTTTTTAATCCATCTTACTGCTTTCTGCTTACAATATGATGATATTTCAAAATCCTGGGAAATAATGTTGACTAATAATGCTCTTTTACATGTTTGCATTCAATAAAGAGGAGCAAATGCTTTTAGCTTCATGTAGATACATTTCAAACTACTGAAAATAATTTGGATGACAGTCAAGTGCTTACTGACTAATGAACACACAATGTGCATGCTATCTTCAGTTTAGCCATCATTTTCGAACTACTAAGGGATTGACCTCACCCGTAACCAAATGGATATGAAACTAGTAATTAGTGCTGGATTATATCTTGATTAATTTAGGTTGCTGTGTACATGTTTGTACATGTTTATAACCTGATTTTCAAATCTGTTTGAAAAATAGTAAATGGAGTATTTGCTGCTTATTTAATTTTTGAAGATATATTTCTCATGGCATAGTGACATTAGAACCTTAGGAAGATTTTGAACCTGATACCACGAAAGTCAGTGACAAAGCGCCCAGTGGTGACATGATCCAAAGTCATGAATTCCCGACACAAGAAAAGTAATAAAAAAGCTAGAAATAAAAAGTAGTTATGGAGATTGAAGCTAATTTAACTGAGGTTTGAGTTTTTCACTTTGAAGCTCTAGAGATCAGACAAAACTTGGTACTGAATTCTGAAAGCAGTGATACACTAAATTTGATATTTTAAGAAGTCTACACAGTGCTACAATGACTGGAAGGCAACAAGCAAAGATGTGTTAGTCTGACCATAGTAATGTGCAAGATTTTTTGGTTTGAAAATGTGCTTTTTTTTTTTGTTTATCAAAAGCGAGAAAGATATCTCGTGTCTGTTATATATTGGATAAGAGAAAAGTGAAATGAGGGGAGAAGCTATATTAAAAAAAATAATATTAACATGAGAAAAGAGAGGAAAAGAATTTGATTTAATTAAATTAATCTGGAAATGGGAACAACTTTGTAACCACCAGAGCAGTGAGACTTTATGAGAATTGCCTGCAAAAGAACACTTCTACAGTTGGGCTTGACGCATTTGTGTAAAGGATGATATTACATATTTATTTGTGATAAGATGTGGAGTGTAGGGAATGATTTGTGGAAATGGGGTGGCAGGAAATCTATTTCAGTTCTACTTTTTCACATCTCATAGAGGAACTTCTGGGTCTGCTCTAGCAAGTTGCTGATGTGATAGTAAGAAAAAAAAATGAAAAATATGTTTCTGCCAGTTCTTTTTATCTGATACATTACTGATTTTTTTGCATCCAGGTTTGAGATATCATCAGGATGCGGGTTAAATAGAGAATTTGTAAAGAGTTAGACAACAAATAGATTTTTACAGTCTACAACAGGAAAAAAAAACTTCCAAATGATTCATTGTTACTGTAGTAAATGTAGAGACTAGGGAATAATAGCTGTGTGGCAAGTTGTTCATTTGTTCTGCCCACTTATGGTCCAATATTCCACTATTTCTAAGGAATAATTCCTGGAGGATAAGAGTGCAGTGAATACACTGTGTAACTACTCTTCTGTGTCTCTCTGAGGCACAAATGATTTTGCCTTGGTGTTTCAGCAGGACATGACTCTGAAACTGCATATGGAGAGTGAGTTTGATTAACTCATTTGATCTAAAAAACTCATTTATTCCTCCTTTTTGAAGAAAATTATATTTATTATATTCAGTTGAACTGGCAGAGCTTCACAAGTTAATATTTAGTAACTTAGTGGAAGTCGACTGTAGAATGGATTTTCAAGAGATGTTAAATTCTACTACCATTTCCGAGCCTGATGTTTTTTGGGGAGCCAAACTTATAATTGACTGGAACTCTGATGCTATTAAAAGAGGTGATAACCATTAAATTCATTCAGTAAGAAAAGGTCTAGTCAGGTTTTTTTTTCAGCATCTTCTATATGAAAACCGTATATTGAAAAAGGCATCCTTTAAAGCAGTTTCTCACATCCTTTATTATTTTGGCCATCAAAACAAACACTTTCATGTTTAAGATTAAAGCAAAGTATGCTTCTGTTTAATCATCCTGAAGATCTCTTCTTTTTAATCCTTGGGCTTTCAATTACTGAATACAAATATTGAAGTTTTCTTTCAGTCAAAAGTCTGAAAATTTTGGGGTGCTTATATGTTAAACTTCAGTTTTTAACAGCATCCAGTAACCCAAGGCAGTACTAACACCAATGATTTACTATATTTTTACATACACGATCAGAAGACTTTTAGGTTGCTAGACATATAGACATATAGTTTTACATTCCTACAGGGAATGGCTGCTAGTAAGAAGCAAGAGTTGTGGATAAATTACACTATGGTTTTTAGCTGCATTACTCCCTGAGGCTTTTCCTTGGTCCTCACATTCAAAGTGAAAAGGTAGAAAATGTTTGATTATTGTTCTGTGTACCAAAGATGGAAAAGAAGCTGCAAATAAATTGTGTATTAACATTCTACATTGGGAAGAGCACCAATATAAAATGCAATTATATACATGGTTTATCTCATTGCTCTCGTATTTAAAGTTAGGCACATTTGTGAATACCTGATAGCTAGGGCACATAAGAACTAGTTACTCGTACATTTTAATTTTTAAATCAAGTGTTTTCATTTTATGGAAAGCTTGTAATCAATGTAGAATCTACTTGCAGTTCCACATTATTCAGCATTCATCTGATCTCCTTCCCATTAATAACAAAGGTAAACTACCAAGTGACTCTATGGGAATAATATAACTTTTTTTTCCTAATAAACATGAGATGAACACTAATATAATTTCAGTATCAACTAAAATTAATAGGAGATGTATTCTAAGTAAATATGTTGAATTAATTCAGATTTTTTTTCCCTTATATTATGCCTGTATGGCTGCCTAAATACACATTTTATGCGATCAAAAAACTAGTAACATAAATTTTGCGAACTTTCATCTTAAGGAATCTGTTTTCATTCTGCCTATAATAAGTACCACTAGAGTTTATGCGAGTTGTATGTACACATAGTGAAGACAGCAAAATACTTAATATTTTCCTAGTTTTGGCCAACAAGCACTGAAAATTTTGTGAAATTTTATTTAGGGAAATCACAGAAGAAAACATGAATGTAAGATTTTCTGTTATTAGAAGAAGTAGTCTATCATGTTGGAGTATAAATACATGTCAATATTTTATCTTATAGTCTTACTAAAATAATCTCACTTTCAAGTTTGCTAAGTGCTGCAAATTCCTTAAAAAAAATGTTGAAACTTCCCCACCTTTATAGAATACAGCAGTGTTAGTGCTTATTACGTAGTACTGAGGTTTTAATTGTAGAGACTTAAAAGTGTAGGAACTATATTTCTTCATGTACTATGCACAAATGCACATGCATATGACATATGCACAAATAAGTTTTTCAGACAACTTCTCCCATAGGTTTTATCTTAGATTTTTTTATCTTAGATTTTAAAATCTTCTTGTGATATAGTGAACTGTAGTCTTCAGAAATATTCGTTTCCTCTGAAAATAGTTGTTTGAATATAAAACTTTGAATATAATAACTTTTTTTTCAGAAAAGCATTTAGAAAACTTATCTGACACTGGATAACAATCACGGTGAAGCCGGAAACAAACAAAAAAGAACTGAAACAATCCTGTAGAATTAATCTGTAAATGTACTAACCAGCAATATTTTCCTAGTCCTTGTTATAGTTGCCTCATGCTATATTCCCTACTACCCAGTGATGAGATCCAGTTTTATGATTTTGAGAAGAGAAAAAACAAGCTTGGGTGACTGCTGTAAAATAATTTTTAACCTAGGGAATACTGAAAATACTGCAAAAAAAAAAAATTAATTCCAAATTTTCCTTAAAAATAAACGGGCTGTTTGTCAGAACTGGTATTTACAAAGACTCAGGCATCCAAAAATTTTGTGAAAATTTTAATACAATCCTGACCATTAGAGTAGTAATAATGAAGCCTACGTATTTTGTGTGGTTGACACTTATGCTTCAGTCCCCTTTAAATTCATAGTCTTTAACAAAGTAAGAACTTTTAATCTGATATCTTACTTTCCCTTTCACCAAATACCTTTTAATTATTTTGGGGGGTTTTTTTGTTTGTTTTTTTTTTTTTTTTTT
>WHYT01016634.1:251380-273886 GCA_009806455.1 Tetrax tetrax | reverse complement strand
AATTTCCCATTTAATATTCCCCTAATGCCTGTGAAAAGCTTTGAGTTGCAGTTCATTATTTGAATCTTTATAGGCAATTAGCTGGAGAAGGACCTGGAGAAACACAGGTACAGGTCTGCAGAGCTTCGGGGTAGGATGATGTGGGGAAGAGAAACTACACTATAAGGCAGGGGGGAGGAAAGCCTCCATTATATCACTCACTTAAAGACGTTTGAGCATCAGTGTTGCATGATCCAAGAGTCACGTCAGCAGCCCCACAATTCAGATTTGCTTGGACCAGAAGCCAGACTTGTACATGTGTATCTCTGTAGCGCACATCTTGCGTCCTCTGCGTTTCATCTGCTGGATCTAACAGAGCCGACACCGCGAAAAGGGACCTGGGGACCTGAGACTCCCCTCCTGTGGTCCAGGTCATGAGGGTGATGCCCTCTGCCAGGAGGTGCCGGTCGAAGGTTTCTTTTCTGGAGGGCAGAGTGGGGTTTAAATCCCTGTTGCTGTTCTTGTGAAAGAGCAAGGGCTTGGCTGGAATTACAAAGGTTGTTTTGTGTCGGTCTTCTCCTGACTGGAGGTTGGGAGAAGGAAAATGACATGTGAGATCTGTCTTATTTGTGCATCTATTAAGACTAATTTCAGAGGAGTTTGGACAGCAGGGTGAGACTTGCAGCCTTGGGGTCTCTGTTTAAACTAGACCAGTTGGGTTTTTTTGTTTTTTTTTGTTTTGTTTTTTTGTAAAAATGTGGATGTTGCTGGATCAGGCTTCTAGTCCAGGTTTTTTCCTCGAAGACTTGCAATCTACAGCTACTTCAGAAGAAGACACAAAAATTGAATAATCTAATTCCATAAATTATTGGCTTTCATATCCGTCACCCCAGCTCCAGTGCAAACTTTATTGCTTTTTTATCAAAAATGAGAACAACTCCTGGCTCACAATTTTCACTGGCTCAGATGCCTCACCTCCATGAACTGTCAGCCCTGAAAACTTTCCCATCCTTGGGGCTTTCTCCATGCCTGGTTTTGCCCACTTTTCTGTGAGCCCCTTCTGCTACCACAGCAGAAAGTGAATTGTGGGCTCGTGCTTAATTCTTAATGAAGTTGTATACATACCTTAATGAAGGTATTTCAGTCTGTCTAGCTGTGATCCAAAAGTACTTACAGTGTCCAAAGACCACAAAGGAGAGGTGAACAAGAGGAAAGAAAGGATTATCTCTGCTGTTTGAACACAGGTAAAACCAGTAGATGGTTGGGCAGGTCAACCAGAATTCTTGTCTTGGTTGTAGCTTCAGCACCAAATCCTGAACGCCATCTCCAACGACTCTGTGTGCAACTCCTGCTGGGGTGGGAGGTTGGGATGCCCCCAGCATGGCACCAGATGCTTGCTGATTAACAGCACCCAGGTGAAACCAAGGCTACCCAAGATGGTCCATATGCTCTTCATCAACCTGCAGCTGTTTTGCAACTGAAGTCTTGCAGCAACAATAGGAGCAACATGGACACGTTCTCACCGCTGAAATGGTGACTTCTCCTGCTGTTTGTAAATCTTCCTTGCAAGTTTGCTGTACAAAGCTGCCCATTTATGTGCTGTGGCCACGCTGTCAAGGTATAAGTAATCACTTTCATACTTACTGAGCTGCATGGTCACCAAGGTGTAATATCTGATGGGCAACAGATGTCTGCTTTCTTCCAGGGCTTACCGCATCGTGTTATTGCTGTTATTTGCTCTGGCTCCTTGCTGCCAGGAAGCAGAGGAGGGGCAAGTACTAGTTCTGCCTGCTGAATGAACGGCACCTACAGTCTTCGTTTTGCTTTAGGGAGTCTATTTTAAGTGCTTGAATGATACTCAGTGCTCGCAGATCCAGTGTATCCTCTCAGAAATGAAATTGTGTCTCCTGCGGTGGAAATTTCTGGTTTACCCAGATAGCCTTTATCCAAACACAGCAGTGCTCAGCTGAAGGAGACGTGTTTCTCAAATGTCCCTGTGCCCGGCACGATGCTACAGAAGATAAAACAACCTGTTAGTAAGATGAAGACTATGTCGCCTGAGAAAGCCCCTCATGAATATGGCATACTTTACCTCTGCGCTCGCTGCCTGTGCGCAGGGAGTCATCCCTCCCATGGTTCTCAGCAGCAGCTCATGCACAGGGAGTTTGCTAGTTATCTTACATGATGGAGAGAGTGAAATGATGCCTCTGACTTGGCTCCAGTGCTGCTGCATCCTTTTTGCTTTTGAAAAAGTACTGTACAGCCTTAAACTTCCACTTCGATACCCTCCAGGAAGCCTGGTTTAACGCCTCATCTGAAGGACATGATATGAGTCATTAAAAGCATTTTTTAGAAGTCTGGAGGTGACCTATGGGGCTCTGGGAGGCTGAGCCCAGCGTAGCAGCAAGCAGCCAGTTTGTACCCACCACCTCTGAGCCAATGGGATTCCTGGACCAGTGGTTCTGCCCTATGTGGAGCGGGCTTGGCTGATCCCGAGCTGTTTTGGCAAGCTCCCAGGGGAGATGCGGGGACACGAGCTATGGGGACAGCTGTGGCTCAGACTCCCTAAGTTCAATCCAGACCCTGAGCCACATGCTGACTGCTCGTAAGCAGCCCCTCAGACCCACAGCTGGAAGTCCCTGTCCCCTCCCCAGCCCTTCCACCCACAGCATTATCAGCATGGCCCTGGTGCAAGGGATGAGCCAACATTTCCTACCACTTTGCTGTATGGTGAGCCACAGATATTTCAGCAGGAATTTGGGCTTTAAAACCTCCAGGAGACTGGGGCTGTTGTAAAATATGTACCCCCCTCGATGAGTGCATGGTTCAGTCATTAAAGCTAGAGGCTGGAATAAGAAATGCCAGTTCAGGGATGTAACTTGGCTCCATGGAGATATCGAAGCCTTGGCTGTACTAATACTTGGGGTAATAGGTATTGGCTCATGCAGACACAGCCCTGAAGGGCAAGGAAACAACTTCACATCTCCTCTTTAACCTAGCTCACCTTCCAAGTCAACCTTTCTTCAGAGTTCAGGCGCAGTGTGTCTTTACTGCCGTTTACGTTATGCTGTTGCCTGGAGGTCCTCGCTCACAGGGCAGCCTACTGTGTGTTTAGGGAGGGAGACCCACAGCGAAGAGTTTGGAATCTATGTAGGCACCACAGGCACAGGAAACAGTTCTTTGTTTTGCAAGGCTGGGGGCTGGCTCAGGATTGTGGAGGGTTAAACTCTGCTGGGATGTGGCTGTGGTCCTCAGCACTCCTCTCTGTGGAGAGCTGTTTGGCGGGAGGACTTGCTGCATGAGAAGCAACCACTTGGTAACGCAGCCAATGTGTGCATCTGCCTCCCTGCCAGGACTAGGTTACTGCAATGTACCTGGCTACGAAACGCCTGACTTGGTCTGCCCGCGTTTCTGGAGTAGCATCCCAGGGCAGAACGAAAAGTCTTGTCTGTGCTATAGGTGGCTGGAGATAGAATATTAACCTGCTTCTCCTGAAGCAAAATCTGGTGTTTTGCCACAAAAATATCAGGAAACAGCATTTTCAGTCCAGCACATTCATCTCTGCTGCAATCTGTTCAGGGAGAGGCGTCCACAGCTTCTGCCTGGCAGGTGGGTCTCATCCTGCTACGGAGCAGCAATGCTCTGGCCTCATTGTTTTGCAAGACGAAAAGGCTTTTGCGCAGTCTTTCTGAATAACCAGTTAGCACGTCACAAACTCTTGTCATCACCCAAGTTAGACTTTGAAAAGCCAAATGCTTTGCCCATTGTCTTCGAGGTAAAACAAAAAGTGGTGGCATCTTTCTGCAACCTCTGGAAGGAAAACCTCCACGAGTCGCTGAGGTGCTGCTCAAGTGGCGTCTCAAACCAGAGCTTTCTTGCAAGCCTGGCTGTCCGGCAAGTCGGGAGGCGTGCATCTGATCAAGCTCTCTGTGGCGTCAGATTAATACTGTCCAACATAATGAAGGGATGAAAAATATCGCTGAGTCAATAGGAGTGAGCTGATCAGGCTGAGTCCAATTTGGGAGATGAGTGCGTCTGTCTCATGGTGGGCTTCTTGTGTTGCACATGTCATTTAAAAATGCACTGTTCAAATCCTGTTTCTTCCCCAGTCCTCTCTTAGTGGGAGAAATGGGTCCCAGCTCCTCTGGCCACATCCAGGGCTGAGTGTGCATTCACCTCACAAAGGCGTTTGTCTGGAGTCCCATTGTGCCCAGATTAGGAGGGCTCCAAGTCTCTATTCGAGGTTGGGCTCATTTCCAAGGTAAATGCAAGTATTTGCAGACAAGCTGTGGAAATTAATGCCTTACCCACTCTGGGGAAGAGGAGAAAGGTCTGGAGAAATATTATTCCAAATTTCCTGGCTTGACTAACTATTCTTCTCTCTTCTAGGAGATGTACTCCTAGCAGGACCCTCTGAGGGGTCTCAGGGGTGCACTAACAGGATCTTTTGATTGCTGCCTTTTCATTTTTGGTGCTAGCTTCCTGAGTGAACAGCGGCCTGTGGGAAACCTTGGCCCATCCTGTCTCCAGTCTGTGTCATCTGCAAAGAAAACTTATGGACCTGACGTGCCCCTGCTTAATAATGCGAACAGTGAAGAGCCATTCACTCCTTGTTAGGACAGCAGAGCTCTCCTGATGGCTTGAAGCAGTGATAAGGAATCCCAGAAAAAGTGCAGTCATAATCTACACTTCGTCAGCACAACCACCAAGGTACCCGCGTCCTTTTTGTCACCTTGTCTATGCTACTGGACACTATTTTCAGTAAAGGAGAGAGAAAGTCCCAGAAGCTTTCCCAAAATGCCATTAAGTCTGCACAGGAGGAACTGGAAGCAATGTCTTCATAGTTTTTCTCCTAGAAGTTTAGAGGCAGTGTAGAAAGTAATTTAGAAATACCAAGGGGAAGGGGGAGAGAGAAGTTGTGTTCATGACCAGGTCAGATAAACGTGTGTGCTCTGGGTCTGAGGGCACCTCAGGAGCTGAACCCCGGGTCCTCTGGAGGTTTTAAGGCTTTGGGTCTACAGACCTGGGGCTACTAATGCAGTGGGCCAGCTCTTCTGCTGGTGGACATGGCCTTGCCTTTGCTGAAGCTGTGTGATCTCAGAGGTCTAGGTAAGCTGTGAAGTGTGCTGCTGAGCTCTGGCTTTATGTCTGGTCATTACACTACTGCTTGCTGAGCGATCCAGACCTGTTCTCCTCAGTAGAGGTGGACTGAAGTCCAAAGAGTTGAGCAGCTCCGACAACTGAGCTGGCTCTCGAGATGAGAGCACTCCTGGCTTGCTGCTGCTTGGTGGCATCTTCCATGAGCTCTCCACCATGTACCACATGTTCTGTAGCCGCTGTGTCTGGTCTGCTGTGAGCACAAATTAGCTACAGGGGTCTGCACAGGAGCTGTTCCCAAAACCAGAATGTAGAGTCCTAAATCACTTAGATTAAAAAAGCAATAATCTCCAAATTGTTATCCTTTAGCTCAAGATGTTCGGGTCTGGAGTCTCTAAATTCAACCACCTTTTCAACCCACGTGTGGAGCCAGCTCACACAGAGATGTGGCCAAGCAGATTCTTTGCTCCCTAAATCTGCAACACAAATCTGTAGGAGCAATGAGCAGGCCTTGTGTGTTTTCTTCCCTATCTTTTTGCCCTCCGTGACTTGGAGATCACTGCATAATCTTGTTTGAAAGGTTTTTCCACACTTTAGGGAATTGTTCACTTGGGTTTTTTTGTTGACTCTGTGAAATGTTTTTAGATTGTCATGAGAGATCCTGGAAGTCGGTCCAACAGCAACAAGTTTGGTCCCTTCTTCTGCATTCAAGTCTGAATAAATAATCTCTGATGTTAGTGCACATGGCATACCAAAGTGATGTGGCCTGGTCTCTGAAATATATTTTGTGTTAATCCCCCTTTACCTGTAAACTAGGTGAAAAAGCATAGACAAACTATTATGTTTTCCCTCCAAATCAAAAAACCTGTCTCCATGGTCCTATTATCTCCTCTTATTAAGCATGTTTTCATGCTGTGCTTTTTTTTCTGGTGCCCACAGTCAATAACAATTTAAATGATACTCTTTGATGCCCTTTGTTCACATCATTTATTTCCATCTCTTTATCTGATTTTGCCAACAGGACCTAATTTGAAAGAGGCTGCAGTTCAGCGGCAGGAGGGATTTAAACACCGTTAAGACTGACATTTTCCCTCATCTCACATCCCGTGGGGTACCTGATAGCAAATTTATAATACACCAGAGGTCTTGCCATCAGAAGATACAGACTTACAGTAACAGCAACTAATTTAAAAAAGATCTCCAGCGCATCAGTGTCTGGGGCTGGTTTACACAGACTAATTAATCCTTATTTGACCTGAATTAACTCTTAATCTGTGTGAAATGAAAAAGCTTTACTGGGATACAGAAATTTTTAAAAGATGGAAAATCCTTTCAGAACAGGAGGCTTCTGCAGCTGAGTGACTTGTGGGTTAAAATAATTGTTGGCTGCTGCTGTGGAAAGTTAGCCATTTCATTTTTTCTATTCCCACCCTTCTGTTACTAACCAGAAAATACAGAAGAAAAGTAGAAGATTTTTTTTTTTGCCACTAGCGATTGCTGTACTTGGCAAACGGTGCAGAAACTGAGCAGAACAATCATCATTGCTGTTTCCCACTGGTATCTTGGGTTTATCAAAGAAATTTGCAGGATGGCACAAGGAAGAAAGATCATTTTGGAGCAGATGTTCCCCTTGGGTGTCCCCAAATTGCACAGTCTCCAGGTAAGACGTGGCTTCTCTGCTCCTTGGGAGCAGTTGCCTTAGCAAGGGTTGCAGATGTGAGCAGTGGGTAAATATGGAAGGATCGCAGTGGATGTTCCCTGTGTAGCTTGCTCAAAAGCAGCGAGATGTCCCCACCCCACATCTTTATGAAAAGGGGACCATGGACCCATACAGTTTGAAAAAAAACCAAACTTTCAGGCTCAAAGTTGCTCCATGAGATTTGATAAAGGTCAAGCTTGATCAGATGGCCTGTCATGCCTTGGAGGACTCTGCCAGAGCACAGGATGAGTAAATGGCTCACCCAAGGTGACATCAAGAATGTAAAGGGATGAATGCATCCCCAGCCAGGGGCTAAGGGCGATGTGCTGGGTTGGAAGTGAAGTTTGGAGATCATACCTGGAGCTGGTACAAGTCAAGGCCACCCTGAATGTAAGAAAATTTTCACTGCTGAGCCCTGGGAGGATCTTGTTTGGTGTTCATGGACATTTTAAGGGCTAGCTTTGGGAAGCTGCAGAAGGTTGGACCTGCAGATGTAACCTGGTGTTTTGGTTAGGTTTTGTGGTGTGCTGTGCAGAATGCTCCTGGCTGTGGAGGTGGAGGCTCCCTCAGAGCTCACCCCTGTTTTTCCCTTGTCTGTATTTCACTGTGGAAAGACAGCCAAGAGATGCTTGGGGGAGACCAGAAGACTGTAATGTGGTGATGAGCCAATTGGGTCAGGTGAGATGTCTCTTCCCTTGCCAGGAAGGCAACAACTTAACTTTCTCCTTTATTCTTGACAAACTTTTTTTTCCCCCCAACCCTGCTCACCTATTATTTATTGTCTTTGAAACTCCAGCCAGTGTAGGACGACCACATCTTATCTAAATACCTAAAAGAATGGGCAGGATTCTTATTTCCAGTTTCTGAGATGTGGTCATGTCTGAAGTCACACAAGACACCCAAGGCAGAAGCGTAGTATGAACCTGAGCTCCCTGCACAGTAGGACCTTCCCTGCCATCCCTGGTGATGTTGCTGTGAATGCCGTTATTATTGCATTAAATGTCCACTGGTCCAGTCCCGGCGGAGAGGCATTTAAAAAGATGCTGCCACGTTACGCAGAATAAATGTCACCCTCTTGAATCAGCACGCTGGCGATGGCTTGAGGTAACTGTTTAAAGGTTATCCAGCGCCGTTCGTATCTCTATTTTCAATTACCCCCACTTGTTGGCTTTGAAGTCTTTAGTATGGAAAATAAATCATAGCTCAATGTGCCGGTCCATCATTCAGTAGTGCCTGACGTGACAGTCTCCAAAGATCACAAGATTACAGTGATAAGGGTCTCGTTTTAAAATGTTTACTATTTCCCAGTTGGATCTTTGACCTCGGACTGCATTAATGTTGTGCCATTTTTAGGTCTAATGCCAATCTCTGTCTTGCAGCATATCATCATTTTAATGCCTGATTTACACTCTGAATTATGGTAATTTATTGTAATAGTGTGAGTTGACCTTTTCGGTATTTCCTGGTTTTATTGGCTAGCTGTGTCGTCCCTTTCCCTAGAGGTTAGCGGGACTTTGAGGGGAGCGGAGGCTGCAAGCGAGCCTATCAAAGCACGTAACGCTGAAAAGGGCAACGCGCAAGAGCATCCTGCTGATTCAGGAACTGGGGATGGCATAGAAATTCAAAGGTGATATCAGTGACAAACCCCAAGCCAAGAACAGAGGTGATGTGTTGTTTTGTAGATGAAAAGACATTTCTGGGACTGGCTGAAGTGCTCTCCATGGACCTCCACCTGTGAAGCAGGACTCTGGAAAGTCTCGACGTGCCTGCACAGTGCCAGCCTGCATCTTGCTGGTGTGGAGGCTGCCGTCATAATTTGAAGCTGGTATTTATGGTTCCAGCACAGTGAAATGCCCTTGAGAGCAGATGGGTCTGTTATTAGCGGAAAACAGCTTTGGGAATTGGAGTGTGCCCTGTTGAGGGAGCAGAAATGTAAAAGGCCAGGATGGAAAGTGAAAATATAATCCTAATTGTTTCTCTTTCTATTGCCCTCTGCCCAGAAACACTACTTCTCAGAGGTAGGATTTGCAGGCATACAATGAGAAAAGAAAGTGATAGCTTACTATTTAAAAAAAAAAAAAAAAAAAGCAGAAACACTAAAATAATCCTCTTCAACAAAAAGCTTTGATAAAAGCAAAGCTGAGCCTGAGGGTGATGCTGCCTCTTCACCCTGTTGTTCAGTATTGAGTTTGTTCCACAGGACCCAGCCTTTCCTTTCTGTTTTGGAGTGGTTTGGGTTTTGTTTTTTGTTTATTTTTAAGGACTGCCCTTCAGCAATCTGTTTGAAATACGTACTTGTGCCTGGCTCTGGAAAGGAACAGCAAAAGCAAGCAGTGAGCTTTTCTAATGGTCACGGTGCCTTTCTGGGAGCAGCATCTTCAGTCTTTGCTCTCAAGGAGTGGAAAGCTCTGCAGAGCCGAGGCATTTGGAAATTTTTGCTAGTAAGGGCTCAGACAAACATGGATCTACTCCTGCCCTAGAGGGGTGGCAGATGCTGTTATGAAGCTCTGATGGGAAACCAGTGCAGAAAAATAAAGAGGCAAAGCAGGAGCTGAGAATCTCTTGCCCTAAAAGGGAGGGAAAGGTGTTAGTGGAGCTACTGCAAGCAGAATAGGTTGGAAATGTGATGGGACTGGACTCCTCTCCTTGGCTTTGTACAGCTCCTAGGGCCATTAGGATGTGGTACCTCCCTTGGGCACTTCTGCTACAGCAATCATGAACTATGGAAGCATGAATTTTGTCCAAAACCAGAGGCAAAGCTAATAAACAAGCCTGGAGGAGCCATGATCCCAGCTTATTCCTGCTTAAATGTGCAGACTGAGGGAGTGCAACAGCCAGGACTGCAAGGAAGGCATGAAGCACGTGGGTACCGCTGCCTGCTGTGGTGCAGTGTTCCTGACCCCGAGGCAGCAGACATAGGCCAATGAGATGGATTAACCATTTTGTTAAGGGAGATAATAAAAAAAGTATATTGTGCATATATGACATTGTATTTTCACGTGATTCTTCGAGCCATCCAACTAGTCTCCACTGAAGAGTTAATTTATGGTATTTACCCAAAGTGATTGGTCCAGGGCAGGAGATGGGGTGCAGTTTCCTAGCAAAAGGTCTCCCTTCAGCTTTAGCTGGTGGACATGCGATTCTTCTTGCTCTGTGTCTGCACCAGGTGTTTTATAACATGCAAACACCCATCCTTTTCCATTCATCCCAAAGGCCATTTCCATTACCCTTTGGTCAGGCTGACTGGAAATAATGAAGCTTCCCAGGGTTGAGCTTTGGCAAAATACTCTGAGTATCTCATATGATACGACTTACTCCTAAGGCCAGCGAGCATTTCGTACCTCACAGACCATGTTTTATTTCATTGTCTCTAATGGAATTGTGCTCCCAGAGGCTGAATTCATCCCGTGGCTTTTCCCAGCAAGCTTGCAAGTGACAGTTACATAGTGCCTGGGCTTTAGCTGACACTGTTCAAGATGTCATGCCCCAAAACTGGTAGAAATTTAGTGCCTCTGAGATTTCTGCCCCTCTGTGAAATTTGGTTAAAATTGCCCGCAGCTCATCTCTCCTTATAAGCGCCGCTAGCTAAAGGCTGTTCCCTTAGGCATTTGTCTTTTTACCTGGGAAAACCAAGACAAAATTGGTCTTAATTCAGACCACACCAAAGCCCTTGAAGAAGATTTCTTTTCTCTGACCCCATAGAGAAAGAATATTTCTGCCTTATAAAGCATATTTTGGACCTGCACTGCATAATGGAGGAAAAGGCAGCTGAGTGGGGCTGGTGGAGCTCGGGATCCAAGTTATTTTCACCGATTTCCTGGATTTGAGACAAGTTTCCTTCATTTTGATGTTCGTTTGCCTGAACTGTAACCAGACCACCAACAGCCAGCTGGGATTTGATTAGGTCACTTGTGTTTGCACAGGTCCCATGGGGTCCTGGTTTGGGACTTCATGAGAAATCTACTGGTAAAAAAAAAATAAAGGCAACTGGGAATTTAGTTACAGACAGCTGCTCTGTAGGTCCTTATCACTGTCCCTGTAGCTGGTCAGTCTGTGCCCAAAGAATGACTCTAAAGAATGACAGGAGATATGTACTGTAATTGTGGGCTGACAAAAGGAAGGAAAGCTAAACCAGAGGTGGGTATTCCTGAGCTGCCAGCTTTCTAAGCAGTCTTTAAAAAAACCTACATGAAGTCTGATTTTATTGTATGTTTTCCATCCATTCAGCCAGTTCTACAGCAATATCGCCGGAAGTACGCTTGCTAGATGCCTGCCTTGTGCACACGATCACCTTCATTATTTTGATGTGCAAATTCTTACTTAGAACCACTAATCTCTGCGGTGAGTGGTTTCAAACAACTACACACACCTGCATGGAGCTCTGTGAACATATTGTGTACACTGGGGCCTTTGAAAACGGCTCCTTTTAAGCTTCTACTCGCATCCTGGTACCGAACTGGGATTTTGCACAAATATTTTAAAATAATTGTTTTAACGTTTTCATGCTTGCTTTTAAAGTAGATCATCCTCTGTGATCACGGACAATGGAGACAATTGTTCAGTGGTCTCTCACTCTAATCGAGTCAATTTGCTTTGCTGGGATTTCCCTCTCCCCCGTATTCAGAGCTCGGAGTGGTCGGACCAGACAGAGTGAAGCGGATCTAATTAACTTCTCTCAAGGGTATTGACTGTCTGCAAAGGAAGAGGAAAGCAATGAGGAATACATTATGAGAGCCTCGTCATTGCCAGCTCACACACAGTAGCACATCTTCCTCTTGCAAAACCAGGGTTTACATAAATTTCCGTATTTGATTGTGTTTCCTGCTGCACAGAGGCACCAGAGGGTATGTGAACTCCTATGGCTTCAGAAGAAAGAAAGTCAAAAGGAAATAGAGCAACAGTGCTTTGTATAAACAGTGGAAATTAAAAATTCATCATTAGCCCTCATTCATTAGGAGCATGAAGAGTGAAATGTAAAGTAGGTTGATGTACTATCTTCTCTCATTTAAGGTGTGTCCATGTGCAGACACAGAAAACGAGCCTGATTGGAGATCAGCTGCTACCTTCATCTCCTCTGAATAATAGCAAGGACCTCACATCCATGCCAAGCCAGCCCAAAGTTTGGGAAATCACGGTACACGAGAAGCTGGTGCAATACTGGGTCTGGCGGGGAGCAATGCCCCTGATGGGAGCGGGTGCAAGGAGGGTGGGCTGGCTGGCCAGAGAGCCACCACCGCCAGCTCAGCTGGAGGTGGTGACATGGGGACAGGAGTCCTGTGACTTCCATCCACTTAGCTGTGAGTGTTACTGAAGACCAAAAGTTCATGTTAGTGTAATTTAAAAAGTGACAGCCCAACAGTTGCGTGCCTCGGTTTCCCCAATGGAAACTGCAGAGTAAGTAGCGGCATGCAGACACTCAAGGGCTTAGCGCATGGATGTTGACCTACAGTCTTGTAATGAATGGCTCTCTGGAAACTGATGTCACCTGGGAACAGGAGAGGGAAAAATGCCCATGCATGTGCCATGGTGCCAAATACATCACTGGAGTGAACCTGTGGTAAGGGACGCAGCATACTTGAGATACGGCAGGAGCCTTCATCTTCAAGACTGCATTCACCAGAGAATCTTTTGAAAATGGCCACGAAGGTGCCATCAGCACTGTCACCTTGGGCTAATGAGTATCCATGTTTGTCTGTAGTTGAAAAGTCCTTGTTACTCATTCACAGAAACTCAAAAGGACTTTCCTGGTATCCTTGAAGCTCCAGTGGAACTATTTACCTGCAGGACGTGCAGTTTCCTGCAGCTGCAGGATTGTCACAGGGTCACCTCTGCTTTGGAGACCTGGACCTCCTGAGGCAGGGAGGAACGGAGGGAAGCTGAAATACGGTTCCTTTTTACTCTGTGGAGTACAACGGAACATTTACAGCTCTCTCCTTTGAAGCATTAAGCAGTTAGTAAGTCTTTCTGACCACAGTACTAAGATGACATAAATGAAGATGGTGTGTTGGGTGAGCCTGTGAGCATCTGGGAGCTATTTTCAGATGTTGGAAGTTAACAAGATGCTGGCTCTTCTGCTAAATTGAAATCCTTTCTGAACGTCCCTGCTTCTGACACAATCTGTTGATTGTCACCTTCATTGCACCATGTGCAAATAAATACATAATAGCATCTTGCCAGAATGTATTGCCATTCAAATTGTACCCGTAATCCGTATGTCTAACGCAATCTCGGTGTTTCCTAATGAATACATTTCCCTACCAATTTCTGCAGGACGAGAGCCCTCATCTTGCAATTTATTCAGCAGTAGGGCTGCAGACGCGGATGCCTTTTGAAGGGGGAGAGGATCAGCGGTGGGGAAGCGACGTTGTCAATGCATGCGTCAGCATGACATCAAGTCAAATTACAAGAGATGTTAAAGGTACAACCTGAGCAGAATAACTCTCTTCTGGGCACAGCTGTGAGCAGCATCAATGCTCTCAAAATATTTTGCTGGTACAGCATCACGTGTTTAACAACAGGATGTTTTACACTCCCCTGTGTCCTAACACCTTCTTTTAGGATGGCCAAGCTGAGTACTAGCGACTAGTTGCCTTTCCTAAACCAACGCAAGATGTATTTGCCATCAGCAAAGTGTTTTATGGTTCCCACCTGTTCTTACCTTGTTTGATGGCTTTTGCAGCTCAACCCACAGAGCTGGCTGTGGTGGGACAGCCCTGCAAGTGGGTGGCCACAAAGGCTGAGTTGTGACCTGGAGGTGCTTTTGTGACAACAGTGACTGGTGCTGGGAAGAAGCACTGGGGAAAGGTTGATGGCACGTGAGTGCTGCTAAATTAATCCAAGATACCTGTAGCAGCAATAGTTATTAAATGCAATAATTACCTGTATGCTAAAGGATCCCCTATTTACATTTAAATACCGTCAGTTCAATATGTTGTGCCACTGCACTTAATAAATAGAGCAAAAAGTGCTT
The DNA here is from genome assembly GCA_009806455.1 of Tetrax tetrax. NCBI lineage: Eukaryota > Metazoa > Chordata > Aves > Otidiformes > Otididae > Tetrax > Tetrax tetrax. Next base: position 260,141 of record WHYT01016634.1, on the reverse strand, counting down.
TATAGGCCAGGGCTGTGCTTTTATCAGCTTTCCACTGCAGTCATCAATTAAATAATGAATGGATTGGCTCAGCTCTATTAAATGATAATCTTCAGTCCCATATATTCTGTAATTTCTGCCGGGTGTGCTGGGAGAGTGTGTGCTCCTCACTTCAAAGGCATCAGAGCTTGGTGAGATGCTGGGTAAAGCTGGAGTCTGCCGCACGGCAGCGCGGGGCCTTGGTGTTTCCGTATGGCGAGCTTCTCAGTGCCTGGGTAGCCTGCAGAGCTACAGCCCCACTCTTCAGACTCTGTTTTAGTAAGAGTTTTGCCCCCAGCAACTCTTTGGATGCCTTTTTCCCCTACAAGAACTTAAACCCCAGCAGCAGAACAAGCACACTGGAGAACCGTACCTCTGCCTTTGCTGCCTCTAAATGCAAAGAGGTTTTGGGAGACCGGCACAACACGGGGATTTGTTGTGAGTCTCTTATGAGATGCTTGGCCTTTCCTTGCCTCAGCTGCCCTTTGGGGTGAAGCAGGGTGAGCAGGACTTCACAGAAAGGGTTATAAGGAGAAATCAGTGTTTCCAAGATGGGCACCAGGAGCACACCGGGCAGTACAGCTGCACCGGGCACCACTCCAACAGCTTCACCACAAACGTGTCTAAACCACCCGAGTGCTCAGGGATGTTCCCATCCCCGCTCACCTGAAAGGGCCTGCAGGGCACAAACTGATGGAAATTTGGGTACTGAACTCCCCTCGGTCCCTTAGGCTTCACAGCTACAACCAGGCAGGCATCCCTCTGCTTTAGTCCATAACCAGTACAACACTGATGCAGCAAAACCTGCCTGGGAGGAGACTAGTGCACCCAAGGTACATTTTAAAGAGCAAAACGTTAATTTTTAGGGCAATGATCCTCCTCCTCAGGAATCTTATCATCTCCTGCTGGGTGAATGAGAGCAATGCCTGGCGCTTGCCAGGCTGGCTCAGTCAGACATCGCACCGCTGCTGTCGTCCTTTGGAAAGCACGTGGGGATGGCTTGGCAGGGCGAAAGGTATTTCTTAAAATGGAAGTCTCCTGATCCTATGCCTTAGAAAATCTTCGTTAATTAAATTGTAGTTGCCGACAGAGAGGGTATTTTTCCTGGCAGTTAGATGGCTGCAGGATCTGCGGGCCCCAGGCAAAGCCAAAGGTATTTGATCCAGCAAGATGTTAACTGCCAGGAAATATCCCAAGACAGCGTTATTGCTGTGGTACGCTTAATAAAACATTCTGGTCTTCCTCTGGCACCATAGGCACTGGGAAGACGTGGAGACAACATCCAACTGTTTGTACGTCTGATTCAGCTTGGCGGGCAGAGAGCAGGGGTGCGGGGCGCTGGCACCCCTTAGCCCGTCAGGGCGGATGTGTGGCCTGCACCAGCACGTTCCCCTCCAGAGCAACGGGGAGGCGGGCCAGAAAAAAAACAAACAAACATGTTTACTCAGCTTATTAACACCTGTAAACCCATGGCAGTGTTGTTTCTGATGCCAAAAGCAGGGTCACTTGAGCAGAAAAGGGGCTGCTTTTGCAAAGGGCGTTGTTTCTTGCGTTTTTCTCTCCAAACACTGCTTCTGCTGTGACAGTACCAGGGTGTTTTGTTATTGCTAATTATAGAGAGCAGACAAAAAAGGACTTTGCAGTCCATTGTGGATTAACACTGTGAGAGAGACTAGGCCGATAATCTCTATTTTGTGGTAGGAACTGGGCTATGGCCACACAGCAAGTCAGCAGTAAAGCTGGATTAGCTTAGGCTTGCAAAGAAACTCTCTGCCACTTTGTGGGGAAAGAGCAGCGTGGGGGTCAGCTGGACTGGACCTGTTCCCAGATATCCTCTGTAACCCTGGGACCTCCCTCTTCCCTGCCTGCAGAACAGGTTTAAAAAAAAAACCTGTTTATTTCTCCAAGTTTTCCTCCAAGCACAGTGCAACCCTGATTCCCCCTTCCACCCCACATCTCGCAAGCTGAGCCAAACCATCGTTTCCTGGGACAGCGTCAGACAATAGCAGCACTCGTGGGAGAGCAGGCCTTCATCAACCCACATCACGCCAGAATTAATGGCTCCTTTAATAAAAGTGAGTGAGATCATCACTCTTGGCTTAATTTTTCCTTTTTATTGCTTTTTACATGTACAAGTAATGATCAGCTGCTTAAATATCTCTAAAGCCAACACTTAAGGACATGTTCACATCTCTTGCTCTCTAACGAATGGCAGTGTCATTTCAGAGGGAGTTTTCAGCACGTTCCTGGACCAAAGTGTGAAGCTTCTTGTAGGACCGGCTCCGCTGTGATCTCCCATCCTTCAAGACTCCTGAAACAGGTCAAGTCCCATTAAAATAGCAAGATGCACTGGTCCTGCAGCCAAGTGCTCAGCGCAGGCTCAGGTTGGATACCACATGCAGGTTTGAGGAAAAAGGCAAATGTCTCTGTGCTTGTCTACACTGCCTGTGTTAAAATAGGACCCTCACAAAGCACCAGGTACAGCTTCAGACATTCCCTGGCTTTCCAAATAAGCTTCCAAGAGATGTCACCAGATTATAATTATAGGCTGAAGGCTTTGTTTCCCCTTGTTCCCCAAAAGAATTTCTCGACAGCACGAGCCCTCCATTTCCCCACTCCATCCCATAATGAGCATCAGAGTCAGCATCAGATGTTATTGAGGAGTTATTTAGATATGCAAGAGCCTAAATGCAAGTGAGGCTCAATGTGATTTTAATTTCTAAATGCCTGTATCACTTCAAAAAATGAGTTTAAGGCTCTAAATCGCTTCTGAAAACATTCTCTTTCCCTCAGGTATTGCTTGTGTGCAGAAAAAAAGTTCCCGGTGCCCAGCTGTGTTTCTGCTGAACTCACCAGCAAAATTATGGTTTAAGGGGAGAGATAAGATTTACCCACTCACTTGATCCTGCTGGTTTTTATACAATATATGCCATGCACAGGATGTGCGGACCCTGAACCTGCTGCCCTGAGGGGATTTTCAGCTCGTGGCTCCATCCCAATGCCCAGAGAAGGAGGAGAGCTGCCGCAGGAAACCCCAGCGCAAGTGCTGCTCCGGCACAGCGCCGGAAGGTTAAGCCATTATTGTCAGTGCATTGACTTCTTCCTCCTGCTGTATGAAAAATTGATTTACCGGCGCTGTAAGGAATTTACAATGTACATACATGGGTGTAATTGGTTAGAGCACTCACTGAGAGACAGAGCAGCCCATCTCGCAGCACCCGGCCATGTGCCCACGTCTGCGGATTCACGGGAGATCACCCTGGTGGGGCTGAGCTGGAAGAGTCTGCCCACTGCTGCACGGCAGCACAGATACAAAAATTAATAGTTTTCTTTTTTTTTCCACCTACCGTTAATCTGCAACGTGCATGAATTGTAATTAAGCTCGTTTAAAGCCAGGCATTGTATGCAAAACATTAATAACAGCAATATAGTCATCCAGAGTAGCTCCATTTGTCAAAATAACAGCACGGGGGAAAAGCACGTCTTGCATATCTCCAAGTGTGAACGAGCAGCACTGAGCTGTGCTACTCCTTTGAGGTGGAAGGCCAGGACATAGCACTTCTCCAGACCTCTGGAGAAGGTCTGCAAACCTTGTAGTGGTTTCACTGAAGCGCATCTTCCTGGGAATCCCTACAAAAATCTCACTGAGGTTAGTGAGGTTAACGAGCCCATTGCCTGGCATGGTGTTAGCATTGGGTTAGGGAGCTCTGGAAATGTTTAGGGGTGTGGGGAGGGTCCAGGTAGCCAAGGGCTTGAGGCCACAGAGGTAAAGCTTATCCTGCTTGGAGGGCAGGAAACATCCACAGAAATGAGTTGGACCTTTGTGCTGTCTTTTCTGTTTGACTCCAGCCCCCTTGGGTCAGCTACACTGGCTCGTGGTAGAACCTCCCACAATCAGGTGATGAGGCTTAACAGAAATCAAGGAAAGGCTTCAGACCAGGGTGGGGATAATTAGTCATTGATTGCCTGAGCTCTGCATGCACAGATACAGTTAAAAACAGACCAGAAGCTCTGAGTTCACTGTGTTGGTAGGAAAAGTGAGGAAGGGGATGGTTTTCACTGAACGTATACCAGGAGACTATGGACAACAGTAAGTGCCTTGAGTTGCTTGTTTATTCTTTGGGAGAGTCAATGAGGGTTTGAAATTTCTCCTTCCTTCCCATGAAACCCCTGCACCTCAGAAAAATCCTGCTGTTCGTACTGTGCTGCTCTCTAACGTGCTCAGGTTCAGTGAGCTGCCCCAGTGCAGGCAGGGATTTCATCCCTTGGCTTCTGCAACTTGCTGCACGAAAAGCTGCCAGCTCCGGGGGCTGCCTGCATCCGTGCTGTAAGGCTGATGTGTCCCAGCTGGGTCCCTGCCCCATGCCAAGTCACTGCCTGTGCACAGGGGATGTGGGGTGGGGATTTTGGGACATCTGGCAGCCCAGGCTGTGTGACATCTGGAAAACCAGGAGTTTGCTACCCAAAGTGGGACCAAGCAGGTCTGGGATTTGACTCCTTGTCTGCGACCTTTCGGGGCGAGGTCTGGGAGGGAGTAATTTTTCTCTCCTCTGCTTTTGTGATTGCGTCGGTGCGTTTGCTGGGGCTGTGCTGGCTGAGTGCTGACAATCTGGGAAGGCTGCATTCTTCTAGGAGGAAAAACTGGGAAAGTAGTTACATCTGTGAAGTCTCCAGCCTATCTCGGCTGCCAAAAGTGCTAAGTAACAAAACTGAAATGCACTCCAGTTTCAGACGCCACGGACTTCACCGTCTTGAAAAGGGACCTCTTCCCACCATGACTTGTGCGACAACCTCTGGGAAAATGAGAGCAATGAGGGTGCGAGGCAGACTCTCGCTTGCACTTGTGTCTGTTTTGGTGTGAAAGACCATGTAAGGCGCTGGCTGAGAGGAGGAATCGGTGATTAGAGAGTTTTTGTGGCTCTGCAGATGCTCTGCTCCAGAGGAGCCCCCAGGGCAGCCCTGCCAGTGGCCGGCAGTTGTAAGCGTCTGAGCTCTGGTTCCCAGCAGAGATGCAGATGTTCCATGTATTTAGCCTGTGATTCCTTGAGGTTCCCCTTGCGCCGCCTCACCCCTGCCCCTTCCTTTCTCTGTCAGTCGGTGGATGCCCTGACCCTTGTTAGTGAACAGGAGCCCTCTAGGGCTGTTTATTATTTAATACTGCATTTTTTTGCTTGCTTTTTTCTATTTATCTTTCTGCCACTTAGTGCCCCACATTGAAGCCCTTGATGTGTTGTCAAATCCCTCCATGAGATATTTGACTGAAATGTGTATCACCCGCCCGCGTAATTCTGGCTGACAGGGAAAGACTTTCTTGCTCTGCAGAGAAATGCAACAGTGGCCTTCTTCCACACTCCGCCTTTCTGGCAGAACTCAGATGAATTGCTTAACTTCAAGCAAATTTGATAATAAGGTTGAGGTGTCAAAAGAGGTTACATTCCAGAGCATCATGGTGCTTTATTTAAGGAGAGAGATCATGTTTGGCGTTTTTTGGTTTTTGTTTTTGGGTTGGTTGTTTTGGTGGTTTTTTTTTTTTTATTTCCCCAAAAGGACAAAAGTATTTGTTCCTTGCTGGCTGCCAGGTGAGGCTGGGAACAAGGCTGCAGGTGATCTCATCCTCGCAGACCTTCGCAGGGGATTGTCCATCCCCTGTGTCCTGGCAAGGTAGGATCAATATCAGCAGGTCTGGGATGCAGAGAAACCTCCACCAAAAGCAAGGGATTGGCATTGCCTGGGCCCCATTTTTTGCTCTGAGCGTAAGCACTGAGTTGCTATTCTGCAAACGACCTTTGCAACCCGCCTGTGCGCCTTTAAGTTGCTGTAACCACATGTGAAGCAGTGGTCTTAATAATAACACTATTCACACCGGCGTCTCCTGGGCAGCTGAATGACAGTATGAATGTGGATTAATATTCCTTAGCCTCAAGGGACCAGGAAGGAGCTGATGGAAGCATAGCTTGTGAAATTAATAATCACCACCCACTTGGAGGAAAAGGAATTGGATTATAGGGACTCCAGAATTAATAGCATCCTGGGCAGGCAGAGGCTATTGAAATATTCATCAGGTTCGGCTAACGCAAGGCGATGAGAAGCAGGCGAGGTGTGATGCATTATGTAGCCACGGGCCATGCTGAACCACCTTTCGTGGCCGTGGGGGCCGGTGCTTGGGAGCCGGCTCCTTTCTGCGCAGCGGCAGCGTGGCCCTGATTGGGCAGGGGTGCACGGTTATTGACGGAAACGTGCGCATCCACCGACGGGCGCTGCCAGGTATTTTTATGCACGGCATAAACAAAGCAGTGAGGGATGCTCTTGGGCTGAAGCAGGGGAAAACGGGGGGAGAGGGAGTTGAGGATTCAGCATACAAAGAGTTTGCCTGCCTGAATCCTGGGGGCTGTGGAAATGTCTGGATTTGAGCATTTCTGTGCCGCTTGTGTGAGGCTCCAGCCACAGTGGGGTATCGCTACTGGGACCTGGCAGTGGGACAGGGCAGAAGCCTGGATGTGTGAATGGGCTCCTCTGCTCCCGAGAGCCTCATCCTGCCTGCGTCAGTGGGAGAAAATAACTGACCGCACTCCTAAGCACACACGAAATTGGTGAGGAAAACAGTGAACTCGCGGTGTCTCCCAAAGGGTGTCCCTAAAAGTGGCCATGGCCTACCAGGACCTGCTAAGCCCTGCAGCGCTGGAGACCTTTGCAGAGGGATGCCTGCTGCCAGCTGGGAGGGAGCTGGATTCGATTTAACTGGACAAACGGCCTCCAAAAAACTCCTTTTGGGAGCTTTGCTGACAGGCAGGCCCTGTGCGTGCCTCCTAAACCTGCTGGTACCAGACACGCATGTCCCTGATGTGGGTGAGGGAATGGTCAGAACGGCGATGGGTTGTCTGCGGGGTGCAGCACAGCTTCCATCCATCCCCTCTCCATCCCTCCCTTCCGACACTCGGGCAAGGGCGACAGCAGCTCCGTGGACTCTGCTGCCAGAAAAATGAGATATAACTCTGCTCCTCAGAGGCCAATGGGACCCCCTGAGAAGCCGCTGTGGGCCAGGTGCTACCAAACACCAGGGAGGCTTGAAAAAGGAAAGCGTGTACGGGAGAGCGAAGCCACCACTAAACTGAATTGGTCGTGCTGTTAAAGAAGGAGGTATTGCCACCACGAGAGTATGTCAAAGCAAGTCCTGCAAGTCCATATGAGATGTGCAGGGAGCCCGTTGTGCTGCCAGCATGCTGAATGACTCCTTGAGTGGGTATTTGAAAGGGTAGATCACTGCAGGGGATCATTAGTTAATCAGTGAATTAAAGATTCCCCAGAAATAAAACATTACACAGTAAAAAAAAAAAAAAAATCCTAAGTGTGTTTTCCACAGCTCTGTTCTCTTTCAAGAAAAACAGTTGGTTTTGATTTAGTCCTGCCTAGAGGTAATCAAATAATCTCTGTTAAAAACCTGACCCTCACAGGGTCCAGGGGCCAGCCCATCCTCCTTTCCTGGTGGTGGCACATCCAGAAAAGCTGCCATTACCATTGCACATGTAGGAGCTGGTCTAAACTTCAGTGGTTTTGCAAAATACATCTCTCGTTCATCGCCCCAGGCTACACAAACTTGGGTTAAGCCCAGATGAGTTTTCTGGTGTGGAGCTCTCGCTGGTCACAAGCTGGATTCATTGGCAAATGGATTTGGTTTGTTGTGTTTATAGCAGGGAAGGGAAGCAAACTCTGGATGTGACCCAATGCACGTTTAAAATCAGCAGGAGCCTTTCCAGTGAAGCAAGGGGTGTGTGCTGGTCCTGCTGTAGGTATCTCAGGAGGCATCGTGAAATGTCTCAGTGGGAAGTGTCCAATAAGGTCCTGTTTGTGTTTGGTGAGAGGAGTCCTAAGGGACCTGGATTGGTGTCCAGGGGTGCCTGTTGCTGGTTTTTTGTATTGATGGCTTCAGAAAAGGCATCCTAATGAGATTTATGAGGCTGGTTTAAAACGGAGAAGTTGCCTTGCCAACAAGACACGTCTGTTACATAAAAAATACGATGATGAAGGGATGACAGCTTTGTATCCATAACACTTTCATCCTAAGATGCCTTTATGCAACTGCTAAATATTTCATTTCTTTTAACTTTCAGCCTTGGCTACTTTTAGCAGGTAAAGATGCAAAAAGCCCTCTGCCCGACATGGGTGGGGTGGGAACCGGTTGGCATGGGGCAGACACAATCCATAGCCAGCACGGCCATCTGTTCTCCAGCCCCTCCAACACTTTCCACACCGTCCAGCTGAAAAGTGTGTTGTGGATTTAAGGTCTGGTTTAAACTCTGAGTTTACCTTTGTAGCTGTCTTTGATTAGGAGTTGAACTTGATCTGGAGAAAATACCTCATGGCTCTTTTTCACCAGAAGAGCTGTGATTTCCTCGGGGTAGGATTTGGGCTGTTTTCCACACTGGTGTGATTGAGGCAGCGCAGGTCCCGAGTGCGGGCTGATCATCGGCATCAGGACACAGCCTGTCCTGTTGTCCTCTCCTAAACGGGTGGATGGCCCAAGCAGTGGCACTGGGGGACTCATCTGTTGTCCCTATCCAATTTTCCCCACCGTAAGCACTGTCCCAGAGAGGATATACATGACTTGACATGCTTTCTGCAGATGTGGGAAAGGCAAGGTTCATCCATTTGAATTTTGCTGGAAGCAGGGAAGGAGAGCTTTTCTTTTTCTCTGGCCTCCTTTCTTTCAAGCTTTTAAAAAAAAAAAAAAAAAAAGAGAAAAAAC
>WHYT01016634.1:185019-239421 GCA_009806455.1 Tetrax tetrax | reverse complement strand
AAAAAAAAAAAAAAAAAAAGAGTCAAAACGTCAAACCAGAGAATGTTATTGATGTGGCAGGTATATTTTCTTCTTCAAAAACTGAAATTCTCCCCTAACTCCGTCAGCTTGAATACTGCAAGTAAACATATTTCACTTTTATTTTTTGCTGGTGGACCAAAGGCTAGGGCTGAGATTGGCAAAGAGACCCTGTGGAGTGTAATCCTCTGCCAGGGCTGTCCCGCAGCCTCTGTAGTGCTGCGGATGGATGGGCCAAGTGGGATGTGACTCCTCCTGCCCAACGTGACGTGTCCACGTTAGGTGAGGGGGACCAACTCGCACCTCCGGCCCTGTGCGCTGGGCTGCCCTGCTGGCTTTCACATCCCGAGCTGGGCCGAGAGCCTGCCCTTCGTCCTCCTCACCTCTCCCACCTAGCATGTGAATGGTTAAGCGGCTTGAACTGCCTGCTCAGGAAAGCACTTTGTTTGCCCTGAAGTGGGGGGTGAGAAAAAAAAATCTGGAAAAAAGGACCTCTGGGAGACCTTGTAAGATTAAGCCAACATACCAAGCTGCTGAACAATGGTTGACATAGCAGGGCTCCACTCCCCGTCCCTCCCCCGGCTCCTATAGATCACAAACATATGCTCCGTGCACGCGGGCTCAAAGTCTTTTATTTCACTATGTTTCAGTTCCTGTCTATCGTCTCTTTTTATTCCGCATGTGACACAAAAGTTAATTTGAGAAAAAGGATAAAGTGTCACATTCTCTTGAGGAATGAACATGTAAATGGCCTGGAAGCAACATCATTTTTCTCTCCCTTTTTCTTTTTTTTTAAATTTTTTTTTCTTCCCTACTGCAAAAGCAGCATTAAATCTGCTCTTCTGCTCTGCCATTTCAGCAGCTGCTTCCCTGGCATCAGGGAGGATGGATGGGCCAGCGGTGGAGCGAAGCTTGGGGCAGGGGCCTTGCAAGTTGTCCTACCCCCATCCTAATGCACTTCTGCTGCCGGGCTGGGGACACGCAACCCTGCTCTGCCAGCCCAGGCTGGGGACACGCAGCACCTGGCTGGCTGGACGTTCCCACCTGGAGCATCTGGGATGGGCAGTGGGAGCACGTCCACGTCTGTGGATGCAGATGCTCCAAAATGAGCAGTGGGACCTCAGCTTTTGGGCTTACTGAGGATGCGGCCCACAATGGTGCACTTACTGCAGGGGGTTAAATGTGGGTGCTCTTTGTGCCTCCTACCAGCCAGAGTAACAGGGAAGAAAAAAAATGAAGGATTTTGTTATAGATTACTTTGGAAGGAGGGTTGCTATTCTGCAGTGACTTTCAGAAAGGGAGGGCACAGGCGCGTGTCAGAGGCTCCGGTTGTGCAGAGAAAAATACATGGCTCTAGAAAATAACCCTCCCTTTAGAAAGACTTCAGCACTATAACAAAATATTAATGTTTAAAGATATTCCTTCTTAATATTTCAGGAAGCAATTGGAAGTCCTACAGTATAGTTCATTCTACTTTTTAAATGGAAATATTTAACTTGGAGCAAAAGAGCTCACACTGGCTCCAAGATAAACTCTCCTTGGCAGTTGCAGCTCATGTATAATGCTAAAAGCAGCTCCATCTTTGGGGTGGCATTTTTTTTTTTTAGCTCATCTTGGACAGCCAAGCTCCGAATTAAATGGAGGGCTTGAGCAGCTGCTATTTTGCCGACGAGTCCAGAAGCTTGTCTGTGGCGGGGGAGCGGGGGGCGAAGGGCTGTCTGGATGGGGAGGCAGGATCAGTGCGAAAGGCTGGGCTAATTAAATCCGGAGAAGTCACCAGAGAGCCCAGTGTTTCTGCATATTATATCTTCAAAGCTTTCCCTTGTGCAGGGCGTGATAAGAAGAGGGTCATCTCGACACTTTCATCTTCTCCTGAAAGGGCGAGCATTGAGCTAAATAAAGAAATAAATACATGTTGATTACATGGGGAGGGAGGGACAGAAATATCTGCCTGTTCAAACAGCTAATGTGTCTCCCAGGGCTCCATGTGCTCCTTCTGTTTATTAAGAGTGCAATTTATTATTATTATTATTATAACCTGCCAATCAAGTGTCGTATTGTGTGAACTCCTGTTTTCACACATACCCACTGGCTTCTGACACCGGCCAGCCTTTGCCAGCGCTCACACGTCTCCCCACCTTTGGCAGAAACACAAAAGTGGAAAAGGTGACGTGTGCAGGGGATGTGTCTTGTCCTATCATCGGGGATTTGTTGAAGGAAGGGCTGGAGCAGGTCATCCCAGCTCTGTTTCGGTGTCACGGCTTATGAGGGTCTTTTCTCTGCCCTTGGAAACGCTCAGCTCCAGTAAGTTTCTTTACCTGGGAGCACTTGACATTTCTGAAAAATCAAATGTGCAGTTCAGATTTGGAGTCTTATAGAAGAAAACACTACCAGAGTGCCCAGAGATCCTCCAGTGCTGTGTCCACGTGAAAGAGCAGGGGTGCAGGCTCAGTGCCCCAGGCAGCTCCCTGGAAGCTGCCGTGCACTGCAGGAGCTGTTGGCATCCCTAAAACTCCAGAAAACCAGGTGAAAGTTTCCAGTGGTGGTTTGTTTGTTTGTTTGGGTTTTTTTAGGGCTGATACAGCATATAAGCCTTCAGCCTCAGGGGGTTACATCAAATGGTTACTCCTCAAGGCTTCTTGATGAGTCTCAGCAAGGCAGAAGGTGGCTTCTTCATCTCTTCTGCTGCCGTCTGAATGGAGACACAGACCTGTGGACCAGCGCAAAGGCTGCTTGCAGGCAGCCAGGCAGCTGGAAGTCCCAGCAAAATGACTAAATTCCTTTTTTTTTTCAGCTCAGGCATATAAACTTGGGAGTAGAAAATGAGGATATGTCTGGGGAAAGCCAGACATGCGGAAGCCATGGTCGGCTTCCTGTGCTGCTCCGGTCAGGTGTGGCAGCAGCAGCCACGGCTTTGCCGGCGCGCCCGGCTCACGTCGGTGGTTCGGAAGGCAGCGTGGGAGCATCGCCACGGGCCTGCCCGTTCCTTAGCCTTGTCCCAGGGCACCTACAGCTGCCCACTGCAGGGCGTGATATCAGGCGAGATGATAATTATAGAGTGAAATGTCAGCATCATTCACAGGAGCATCATTACCCATTAGCTAATTAGGCATTAGCCATTCCAGCACTGCTGTTAGTTGCTTTTTAAAAAGCCACTGGATATTAGGAGAGAGAAACAATTTGAAATTGCACTTATAATAGTACGTTTGAAAGAGCAGGGAGTCCTCTGATGCTTTCAGCACGTTAGAAAGCAATGCCTGGTTCACAAACACCTCTTTTGTTCCCAGCTCAGCGGTGAGGAAAAGAGGAAATACGTGCACATTTCTGGATGTGTCCTATGGAAAAGGACATGATTTCATATGGGCGAGGATGTGAACTTGCAGTGACTTGGGGGTCTATTCTGTAGTGGTAATGGGACCAGTGAAAAGTTTGGCAGGGACGTTGTGCTCGACCAAGATCCATGTTTCAACCTCAGTTTATATGTTGGATGTGGGAAAGTCTGCTTTCTGGGGATGGCTTTGAGTTTTAACTTAAAAACCTGCACCTGTGAAGACTGAAATGGCTCTTGGTGGTTGCTCTAAACCTTCTCCCGATGCTCTTGGGATCGTGGTTCACCCCTTTCCAGGGGAGAGGTCCAGGGCTGCTCTTGCCTACGTGGCAGCTCAGCAGGACCCCAGCCCCGCCTGGGCGAGTTGTTGCTTTTGGTAACTTCACAATAAAACTCCTGTGTTTTCGCTTCACTGTGAGTGGCCTGAACATGACAGTTTGCAGGAGACTTTGTGGTTTCCTGCCGGTCTTGTACCGCAAGGAAACCTCCACGGGCTCGCTCTGAGACTCTCTAGAAGGAAAACTAGCGAAGATGAGTGGGAGTGGAGAGCCCTTGGGAGGGCATCTTTGGCCGGGTTTCAGTCCCAGGCTGCAAGCTAGCTAACCTACTTCCTTCAACACCAGGCGCCTCTGAGCCAGCGCTACCTGTGACCGCTGACACCGCATCTTTGCTTCAAACCTCAGCTGCCAGAGCTCGCTGCCTCCAAAGGATGCTGCCGTATCCTTGTCCTCTCCATTCACAATAAGAACATAGGGCAGGAGGGAGACTCCTTCAGGCATCTAGAGCAGGGAAAACGTGTGGTGGAAGGTGGCTCTTCTCACAACAGTGGGAAAAGAAGATCCATATTTATATAGATCTGCCATCTGTATGTAAACCTGGGGAATAAAGAATGATTTTATGTACGTTGGATGAGGGAGCCATGTTCTCCTTTTAAATGAAGCAAAGATTAAATTGGTCCCAATAGGATGACTCTTAATTCCTTCCGCTTATACATTCTTGTTTTATTACGCTTGTGCGATAGCAGCGCTTTGTAAGGAAGACTGAACAGATAATGTAATCAAAGAAGGTCCATAGGAGTGATTTGCCTGAGTTATCAATATTTCTGATGCTACTTTCTGGGTTATTTTCTTCATATTTCTCCATCACTTCTTGGCAATTCAGCTCTGTGTTTAACAAGAGTCTGGGAGAAGCTTCTGCTCCTCTGCCTGCCACCCAGACGGTGAGCGAAGGCTCTGCCTCCTGACACCCCCGTTCACTCTGAGCTCGGCGCGTTATGTTTCCATTCAGTGTATCTTTGTACCTCTCAGTTTGCAATTAAGAAGGAAATACGGCCCAGGCGTCCTCTCCACATTACAGCAGGGAGAAGGCTTTTTTATGGTAGGCAGTAAAGGCATTGCAGCAACCAGGTTTACCAGTGATGCTGAGCACTTACAAAACCCACGAGCTGCTCTGAGCTCACACACATCCAAAATCCAGTACACCCCACACCAGCTGCTTCCAATGGTCCTGGCCCTGAGGTGCTGGGAAGCTCCAGCTGCACTTGACTGTGATATAGCAGATATTTAGGCCTATTTCAGGGCAGAGGAAAGTTAAAAATGGAAAGCCGTGGACAAAAGTTCCCAGCTGAAGTCTGGAAATTAAGGGAGATGCTACATGAATGGGATGTGAGCTGACCCGGTGCTCTTGAAAGGTTTCGCTGTCTCCTTCAGTGTGCAACAGCCGAGGCTTTGGAGGGAGAAACGAAGGATGTGAGTCTTATTCCTGGCTTGCGGACTATGATTGTTTTGTTTGGGAAATGGTGTATTTAAAACTAGGTTTTGGTATGGCTGTACCTCCCTGGGAGGGCAGGGAGCTGATGTGAAGCACACATGTTGGTGAGCAATGGGTCGGTGCCACGTAAATTCTCAGGACGGAGATGCGCCACGCGGAAAGGGCTCCTTTGGCTGGGGGCTGTTTCCAGTGTATGGCGGGGTCAGAAGGGAACGGCAAGGTGGTGGCGTGTCGGCTCCCAGACACGTCAGAAAGCCCTGCAGCGCTGGCAGCGGCACGGCCACGGTCACTGCTCAGAGACCCCGGAGCGAGCCAGCGTGAAGATTGAATTACGGAGGGGCCGTGTCCCTGTCCCTGCGGGAAGTGGCTCATGCGGCCGGGCCATGTGCTGTGCCGAAGCTGTGTCAGGCTGTCTGCACAGGGTTTCTGTACCTGGGCACTAACTACAAAAGTTCAGCTTTTGGAGCAAAAACAAAAGCCAAACCGAGCAGCTGCAGGGTTTTGGGTTGAAGTACAAGCTCTCATCTTCCTTTGCTGCTGAAGACCAGAACATATTTTGGTTTTGGTGGGTGAAAATCTCTGTGATTTCTTCTAAAATGGGATTTCCTGATCTAGATATGGCCTGGAAGAGGGGAGAAACCTCCTGCTCCCTGTGCAATTGTCCATGGGTGCTGCCCAGGGTGAAGCCCACGGGCAGTGCTGATGTGGGTCTGAGCATTGAGTGAGGCCAGCTTTGCCCCAGCCTGGTTCCATGGCTTCCAGGTATGAAATACAGAGCCAGGAAAATTCCCTCTACTTTGAAGGAAATTCAGAAATAAAATGCAAGGGGCAATTTTATTTTTTGCCTGGTTTAACTCCAGCGATGTTCCTGATGCCGTGCTAGGAGGGGTCTGTGACCCTGAGCGATCCGGTGCTAAGCGAGGCGGTTTGTGTTTCAGAGGCACTTACCCTCTCTGCGTAGCAATAAATTTTATTGAGTGTGTGTGTGTGTTAAATACTTTCCTCGACAAATGTGCACATGGGGTGTATATGTACAGTTTAATAGTTATCACTCTATACTTAATAGGATTACAGAGATCTGCAGACAAATGAACATATCACTGTATAGCCTTATCACTGACTGATAAGTAAAAGCCTAAAGATGGTTGAGACAATTATGTTTTGATGTTCATCTTAATACTTGTTCAGGAGACAAAGTGAATAAATCGCTTTGCGGCGCCGCAGCTTGGAGGCAGGCGCCTGCCTGCGGCAGGGATCCAGCCTTTTCCTGGCCAGCTGAGGGATACGGCATCCTCACCTGTGTTGCAGGGTCAGGCTGGAGCTTTGTCCTCCCCCTAATCTCTGCAAGATGGACACAACCCGAATACAGCCCCACCGAGCTCCTCGCAATATCAGCTCTCAGATGTTTTCCCAAAACTGTTGTTGTCACCTTGATTTCCATGAGGAAACTGAGGCACAGGACACGATTGCAGCCAGCTCATGGGAAAGTGGATTCAAAACCTGTGTGTCTTAAGTTTGGGGTTCACGTGTCCGTGGCTTGGCACATAGTGCTGGCTGTAGCAGCCACAAAAAAAAGGGCTTTTTGTAGCTGCTCTGTTGGTATGGAACAGGGGGATGGGGAATTGGATCAGAGAAGAGCCTTGCTGGGAGGGAATATTCCCACCCTCCTGTACTTTTTGGCCATACTCTTGTGCTAATCTGGAAAAGCTTTCTGGAGGTATTGAAAACAGCTGCCCCGCTAATTAGGGTTGGGAATATTTGTATCACTGAAAGTGTTAAATTGCTTCATTACAACAAAAAAGGGAGACACTTTGATCCAGAAAATTAGATGACTTCAACTTTATATGAAGTTGGAGCTCTCCTTAGTATTTGAGACACAAAGCAAGAAAAAATAAATTGGGAGACACTCTCTGCTATTCTGTGTGGGCACACGTTCAGGAGTGAGCTGTGCGGCGTTAGTCAGCGTGGTGCTTCAGACCGTGAGCGAAGGTCCCAGGTTATGCCAAGCAATGCAGTTAAAGTGGAAAATTTACAACCAAGTGAATTGTAAAACAATAGTGTGCATTGGAAACAACATCAACAGTCTTCAAAAATAATTGATTATGGCATAAATCCTTTGTTTATATACGTGAAGCGCCGTTGAAATATCTCCAATTTTCTTTGAGCGATTTCAGTTTAATCCAAACCCGTGTTTTTCTAGTGGGAACCGTTTCAGAAAGGACTCCACGGTGATGTAAAGCAGCCTACAGACCAAACCATGCCTGGCTCTGGTGGACCTGCCTCCACAAGGAGCAGAAACAGCAAACAGCTCATCTCATCTAGTTACGGAGCTTGGCCAGGATTTGCAGCTGGGGCTCCGTCTGGGGTCTGCGTGGCTCCTTCCTTAGAGGGGGACATCCCCCAAACTGGGAGGCGCATCTGCAGCGGGGCTGGGGCATGGTTTGCGGCAGGGCTGCCCGCAGGAGTGGAGCTGGGCTCAGCTGTGCTGCTCCCCACGCTCTCCACGTGAGCAAGCTGCCTTGAGCTGGAATCTCTAATCTCTTCTTATCTCTACATCCTTATTCCAGACAGGCTTTTCCTCCTAACAGGGTGTAAAGAAAGCAGGGGGATCTACTTGCCACTACCTGCATTGAAATAGCGCTGGAGCATTGTCACCTTTAAATCTCACCAGGCAGATGCTTTTGTAACATCTTAAACCCAACCAATGAACCCAGCACCAACCTCCCTGATAGACAGGGGAGGCAAAAGATTCATCCTTCCACACACCTTAACAACAGGAGGGCAGTGATATTTCAAAGGTGAGACAGACGGGTGAAGGCAAAGGACGCGTGGGAAGCACAGAAAGGACGCAGACGTTAAAGGTGAATAGGAGGGCAGCAGTGCTCAGCACTACCAACGCTCCAGCCGCAAGATGAGACCTCTGGAGTCCACGCTGAAGTGGAATTGCACGCTTTTGGCTCTTGTTTACTCTGCAAACAGAAAGTAAAAACTCCAGCCCCGCTCTCTTCCAGGGAGAGCGGCTGCCATGGCCACGATACGCTGCTGCGGAGAGGGGCTCTGAATGTCCCGGCGGGTTGGTTGGCGCTGCTCTCATCCACCTTTACAAGGCAGCTTCAGGTGGGGTGAATAGCTGTGTATTTGCAAATGTTTTCATAAAATAATCAGTTGCTGATTTACTAGCAGCTGAGATGCTGTTAGCTTCCAACAACTCCAGCGCAGCTGCAGCTGTATGGCCTGGCGCTGCACGGGTTGGGGCTGGCCAGGTAAAACAAGCCCCAGCCTTTCAAGAGGGATGCTGTGTTCAGAAAGTCTGGGAATATTGGGTAAATACAGCAAATGTGGCACCTTCCATCCTGAGAACCCCACCTCCCCCCCGCAACGTGTGCATATACCTAGGTTTATATGGAAACTACACGTAAATCGGCAAAACCACCGAGAAGCAGGTAGAGTGGTGGTGAAAAGTGGTATTTTTATCTTAATAGATTTGCTTGGGTTTCTTCTCTTTCTTTTTTTTTTTTTTTTTTTTTTGATCAACTCATGAACTGTCTTACCAGCTCTCCGGAGAAATGGAGGTGGCGATGTGTGCTGCCACTGGCTTCAGTGGAAGCAAGGATGGCTCTGATTGCCTTTAAGCCAAAGAAAACAGCACAGAAAGGATGTGAAATTCCTTCCTATAAGGCACTAGAGAAGGTATTTACTAGGTGTAGAAGACTTTTTTTAATTTTTATTTTAATGAGGATGAGGAAGACTGAGCAGTGAGTACCAGGCCTGGGTCTGGTAAGGGCAGGCAGTAGGAGCTACATGGAACTGGGGGCAAGGTACAAGGTGATGTCCTGGGACAGGGACTTAGGGTGTCAGCTCAGTGTCTCAGAGCTGTTTGATATAAAAACTTTTAAAAAGTTCATCTTTGGCATGTTTTGCATAAGGGACAATCCCTCCACTCGGACATCTCTTCCATGACATGGGTGTGGAGTCACCACTGAGGCAGGGCCAAAACCCCACTGAAGGAGACATCGCTTGCCCTCGTGCACTGCGAAGCTGAAGTGGCTGTTGCACAACAAACACCTTGTGTACAAAACATCCACACAACTTTATCCAATTACGTTTTGAACCTGTGGCACAAAAATCTGCCGACATCTGTTAAATGTGATGGCATTATCTGTGTCTCCAGAGGTGTGAGGCTGTGGATCACCAGATGTGGAGAGACTGTGTGGGGACTCTGTCCATATGGGCCTGCCCTGGTTTTGCAGTCTCTTTTAGACAGTTGCAGTCAGTCTCCAAAACTGGGTATTATATGGACTTTAGGTTCTCCCTGTCATACTGAAGGCAGAAGGGAACCGCACACGCAACAGCCACCTCCTTGTCCCCGCGTAGGACAGCAGCCTGGGTGAGGAGGGAGCAAAAATAGCTCAGAACAGAGTGAGGAAGAAGGTAAATCCTCCAGCCGTGGAAGGCAATAGCAGGAGGGTCAATTCTCATCTTTCCGATGCTACAGATGTAGCGTCTGTAAGAGTCTTGATTTCTCAGCTCTGCCTCTCCTGGTGCTGGTTATACCCCGTTTTGGCTTCAGCGTTTG
Source organism: Tetrax tetrax (assembly GCA_009806455.1). NCBI lineage: Eukaryota > Metazoa > Chordata > Aves > Otidiformes > Otididae > Tetrax > Tetrax tetrax. The sequence continues at coordinate 229,729 of WHYT01016634.1, read as the reverse complement.
CGACGTGCAACTCTCAGATGAGAACAGCAAGTAGCAGTGGACGAGGCCACCTCCATCCTCATGGCATTCCTGAGCTCGTCCTGCTTCTTCAGAACAGGGAAAGGCAGAGGCAACACTGCAAGCAGGGAATTTCCATCATCTCACTAGTGAGCAAAAGCTCTTCTACTCCAGCCGGGCCAGGGGAGCCAACGGGCACGGGGCAGCCCGGCCTTTCGCTCTGCGCTGTTGGTCACACGTAGGTGAGCTGCACCCGAAGCCTGGATGAAGCAGAACTGTTCTCTTCTGAGGAATTCCAAGGGCAGGAATTCTGAGGGCCATACATGTGTTACTAAGGGAACAAACTGATGTGCAAATCGGCTGGTTTTCTTTTGTTTTTTTCTTCCTTTTTTTTTTTTTTTTTTTTTTTTTTTTTTGGTAATAAAACATAGTAAAAAAAGGCCAACAAGCAGGAGTGGAAAGGTTTGTGTGCAGCTTGAGAGCCCACCTATACAGGAGTCCAAGTTGATTCCTCTGAGAGGGCGGCTCACAGAGCTACTGCTACTATAAAATCATGGAATGGTTTGGGATGGAAGGGACCTTTGAAGGTCATCCAATCCAACCCCCCTGCCAGGAGCAGGGACATCTCCAACCGGATCAGGTTGCTCACAGCCCCGGCCAGCCTGGCCTGGAATGTTTCCAGGGATGGGGCATCCACCACCTCTCCGGGCAACCTGGGACAGTGTTCCACCACCCTCAGTGTAAAAAATTTCTTTCCTAATGTCTAATCTGAATCTGTTTCATTCTCGTTTAAGACCATTACCCCTTGTCCTATCACCACAGGCCCTGCTGAAGAGTCTCTCCCCATCTTTCCTGCAGCCCCCTTTGGGCACTGGGAGCCGCTCTCAGGTCTCCCCGGAGCCTCCTCTTCTCCAGGCTGAACAGCCCCAGCTCTCCCAGCCTGGCCTCACAGCAGAGCTGCTCCAGCCCTCTCAGCATCTGCGTGGCCTCCTCTGGACTCACTCTGGTCTGATGGGTGAGGTTCCCAGAGACATTTCTAGGAACAAAACTTCTGAACCCCACTGGCTTTGAATGGAAGCTGGGTACCTAATTCTCTTAGGCTGTCTTAAATTCGCAGGCAAAAAATAGCCAGTGTACACAGGGGGTGGGGTTTTGAAAGACTGATTGTGCCTGCTGTGAAATGAATTTCCTTTATGCTGCATTTATTGCACTCTGTGGCCCCCATTAATCAGAAAGTTATATCTGGCCTTCACATTATGGTGAAAGAAGTATGTGAAATATTCCAAAGCTGCAAAATTACTCAGGACTGGCTTTTTTTTTTCTTTTCCCCTTTGCATTTGATTTCATCGTGGAAAATAAGTCACTTTTTGTTAATGTCTGTCTAAGGCCCAGTTGTGAACTTGGCTTTGTGTAGGGGGGAGCCTCGCTCCCGTCTGGTCCCGTGCAGCCTTCACCACGGCACCCGGCACGCACCGGGCTGATAACTCAGGGCGCCTTTCTGGGGAGAGTGCGTAGGGGCTGAAGTATGCCCAGGGCTTCTCAGGGTGGGGTTATTCCTATTCAGGTTGGCTTTACAGACTTCCCTTTTCCCAGAAGCCTTTTTGTAAGAAACTGGGATTTGGTTTGGCTATAAAACTGTTGCCTATAAAGTAGCCCCAAAGCGTAAAAAAATTAAAATTTGCAAGAAGGCTGAAATAACATCTACTTTCTCACTTAGTTTCAGTGTAATAATTTTTGTAAGACTGAAGATATGAATCTGGAAAAAAAAAAAGGAGAGAGGATTTTTTTTTTTTTTTTTTACATAAACCAGTAACCTACACTTTGTAGGAGTAGGAAAATGTTTTCCATTAGAACATGTCTGTTTGAGATGCTCAGTTTTTGCGGCTGGACTTATTTCTTCGGTGAATATATGGTCCCAGCAAGGTCTGATCTCAACGGGGCCTGTGATGGCAGCGACAGTACAGGCTATAAATAATACATGCCTCTAAAAACACGCGGCTGCTCCGTGTGTCCCCGGGGCCTGCCCACAGACTGGTCACGGCTGGCCAGTACATTTAAAAGTTGTTAAATCCTGTGTATGCAAGCGTAACGTTAACCACTGTTTCACGGGAAGGGTGAAAAAAAATCTGTGGAAATGCTCTGTGGAACAACTTTACCTTTGTGAGTCCATTCCCCTGGCCAAGGGAGCTCCGCAACCCTTCCCAGGGTTTAAGTCACTTCTGCATAGGTTTCTGCTCAAAGGTGTCTTCATACGGCTCCAGAGCCGCAGTGACAGACTGTCTGTCACTGCGGCTAACCCCACTTCACCCTTCTTCCAGTAAAGAAATTATTTTGGTAAAATGACTGTGGGTAAGTAAGAATTCACTTTTGTAAAGCCTCTTTTTGATGATGCTAAATGAATTCCCAGAGGGTGTATAAACTTTCTCACAATGATGACCATTTGCAGAACAAAGAGGCAATTTTTTCCTCATTTCAGTGTTTTCTGACATTTTCCCCCTGGGGGAATAAATGGGCCCATTATTCTATCAGCTTCCCGGCGTCTGCAGAGCCTGCGTGGGGATGCTCGGGTGCCTCCCGTCTTCAGGCTTTGCTGAAAGCCTTGGTGCTTTGCCGTGACACCCGGCTAGTCTGGGGTGGCATCTGACCGTGCCAGCCTCTAATCTGGGAGCTGCCTCCCAAATTCCTGAGCTGCCGAGCTGGAGCTGCCACACTGGGAAGGTATTTAGCTATCAAACGCTGTCACCTCCACGGGGAGCGGGGGGCTAGATGCCATCCAAAAGGTGCTGAGGTGGGAGGAGCCGATGGGGCTTTTTGGGGAGGGACTCAGCACCCAGAGGTGCATGAAAAGCAAAATTCACAGAGAAGGTTTCTGTTATAGAATCATAGAATCGTTAGGGTTGGAAGGGACCTTTGAAGGCTATCCAGTCCAACCCCCCTGCAAGGAGCAGGGACATCTCCAACCAGATCAGGTTGCTCAGAGCTCCGTCCAACCTGGCCTGGAATGTTCCCAGGGATGGGGCATCAACCACCATTTATGGATCACTCCAGAAAAAAAACCTTCTGATTTTTAGCCTGATGATCCTACTTGTCACCATCCACAACCGGCAATGCTGGTCCGAATGGATCATTCCCAGTGATGGAAACCAGGGATAAGGAACCCCAGGAGGAAAGAGGACATGTGTGTCCCAAGGCCAGTGCCTGCAGGTAGGCAACCACAGCTCGTGGTCCCCAATCACATAGCAGTTGCCAGCACGAGTCCCATCCCAGCCGCAGCTCTGTCACATTGCATAAATCTCCTCTGGTGTGCTCACGGTTTCTCTTGGGTCTCCGAGAGCCGCAGAGATTAGGAAGGCAGAGAGATGGGGCTGGAAAAGAAACAGCAAATTGGAATAACGTATTCTGGAATACTTGGTGTGGAGAGAAAGTTTAAAAAAATATTTCCTTTTCAGTATTGTCTATTGTACAAGTGCTTCCAGGGCAGGTAAAATCTCACTGCAGACGGGTTATAATCCTTATCGATACCATAAATGGAACTATCAAACTGGAAAAGATCACATGGCAGTTAAAATAAAGGTTTGACTTGTCCCGGCACCAGGCTTATCAGGGTTTAGCAGTAAGTGAGTTTTGTTGCTTAGACTGCATTTTGAAAGTTCATTGATTTGCAGCTAATACCAAGTTGTCATAGTTTCATGAGTAAGAGCTTGCCGTTTGCGGAATCAAAGCCTTTTCCTAAATCAATAAGAGCAGATTCAGTGAGATTGCTTGAGCCCACTGAGGCAGGCAGAGAGAGACAACCAGCAAAGTCTCGCAGGCCCCGGCATGAGAGAATGAACACACCAGGTCTTCTGGTCCTCTCCCTGTCTGCACCAAAATGCATGAAATTTGCATGAAAACATGAAATTCGCAGCAAGGCAGCAGATGGGCTGCTGAAAGGGTAACGTCAGTGACCGTTAGGCTGCCCAGTGTTAATGTCGTATGAAGTAATTAGTTGATTGATTTGGTCTCTGGTGGACAGAGACGCTGTATTTCCTGCATTGCTCCAGTCAATACCATTGGATTTTCACACCACTGCTGGTGTGGAGGATGCAGCAGTGCACGCGTGTGGCCACGCTGTGGCTGGAACAGGAGGTCCCCACCAGGATCCCACCACGGCTTCCTAGGCCCCAGCTCCTCCCTACGCGCCCGGCGGAGGCTTCCGGCTCAGGAGGAAGGAGCCTCTCAGTCAGCAGGTTCCTCTTGCTTTTCCTGTATCTTCATCATCTATGGCCCAGACAAGCTCTAAGCTTCCCAGGCGGGAACACGTGTTATTTTCTTACATCATGGAAATGAGTAGAATGGCAGAGAAATGAGGTGGCATTAACTTGTTCAGCAAGGGAAAGGCTGCCAACTTCCACCTTAATTAAACTTCAAAGAGTCCCCACAGGAGAAGGTGAGGGGTCACCGGGCTTCGTGCATTTTATGGCTCACGTAACAGCTTATTTCTAAATCAAACAGTGCAGAATGCTAGAAAGCGGTACTCTGGTATTCGATGTCTCTACTTGAAGCCATGCATAAACACAAAACACACAAAAAATAGCTCAGCGAGGTAGACCAGGGAAGCTGGCACATGCAGCTAACTCTCCCACTTAGCAAACTTGGGCGAGGAAGGCTGATGTCTTTGTGGCACTATATATCTTTAAATGTGAATTTTATGTCTGTGGTAAAAGTTATTACAAGATGAGCCTATTAGAAGTTATCTTGTATTAATTACCTCAGATGTTAGCTAGCTTATAGACAGGAAAATGCAAAGTAACCCAGGCTGGAGGGGAGAAGATGGTCTCAATCAGCTTCTAGGGCAGGTGGAGAAAGGAGGTTTTTCCAAGGGGGATTAAATGTGTTGAGTAGCTGAGGTTCCTGTAGAGCTGTAGTATGCAGCATCCCCTGGCTGGAGCGGGTACCCTGACCCACTCCCCTTCAGCCTCCCGTTGGGCTCGGTGCTGGTTTCCTGCTATTTGAGGGTCTCGTCTGAAGGCACAGTGTCCCTTGCCACCCTACAATAACAAAATAAGACCTTGATTTCAGCAAGTAACTTGAGCACATCCTTAATTTGAAGCACATGGTCCATTCTGTTTCCCGCGCTGCAGAACCTGTTGACATAAGCTCACAATCAGGGAACGGCATAAATCTCTTCCGAATCTTTCCAGTTATCAGCGCACGTGCTAATCTCTGTTAAGCCAGGGGAACATAAGTGTGTGCTTGATGTGGTAGTCCCGATGCTAAGCATATGCTTAAGTGCTTTGCTGAATTGGAAGCCTTGAAAACTAGGGCTGCTACGAGGCCGTAAATAGTATCGCATTTATCCTGAGCATAAAGCAAAGTAAGGATTATAAATCTAGGAGGGAACCCAGCTGTACTAAGCTCCATGGTACAGAGTCTCTCCTTGCTTGGAACTAAATAGAAAACAAAATGCAGTCCTTTGGAGATCCAGACAGTCCCAAGGTTTGCACATTTATGGTTATGTTTAAAAGCGCTGTGATATACGGATGGAAGAGCACATGCTCTGGGAGATCTGGAGATCCAAGCCATGAAGAGAGCAAGTCTAAGCAAAGGTGTCCTCTGCTCTGTCCCAGTTTGATTCCTAGAAGACAACTAAACATTTAAGATTCCAATTTTACCCCTAACACAAGGCAGAATGATGGGTTTCACAGGTAACTGCCTGTCTTTTGCAACAGGCTTTATTCTGGGATACGATTTCTGCATGATAAAACTCTCTTGTGCTTCTCTTCCTCCCTGTTTTTCCAGCCCCTCTCCCTGACCTGCCCTCTCCTTCCACCTCCTCTCCGAGTACGACAGCCACGATATCTCCAGTGAAGTATCTCAGAAACCCTCCCTGCCGGGCTTTCTGTTCTGAGTGCTGGTACAACAAGTTGCATTTGAATGCCATCAGCCCAGCACAACCGCAAATTTCATTTTGCGCATAGAGAGATTATTCTTCCCTCGACGAGCCTTTGTCGACGTCTCTCCCTCCCCTGGCCGGCAGCAGCGTGACAAAGGAGCCTGGCACGCGCGCCCGCGCTCCCTGCCAGCTCCACAATGCCCTCTCTTGTGGCTCGGGCTGCTGATCCTCCTCCTCATCCATCCGGATTTGTCGTATTTGCGGCAGCTCCGTGGCGACGGGGCCGGCTCTCCAGCTCCTGGCTGCGGACAGCGCAAGGTGCATCTGGCAGCGAGGCTTTGTGCGCTGTGATGTATTTCTTTAGCAAACGGTGTCATCGGTTTTTTGGCGTCTTCTGCAGCCCCCTGGGTCAGCTTTCACTGCCAAGGTTGTTATGGTAGATAGCTTGAAACCTGCCTGCAGGTTCCGCAGGTCAGTCTGGAAGCTTGCCTTTTGACCATGACATAAATCAGCCATCGGGGGGAATTAGCAAGCATCTGGATTGGCACAGTGCTGGGACTTGCACGCTGATGGGAGAAGGAAATTCCTTTGAATATTGCTTATCGCCGTTCCCGCCTCATCTTCTCTTGCAGTTTATTTGCACTGTGACATCTTCTAATGCTTTTTCTTACAGTTTCAGCACCTGCAGTCATGTTACTCCTTGACTGTATCAACTATTGTAAAGCCTGCTGCCAGCTTTTGCGGATGCAGATAAATTTTAACCTGTCACTGGACTTCACCCTAATGTTTTGGGGAAATAAAAGCACCAAATCTCACCAATCTCATCCAAACCTCAGTGCCTGGGGAAGAAAAGGGCCAGGGGTGATGAGGAAGGGGACTTCAGCTGTGTTTTTCCAGTGCTAGGGAGACGATTTCATGGTGATCTCTGAACTACAGAATAAATTCTGGTTTCGGCCCAAGCCCAGAGTGACACAGCCCATTTCTGGTTGTGTAGCTAGGAAGTCATTGGCATGACTGAGCCCAGCTCTTACCTGGAGTTTCTAAGAGCAGCTGAAGGATGACCCGTTATTGACAATAACCATCAAAGCTCGCAAAGCCACAGGAACGTTTAGGGAAGGTGACGGTGATGTGTGGTCAGCCCTGCCTTCTTCTGGCCTACACCAGCCAAAAATGTGCCCTGTTAGAAGTCACTGCAGGGGCCGTGTGGGCCAGTCCCATGAAACCGTGACATCCAGGGCCAACACCCAACGTCTGGAGAAGACCAGGCCAAGGGCACAGCACCCTCCGCTCCCCAGTGAACTGCCCCGTTTCACCTCACAACACGAGCATGTTCCCAGAAAACAAAGCAAGCCAGCCAGTATTTAGAGCATCTCTGCGTCTCAAAAAAAGCAAAATCAATTCTGAAGCTAGCCCAAAGGCTTCCTGACTGTGCTGATGTCTCCTAGCCTCCTTTCAGGGTAATATCCCTCATCAGCTCGCTCGCTCCACTCTTCCCCTTTTTCATAAAAGAGCATTTTCCTCGTGGCAGTGAAAATAATGTAACCTATAGATTTATAGCCATGAGGGGGAAAAAATGCACTTCCCTCTACCAAAACACCAGCCTATAAACCCAGAGCCTTTGCAGAGTTGCTTTTACTTCTGCGGGAGCTCCTGCACTAAACCCTCTGCTGACATACAGCATGGGGACAGTGTGGGGACGCTGTCAGGGCTGGCGTTTTCCTGTCCCCAGCAGCGGTAGCAGGGGTATGACCAGCACCCCATCGTAAGGCTTGGGATGTGCTGGGGAGGCGCAAGCACCAAGGCTCTGCTGGGTCCCTCTGAGTTTGCATTTTCCCAGGCTTACTGAGAATCCCGGTGTCAGAGCGATGGGGAGGGTTTGCCAGCTCTGAAAGTAAAACTTGGGAAGAACTCTCTTTTTTTTTCTAAAGCTCCATGGTTGGTCCAATGAATTGATTGCAAGAGATAAAACTTGATGAAGAGGCAATGTTTTCCCAGCATCGCACTTGACTCCAAAAAGCAGAAGGTGCAATAGATTTTGTTTATGTGCATGTCCACTGCTGTTGATTTATACGCAGGGTGCTTCAAGTTCATCGCACATTGCCAGGCATCGCAGGAGAGCTGCTTTCCCTTCTGTTTCCCATCGCTTTGAATGCATTTGTGGTACAGTGTGCAGGAGGGGCTCACCGCTTGTAGCATCACCAGGAACTTGGAGTGTCAACAGGTGTGGCCCCAGAAGAAATCCAGAGGCAAGAGCTGCGTGGTGACTAATATGAGGTAGGAAAAGAGCTGTACCGTGGCCAAGCCTCTTTACGGCAAGCAAACACCACCAAAGTTTCGTGTTTTAAATTCACGGACTGCAAATGGGGGAGAGGGAGGAACCTCAGACACCACTGCTGCCGCGGGAAGAGGGGATGGCACAGGGTTGGGGGTGAAAGGAGAAGGCCCACACTGGCCAAGTGAGGCGTGCTGGGGATGTCTTGGGACGTCTTTGTCACTCCCGCTCTGGATCAGCCACCGGGAAGTTGTGCCGGTAACAGATAAAACGGTCTCTTGCTTGCAGAGCTGAGCGCTGGATCCTCTACGTGGACGCGCAGGCATGTTTGGGTGAAGAAGGACATTCCTAGATATCTCTTAAACCTCCCGTAAACTCATCCAAGTTATGCTGACCTAAGAATTGTACTGTCTGAGTGATTTTTTTTTTGCCAGTGCCAGTGAGCGGAGGACTTATCCCAGGCAGTAGCAGCAACCGCTACCAATTTTCTCCAAAATAAATTTTAACTGCTGTCGCGGTGGCTTGGGTCTGACGGCCGCGCCTTGCGTGGCAAAGCTGCGTGATAACACCGCGGCACTAAGCGAGCCTTGCCCACTGCACCGTGCCACGGCACCATCTCCGCGTGCCAACACCAGCCCCAGCACGCGGGGAGGCGGCAGTCGTTCATTCATAAAGAGCAGCTTCACTGGGGGGGAGAAAAAGATTTACTGACAAATAATTGTCATTTGCTAACCTTGGCGTGGCAATCTTTATTTTTTTTTCTTTTTTTCCGGAGGCATTCTGAATGTTGAATGCCAGCATCTGTTACGGACCGGAAAACAAGTAAACAGTGATATTCCTGGTGGCTTTGAAAAAGCATTTAATGCTTAGCTTTCTACACTTGCCTTTACTAGGAAAATTACTTCAGGATGTGCTTAGCATGCGTATGATGATGAGTGTCTGGGAAAAAAACAAACTATATAAGGCAGCCCCTTGCTACAGACAGGCTGAAAAAAAAATCTGCAAGTCCTCCTGCCAGATGTTGACATTTTGATTTGCATAAAGGTAAACTTTTGAGTCGACAGCATGTTTAATTTTCTAAAACATCCTCGAGAAATAGGGCATATTCACAGATAATGAGTTTGCATCATAAGCAGTTTTCGTCAGACCTGTATCCTGACAAACTGGCTCAGAGCATCTTTGTTTCTGCTGTCTCTGAGCATCTCCCCATGCCTGGGGAGGAGGGAGGGCAGCCAAGGGGGTGGCCAGGAGGTAAGATATGAGACATTTCTCCATGGCTTGTGGAGGAACTTGCAACTCCCATCACATGAGGACCACAGCAGGAACAGCCCCAGCTCCAGCACCTTACATCCCAAATCTGCCCTCCCCTCTGCAGCAAATTCCAGCTGGCTTTGCCCTTCAGCTAAAACCTCACACGTAAAACTTCACAAAGAAGCTACAAGACCTGTGAGGGCATGTTTGTGAAGAAAAGCAAGGACATACTCATCTCTCAGCTGGAGGAACCGAGGCCACACAAATCATCTCCCATGGGGGAAAGCAGCCCAGCCCCAAGAAGATGGCACAGATCCACCTTCTCCTGCCCCAGCTGGGAATGTTCATTCCTGGGTCTCCTCTCGGAGCTAAAATAAGCTGTAGCAAGCTGCCAAAAATGAGGGAAAAAATAAGATCCTAAGACAGGTGGATAACTCTTTTCAAGTCACCTGTAAATCCACAGAGAGGAAATGCTGTAGGTGACAGGTTTTTCAGGATCTCTCTGTGCTGCAGCACTCAGCTTGCTCTAGGATATAAACTACGTCCAGAGCCAACAAGTCCTGCTGTATTTCACTAGACTTTGGGTTTCTCTCTCTGGAGAGCCCAGGACAACTTGATTTCTCTTGAGTGTGGGCTCAACAGTGCCCGCAGATAAAACCAGGCTCCTGCGTGTTGAGCTGTCCTGGGGCTGGGGCTCCGGACACTGACAACACACCACAAGTTCCAGGTGAAGAGGAAGAGTTGTCCCTCTGGACCTGCTGGCTCTTCTCTGGCTCACGGAGCCTGAAGGGACACACAGCTGGCGTCCACCCGGCCCAGCCCGTGTCAGGCGAAATGCATCTGCTCACGGGAAGAAATAAGTTTGTTCTTCATAAATACGCTTTGTTTCTATTGGAAGAGCATCCAAAAACAGCAGCTAAGGGACAATCGGATCCTTCTGTGTCTGACAGCCACGGTCCCTGAACTCCCTGTCTTGTGGACAGCAGAGCCCGGTCACCAGTGTGTTCTTCAAACAGGGTCACCACACCCGGTCACAGCGTGGGTGCTGTCACAAGGGGTGTGGAAGGATGCCTAGAGGCACAGGGCTCCCGGCACCCCAGACAAGTCCCTTGCCACCAGTCCCAGAACGGCCGTAGGGAACTCTCCGCAAACTGAAGAGGGAAGACGCGACTGAAATGCAAAGCGCTATCGTCACCATATTAGCCTCAGCCGAAATGCGCTACATAAGTGCAAATTGCTGTTATAAATCATAAACATCAAAAGGCCATAAGTGCCTAATAATGGCCTAAGTGGCTAATTTGTTTTATGTGCTACTGGAAGAAGCACTATAAAAATATGGCACAAAAATTTTTTCCCATTTTGGTTTGGCCTCTGATACCAAGAAAGGCTGGAAGGGGGCGGGAGCAAAATGTAGATACACAGGAGCATTTCATATCAAAGCCTGTAATTAAAAACACGGCACAAACGCTGGCAAGAGCCCATTCCCTGTGGAGGGCAAACACGGCCGGTGCTGGGGGTGCCTGGGTCGGAGGCGGTGGATGGGGCAGGTGCAGGACAGGGATCGACAGCACCGTCTCAAATGGGGAGCAAGTGACTTGTGAAAGGAGACACGGCGGTGGCGTGGCAGATGGAGCTCTGTTCAGTTGCTGGCAAGGCGTGTACGAAGGCCACGATGCCCGTTGTCCCCTGCTCAATGCCGTGTCTCTGCGGGCACCCAGCGGGGTCTGAAATGCCAGCCTGCGTCAGGCTGAGGGCCACCTCCAGCCTTGCCTGGCTTCTCTGCGCATCTGCTTCAAAGTGGCAGTTTCCTCTTCGCATCCGAACAACTGCGTGCCCTCCATCCGGTTTTTAATTGCTTTGGGCCTTCCGGGGTTACACCGTGCTTTAAAGGCTCTTTCTGCCTGGCTGGCTCTGCTTGTGAAATTAGCCTTGGAGAACCATAAATACCCTAATCCAGCCCTCTGCACCCTGCAGATATGTTCCTCATCCAATTCTCATGTTCTTCAGGTCAGAGCTGCCTTTCTGCTCTGCTTGGCCTGGGATAAGCTCAGTGTGTGTCACCGCGCGGCGCAGCAGATGCCATTTTGATGGTGGAGCGGAGGAGCCTCCTGCATGGAACTGCTGTAGAAGTTTTGGCTTTAATTTACAGTAAAACCACAGTGTCCCTCTGCAAGTGCCCCAGAATAATTCCCCCAGGCGTACTTGGTGGATGCTGCTGGAGGAACACGACCAGGATAACTTGTTTTGCCGTGACACCGCAGCAAGGATGTGTGATGGCTGGAGAGAAACATCAGGCCATGGCAAGGACCAGGAGCCAGGTCCTCGGGGTCCCTCGGCATGCCCTCGTGTCCCAGATGGAGCGTGTGAGGACAGTTCCCAGCACAAGGAATTAATTCAGCAATATTTCAACACAGGTACAAATGATTTAGAGCACAAATGGTGCTGCTTTCATGTAATACATCGCCCTGCACAAAGCCCTTGAGGGAACGGCCCAGGGAATGCTCGTAATTGGTCTGTTCCTCTTCTGATGTCTGTGAGAACATGGGGAAAAAAAATCTCTTTGTCCTGAAATTGCATGCAAATAATCAACATTTTTTAAAAAGAATTTCTTTGATGCTTATCAGTTTGATAACACATGTTCAGTGTGCTTTACAAATAGGAACCAAAGGCTGTGCCTGACCTCCGCACGCCCGACCAGAGGGGCAGCAACCGCTGTAGGGTTTTATTTGTGAGCCTGGGGCGCACGCAGGAAAAATCATATCCAGCTTTTGCAGCTGTGGATGAAGGTAAATGGCACAGAGGAGTATGCTGGCAAAAAAACCCTACCTCTCAGCTTTGGAGGCAGCTGAAGGTGCAGAGTGGGACTTGGTGACTTTCGTTGCGGTGGCACAAAGCCACCGCAGACACCAAGCTGTCCTCTCCGCGGGTGGGTGAGCTGCGCTGCCGCTGCCCTACAACTGCATCTTTCAGAGGGTGTAATCTGGGAAACAGAAATGGGAATTGGTTTTTCCTCCACTGTCCCACTCAACAGAGGGGAAAAACAGGAGATGCAGGGTAGGTTCATCTTGCCAAGTGGAAACCACACCAGGTCTATGATGTTCTCCTGCGCCAGCTCTGGTGGCCCTCAGGCCCTCTCTGAGCTGGTTTAAGGCATTAACCAAAAGAAATCTACCCACTTTTTATTGGTGGGATGGGTTTTTGCTATTGTAACAAAACAAATCAGATTGCAGAAGGGGTCTATAGCCCACAGAACCAGCCTGAGGTGAGCAGGAGGAGATGGAGATGGCAGGAAGATGGGACCTCCCCAGTGGACAAAGCAAATCTCTCCTTTCTGAGCAGACAAAAAAAGCGTTGCCTGTGATTCAACAGTCAGAGGTGGCTGAGCAAGGACAAGACAGTTTGGAAAAGAGGGTGAGAGACTGAGGGCAAAGACGCTACACTAAATCTCCTCCTTCATACTGGGATAACCACACAGACCCAGCTATTGCCCACCCTTCGTTTTTCCCCTTTTTGTGCTTTTCTTCATCTCTGCTCCAGGTGACAGCTGTCCTTTTCTCTCCCCAGGCTTTTTCATTTGTGTGCCAGGCTGGTGGTGCTGGCTACCCCGGCTCCATGTGCTCCCCCTACCGCTGCCCTCTCCCTGCTGCCCGTTGCCCCGTGACATTTGCTGCTTCAGTTATTTACTTTAGGCTTAATAAGTACCATGAAAACATCATCCCGCCTGCCCAGCCCTCTGAGCAGTCACAGGAACAAGCTGTCACTAATATAATTTCATATCAAATGAGATTACCCCTCTCCCCATTAGGCACACTTCTCCTCTACGGAGAGCGGCAACGCAGGGACACAGCGACCGCTTCAACCAGAGCCTGCGTTAGGAACTGGATGACAGTTAACTTCCAGGCTGTGGCTGGTGCGTGTGCTTTGGATCTCAACTGCTGAGCGGCGTGATTTGGCTGTGGGTTCTGCAGGATGGATGATGCCTCTCTCGCATGCAATTGTCTACAGTGGGGTCTCTGCTGCTGAGGATTTTTGTTTTCTCATTTGCTTATAGTGTGGGTCCCTCCATCAGCCACACTCTGCGTGTCAGTGCCCATGCGTTGGCTCTCCTCTGGAGACACGAGCTCCTTCACTGAGACAAACCGGTGTGCAATTCGGAGGAGGATTTGCTCCGAGGAGCAGCTCTGGTCAGCAGCACAGACAGGGCTGTACCAGGACAGGCTCTTCCCACCCTACACAAGGCCAGCAAGCAACAAATCCATTCAGAGCCATGCCAGATGCTGTGACACTAACCTCCCCTTGTCTTAGGACGTCAAAACCATGCAGGAAACACTTTTTTAAAGCCACAAAGACACTGCATAGGGCTGAGGAAGGATCCACCGCATGTGCTATGCAGTGTGACTTGATAACTCCCAGGAAAACTGGTTTTGCACAGAGCTGCCATGAGCCATTTGCATCTTTTGACCAGAGAGCAGGGACCACTCCTTGGGTGCTAGTTTGCTGGCAAAAGGCTTTGAGGATCTAATTTCAAGTGCTTTCAGCTCCTGCCAGACTTGGTCACTGCTGAAAACAGGAGGAGGTGTTTTTTCACACTCGCATTGTTAAGCGGTGATGCTCCCAGCAACAGTAGCATCCTTACAAAGGATTTCCCAGACAGGTAAGTTACGTTCCGTGGTCTGTTAGCTGCTGCAGCTGCAGAGTGTCCGGCGGAGGACTGATACCTGGGGATGTGCCTAGAGGGCCCCTTGCTGCTCCTGCTCTGCTCCCAGCATCTCCCCCTTGGCGTGCCCACGGGCAGGATCCCGGGAAGGCATTTTGCACATGCCGAGCTGCAATCCTTGCACTGACCTATTCATTTGGATCGCTCAGGGGTGGAGTTAGAGCTCAGGCTTTTGTGTGTTTTATGAATGATCCAGACCAAAATTGCTAACAGCACTCACTCTGTGCATGGCATCAGAGGCATCAGAAGAAATGGCTTGCCTGCCTGCGCTTGCTGTTTGGAGAAGACATAGATCTGGTTTTCTTTCTTCAACTAATAGGTGAAAAACAGAATTTTCATTATCTGTGAAAATATAGGCAATGATAGTGGCCCAAAGCCATGCCCCCAAGACTGCAGCCTCAGCCAGCTCCATCAGCCGTGTGGAGCTGTTGTGACCCCAGCGCTGCTCGGTCGACTGCTCTCCACCTACAAGAACAGGAAAAGCTTTACAAGACATAGCATCTCTCCCTCCCAGGGGTGTTTTTTTTTTTATTTAGCCTTCCATTCAGTGTTGTGCCTGAGGGTCGCTCTGCATTAGCGATGATCTGATGATCTGTGGACGGATCCTGTCTGACTCTTGATGCTCTCCTTAATTGCTGGGTGGGGCTCATCCCCAGATTTGTCAGCCTCGTGGCTGAACTCCAGCTGAGTACATTATCCTGCTTACCTTGAAAAAGGAAAATAATCCTATGGATTTGCTCTTGCCTTCCTGGTGATTACTGGGTGTTAGGCAGTGGACTGGCTAAAGGGTTCCTGTTGTATCTGGACATTTCAGTGCCGGGCTGACAGCTCCTGCTTCCTGATGGAAGCTGACCCATGGAAGATGCCGCCATAGCATTTCTTGTGGCATTTGCTATGGGGCAAGGTCTTACTCACAAAATCAGAGCTTTGCTCCTCAAACAGTCCCTTGCAGCCTTGGGGGAAGCACACAAGGACTCTGTCCTCAGAGCCATGCCACTGGAAACCGGCCCCGCGCCAAGAATCTTCACTGGCCACGAGATGTTCGGTGCCTCAGTTCCTTGTGCAGTGGGCAAGAAGGGTTAAAAACGTGGGAGCAGGGAAGGGAAAGGTCAAATATGTAAAGCCACTTTCATGTACTTAGGAGAAAAGTGGTAATAGGAGAGCTGTTAAAAATTTTTATAGCTGGCATCTAACAACGCTGGTGTTAAGAATCATGAAACTGTTTAATAGCTAGTGGAGGTGTACATTAGTTAATTAGAGGCATGCTAACAGTGAAGCCAATTGAGAGAGATTATTTTAGTATTTTTTTCCAGAGGGCATATCAAGTCTATTCACTAATTAATAAACAGATTGTAAAGTCTAAGCAAGCATATTAGGGAAGTGTGCGTGGATATACGGGGTCCATATACCGGGACTCCGCACACTTGTTTGTTTGTTACTGGCGCGTTTGAAATACGGTACTTGTTTTCCATACAGACCTCAGTAGAAGAATTAAAGCATATTGGGCTTTTTCAGAGACTCCAATTAAGATCTTCAGCGTTGATGTGTGTTTAGTGAAAAATACAGCATAAATGAGACCTAAAACACCAGCATTCAAATTAACCCATGGATGCAAAGGTATTAACGCGGAATGGCTTCCTCTCAAAGCCTGTCTTCGGTGCATGTTAAGAGAAACAAAATCACAGTATTCACTCAATTCATTCGACCTCCTGAGTTAAGTTCTCATTGAAAAGGCATTTTAAGAACTACTAAAAGCTGTCTACAGCTGAATTCGTACCTTTGGCCTCTCTCAGATCCCTCAGCTGCTGTTACAGGTGGGTATGTTGTGAGTACGTGTCGTCTCCCCAGCTCACGCAAACCCAAAGGCAGCCAGCAGCAGAACAGACAGTGGCCGCTGGGCAAGCCAGGAACCACCTTATCTGCACAATGAAGTTTTCCCATAACTGGTGATGAGGCATTGGATTTGCTCTGATGGCACAAGGACAGCACTAGCCTTTTAAGCCTGAGTAAGGCTACACGTTGTTAAGCATCTTCCTAACCTATTTTTTTTGTCCCTAACACTGGTTTGATTCCTTTTTTAAACCCACTTGTGCACCTACCTTAATTCACAGTTGCCACTTGGCTTTCTGCAGGAAGACAAGCTGTCCAACTCAATCCATCACGAGCTCTGCACCACAGAAACCGCATGGTGTTTCACGCCTCATTAGCAGGCAGGGAGCTTCCAGGCTGGAGTCGCCGCGTGTCTCCAGCTCTCCAGCTCTCCCGACTTCCTTCCTTCACTCCGCTTTCCTATTTTACATTTTAATAGCAACAGTGGTGACACATTATGGCAAAAAAAAAGTCTGCCCTTAGTGAGTATCTTAGTGCACTTGGTTTCCTCCAGCAATCCCAGGCTTGCGCCCGTGCCCAGCGCTCCCATCCCTGCCAGCCCGTGCTCCCCTCTCAATCCGAGCACTCCTCCATCCTGGAGAGCTCATTGCCAGCTCCGTCCACTCCTCACACCACTGTCCCACCCAGGCCAGAAGGAAGGAGCAAATGGTTTAGTTCTTAGAGGAGAGACAAGATGGATGGCAGCCTGTGTCTCTTCTGCCTGGCTCAGGGTGGCCTCGCAAATAAGGCAAGTAATTAAGATAATGATGAATGAAGGACACAAAACTGAAAATACTTCTTCCTCTGCTTCTATTGATCTTCCAGCAAAGGCCTTGTTATTGACATTTAAAATAGAGAGATTGTTTTAATGCAGTGGCCCTCGCTGGGCTGCAGTTTAGCTCACAGAGATTCACAAAGACACTTACGCAGTCTCAGCCCAAACAGTTTCAACGCCCAACGGCTGCTCAGCAAATGGCCTTGGAGAAATACTGCCCAGAGCCAGGAGGAGCCACGGGGGACCAGCCAGAATGGCCGCTTGTCACCCCACAAGGCAAGCAGTGCTGAACTAACCACACGAGGGGTTTCTCTGTACGTCACCAGAGGACAATCAGTGATCCAGAGAGGAAGGAGACAGCTGCCCTACCTGGAGCTTCCCAAAACTCCCTGTCCAGGGAGACACAGGCATAACCTCTAACCACACACCCAAGCAGACCTACTCAAACCTTTCAGAAGAGCTTTAACTGGGACAAACCCCTAGAGCTCTGCCCGGGTACGGGGTGGAAGGTGGGCTGGGTTCAGCAGAGAGCTCTGCCCGTGCGGCCGAGAAGCCCGATGCCATCCCTGGGGAAGCACGGACAGATGCAGCTTCTGGCCTTTGGCTTTGTGAGAGACACAGAGAAGCCTGGGGTTTGGTTACAACATGTTGGGACTACTTTAATAACTGTAATTTTTCTTTTGAAACAGAAGTGTTTTATTACTTTCAACCTGGAACTAATTATACACGTGTGGTCTAATTAACTATTAATTTACCTCTATTAAATGCTGACACTTACTTATGCGTTTACTTTGTATGGCACACACTGTGTCCCAGATTCTAAGCCTAAAAAGTTTGTCAAGATACTTAAAGCAACATAAAGATGCTAGCAGTTACCTGCCTTAACAGTGGCCTCAGGAAGCCCTGGAAAAGAATGCATCACAAAAATGAAAATTGTTTTTATGCACAGTAACTGGATTTTTTAAAAAAATAATAAAATACCCAATTAAGTCAAGAAATTATCATTTTCCCCACCACTTCCCACTGGAGGCCTGATCAGGGTAAAAACACATTTGATTTCAAAGGCAGCAGGACTGGTGTCTGGAGGTCTAGGAGAACCCACTCTCGCAACGTTTCTTCACCCCACCGGTTTCCAGTCCCCTGGGTATATGCACAGCACCATTGCCTTAGGGCCTTTTTCCATGAAGCTGGTGTGGCACTTAGGGACGTGGTTTAGGGGAAGGCTTGGCAGTGTTAGGTTTTTGGTTGGACCTGATGATCGTGAAGGGATTTTCCAACCTAAATGATTCTGTGATTCTATATGCACAGCGCTATATAAACATCTGTAATGATGCTCGTGGATAAGAGAAGGCTATTTTGTAATTACAGCGAAGGAAAGATTTAACCAGAAAATAAGGTAATGTTATAACGTGTATAGACAGGAATGAAAATGAGAACAGAAGGGTAAAACACCCCCTATGAAATTCTGGGATTCCTGTTCTGCCAAAGGTCAGGTGCGGTTATTGCAGTGCTCCCTGCCAGCCAGAAATCAGGTGAAATACAATCTCCTCCACAAATGTGAGCCTTGAAACACATACACCTCAGCTATTAATGTACTGATCTGCCTAAAAGTTTTGTCCCAACTTTGGGACACAAAGCACTGGCAGCGCTGGTGCTGCCATCATCCCACTCTCCTGTTTTTTTTGAGAACAAAGGAAGGAAAATAGAAACTCTGGGTGACAGCACTCAGCTGCTGACTGGGAGGAACTGGCAGGGAAGCCAACAGTGACGGAAGAACTTGGAAGACGGAGCTGAAATTGCAGCGTGCGGTGAAAAAAGGCTTTGCAGAGCCCCGGTCCTGTGATTCGGGGCAGGGCATGATCATGCTGCACCAGATTTGCAGACAGCGCCGTGAAAATAAAGACATCGCATGAGGCACCTTCAGCCTGTAATGAGTTTCCAGACCAGCCCAATTTCCCCAGGAATTCTGGGCAAAGAAAGATGTCCACTCAGTGCTGATATTACTGCGTGTCGCAGCAGCGTGTGCGCAGTGTCTCTTTACAATGGTAGTGGGGAAGCTGGAATGTTGTTGTATCAGACTATCAAGTTGTTATGTTGGATTACATATAATGCTATCACAAATGACAGAATGCTTGCCTCCCATCAAAAATTAAAAGAGCAATAGACCTCTTTTCAGCTGTCATTGCTGATAACGTTTCATGCACGAGTTTATTCAAGCTCAAATAGAGATGCAGCCTGTCAATAAAGAAGCCCTGGCAGATTAGGCACCGAGTATATTAGAGCTAACGGTACTAATGTGACTGCGCAGCCTAATCTGACATTTTAAAACTGCCACAAAATGAACCCTCTGAGTTCTTGCCGATCATCTCACCATGGTGCGTCCGCTGCTGGGTTTTATGGAGTGGAAACCGAAGCACATGTACGAGAAATGAAACGAGCTGAAAGCTACGGAAAGGTTGGTGCAGGCTTGCTCCCCAGGAAACAGAGCGGATGCCTTCCCTTCTTCTGGCTCTTATCTTGTCTGCTCTGCTCTGCTCCTTTCTTCCAGGAAAGTGGGTAGGGCAACAAATAATGGCCTTAAATTGCCAGAGAGGTGACAGAGATGACACATGAGAAAAAGCACGCTGAGGGCAGGGAGGGTTCAGCAGAACACCTCCATCGTTACAGCTCTTTAAGAAGGGGTTAGGAAACCATCTGCCAGGAAGCAGGAGGGGTAGCGGATTTTGCTTGGGAGATACGACACTACTTTCTGCCGTTCACTTTCTTGTTCTCCATAACAGCTCCTGCTTCCCACTGCCAGCAGAAAGGGCATGTGAGTGCTTGAGTGTTGGGAAACAGTTTGGGCCAAAAATAGTTTATTGAAGACAATAATAACTTGTGGTTTTACAATAGATGGCCCAGCCACACTCCCCCTTCCCGCTCTCATAAGAGGTCTCGGTGGCTGTTGCTGCTTGTCTGAGGGAGGCAAAGTCAGGAGAAAACCTTTCGCAGGCCTGGGAAAGTGGAGCATCCAAAAATTTGGATCTGGCCTCTGCATCTGGCAAATACTCACACGGGCAACCCGATCTTCAAGACAGACAGTTGGTCACTCGCAATCTTATATTGCTTCTGTAACAGGGCAGTGACTTCTATATGCTGAAAACAGAAGGGAGGTCACTTCCAAGCTCGTGTCCACAAGCGAACGTTGCTGTGGTGGGGTACGGGTAGCATCATCAAAAGAACAGGACTTCTGAAGAATACCTCATCCAGAAAAGGGAAGGATCACTGCAAGCAGCCATCGCTGAAGCTGTGCCTCCCTGCACCAGAGGGGAAAAGAGTGCTTGACAATATGGACATAATCCTTACAAAGATTAAAGGAAGCTCAATGACAGTAATTGAAAGGGAAAAGAAAAAAATCTTCACCCAGCCATGTTTTGCTTGAGCAAGAAATAAGGACAAAAGAAGGCTAAACACTCTCTTTAAGGCTACCTAAGGGATTTAAGCATGCGGAGTGTTTACTCCACCTTTAAAAATGAGCAAAAGCTTTGGCCATATGGCTGCGTCCCCTCACACTGCGGTGCTTACACTGCAGGCTGGAAGCATGGTGAGGGGCTGCACATCAGTACCTGTTGCTGCTGCTTGTGCTGCCTCCAGACAAGACGTTATGGTCACCCCGGCTATTTTGGGATTACAAATGTGCAGGACAAGTCCCCAGCTTCCTTCTGCTGAAAAAAAATCTTTGTGTTTTCAATAGCTATCAATAGAGTGGAAAGAGGTGTTTGGTTCCCGTAAGGACTCCCTCTGCGTATTTCTCTGGTTATTCTCAGGCTGTATTCTAGGGAAAAAATACTTTGAAAAATAATGACAATGTCTCTCAGAAAATAATGAGCTCCTTCCAGTTAGCTGTTGAATTGTTTACTGCCATAGCTGAATAATAACAGCACATCAAAGATGACTGCTGTAATTAAAAGATTTGTGAACATAGGTTAACAAATTAGTGCATCATAATGTGTAATTGTCTAATTAGGACAAAAATGCTAGTTCTACGTAGAAGACCGACAAGAAGAGATTATAAGGGAGAAAATAAGATAGACAACAGCATTGGTACGACAGAACATTGGCAAAGATGTTATCTGTAACTTTATATTGTATCAATAAGTCCCCAGGGGCATTTTTGTGGATTAATTTACAGACAAATTAATTCTGCCATATGAATCCCACGAGCTGGTTGGGGAGTCACCTGAAAAGAGTAAATTTGCCATGAAATATTCTACAACATTTTTCATTCCTTTGGCACCCAGAGGCCTGAGCGCCTCAGACAGCATTGCTGCGCACGCTGTGAGAGCTCAGGAACCAGGCGCAGCGTAAAAAGTGTGACAGTCCCAGTTTTACTGGTGGGGCATCGAGGCAGAGTGGGAAAAATCCTGATATCGGGTCAAAACTAAAGGCAAAAGTCCTCTTAAGTTCAGTGGGTTGACAATTTCACTTGGAGAGGTAAAGGCCAGTGTTTTCCTGCAGCGAGGCGCAGATGGCAGAAAGAGTTTGGCTTCGATTCAGGCACCAGGAGAAATTCCTGTGGTTTCAAGAGAGTTCAGTGCGCAGATGCTGAGCTCT
Organism: Tetrax tetrax; assembly: GCA_009806455.1. Taxonomy (NCBI): domain Eukaryota; kingdom Metazoa; phylum Chordata; class Aves; order Otidiformes; family Otididae; genus Tetrax; species Tetrax tetrax. Next base: position 208,380 of record WHYT01016634.1, on the reverse strand, counting down.
CCAGACAGCCCAGCTCTCACATCAGCACAGACGCTGCTGAGCGCTGAGCTCTCCTAAGGATCTGGCTTAACGCGAGCTGAACCTCTGGGAACCAGCTCTCCGTGCAGGGTCTGAGTTGGAAAACAAACCCGGTATTTCTCTGTCCCCCACATGCTTTGCTGATGGTCCATCAGGGAACTCTGGCAGAGCACAGAATCAGAGCCAGGTGCTGAGCCCTCCTACTCAGTGGTTTCACTTAAATGAGAGGAAGGGCCCCTGCATGATCCCTGATGCACAGCTAAGAGCTCTACAGCCTGGTGTTCACCCAGGGGAGGATCAGAGGTCCAGACAGGGGGTTCATACCACCAAGGGCTCCTCAGTCCAGCCAGGGACACGCAGGATTGCAACTCATTGAGCATGCAAAGAAACGCATGCTCTCACTCGAGAGCAAATGCTTTCCAGTGGCTTGATAAAATGCATGAGAGAAGAAAAAACCTGGCGTGGTAGCTGCCCCAAGTGGATCTCAGGAGGAACTTGAGTCACATTGGAGGGAAAAGAAAGATGCACATGGTTAGAAAAGCAACTGTCATTTGTCATCTTTATTCCCAGTAATGATGCTGCAAGCCTTCACTCTGTCTTCAGGAACACACAGCCAACTTTTGCACGAGTTAATAGTGGGGTTTGAGCATGCAATCTTCTGCATTACACCTCTTCTACCTAATGGACCAGATGAGCTTCATTAGCACCTCACCGTAGCCAGCTGCCTCCCTTTACTCCAACAGCTGCTGGAGAGAGAAACCCGACAAACATACCGGCCGTGATTGACCTTGGTGGAGTGAGCAGCATGCTTCACCTCCGTGAGGTTTGGCTGTCCAGGTAACTCAGAAACCAGAACACAACTCAAAATCCCATGAAACTTTCTAAAATGGAATTATTCCTGGTCTTTCCTTTCTCTGCTCCAGGGTCTTTAAAGGAGCCAGGGCATCCTGTCCCCCTTCGCAGGATGGGGTTAAAAGCCAGCATGGGAAAGCTGGGCATCAGGGTCTCTGCAGAGGGTCCTGCAGCTATTCTCAGCACCTGCCAGAGCAGTAAAGATCCTTCATGTGTGTCCTCAAGGTAAGATTGTCTTGAAACCACAGTGTTTAGAAAATACACATATTAATAATCAAGGATTTTAGAAGTGTTTTGTTCCTGTCTCTTTGTATTTATATGTATGAGCTGCAGTATGTTTTGTTATGCTTTGAGAAAACCAATTCTGAATTGCTGGTAGGGTATTTTCTCAAAGCTATTTTAAATGGAAAAAGACACCTGTGAGAAAATGAGCATTTGGGTGAGTTTCCTCTTTCTACCAGTAAAGCCGGACTGGGACTAGGACTGGGGAACATGCAAATTTGTCAGAAGCCATACAGCTTTGTGTTGTCTCAATAGGGCTTTTTGTTTCCTCTTGATTTGGGAAATAGTTGTTAATCACCGCCTAATTTTAATTTTAAATAGAGTATATTCGTAGGACTCAATTCCGTAAGAAAGGAAAACACAGCAATTGAACTTGGTGCAACAATTGAAACCATAGCAATAAACACAAACACATGAGTGTTTACAAGATCAGAGCCTTAAAAAAAAAACAACTAATGAGCAATAAATAAATTAGAACTCTCATTATCTGACTAAACTCAGACCTGGTGGAGGAAGAAACCCAATGGTGATGGGATTTTTCTACTGGTCTGCTTTTGCACGGCGCCAGGTGTTTTCTGAAATAGAGCTCAGCCTCCCCAGTGCCTGAATGAATCGCTGCTCCTCCAAACTGGGCACCCTTCTGGGGCATGCTCTGCCTGCACAGAGCACTGGTGGGTGCTGGGGTCACGGAAACGGTGTCTGCCACAGGGAATGCTCACTGCTGTTTAGAGATACTCCTGCCTTCATCCAGTGGAATAATGTTTGTTTATGTCCCAGCTGATCTGGAGAGTTACATCCTTGGCCAATTTATCCTGCTGTGTTAGTAAACAAGGAAACCTGCAAAGTAAATTCATAAGACAAGACAAAAAAAAACCCAAAACTTGATGTTGTGGCTAACTATTGGATTTTGGGTTTTTTGGCCATGTGCTACCAATTAAAGGTGATTTATACTTTCCCTGAGTCCTCCCCCCAGCTTTTAGACTGTATCATAAAAATTTTTCAGCAAAGCAAATTGGAGAATACAGTGCAGGTATCAGTATAAACCAGCTTCCTGGAAGTTGAGGAACTGCTTAAACAAGAGACTGACAGAACAAGATTCAAACAAGTCTCTGTAAGCATCCACACAGCTTAGAAAGGGTCCTACTCAGTAAAAATCCTGTAATAAATTCGAGAAGCTGCAGACATGTAAACAACAAAAGCCCTTCAGTTAGTATCATTGTGTGGTTTATATAACCTTTACTGTAATACCTTATAAATGACAGGATCCCACAATGCTTGAGTATTTTCCAAATAAGCAAGTAGATGTTTGAAAACATGGGCCAACTCTAACCACCCATGATGAAGACCCTGAAGTTATGCAAGTTTTAGGAAAATGAGGGGGGTGTAAAGGAGAGAGACCCTGTTATAAGCCACTCCTTACAGATAGTGGGAAATCTAGGTGGAAAATAAATGTTGGAAATCAAATTTCATTACTTCTGCTGCTCAGGCTTCTGGGTTTTCTATATAGGTCAAAGCTCTTCATACCCTAGAAGCTGATTCTTGAATGTTTCTCCAGGCTGGAGCTGACAGGGGGTGGAGGGGGGGCACTCTCTGACCAGGACCCTACGCAGCTCAGGGGTCTCTCGGCACAGAGATCGCCGCCGCAAACGCGTGACCTGATTTCCAGAGGGTTTGTGAGCCCATATGTTTGATGGGTACTCGGTACTTTTGGTGCCTTTCAGTTTCTAAATATGGACTTGGGAAGCCTAATTTTAACCACGCGCTTTTGGAAAGCGTTGGCAATAGTTTAAAGAGCCTGTCTAGCCCAGCACGCCTTGCTGCAGCAGATTGCTCCGAGTGATTTATATATTCCCGGTGCTCGCCGTCTCTGATGCCTTTTCAGTGTCTTACAGCTGTTGCATTTACGCAGCACTCTTTATCTTGACCTTAGCCCTCGGATTTCTCAGCTATTCTACTCTCTTAACATCTGGGCCCAAAAGGTCACTAATTTACCTTGTGTTTCCCCGCTGTGGGTGCCGTTGGGTTGAGTGGGTACATTTTGAAAAATAACACTCTGTTGGTGGGCTGCCTTCGCAAAGGTCTTTCTCCCCTCGGCGTCGTTGTGTTACCTTCTCCATCGTTGTGTTACCTTCTCCCACTGCAGCGGCTCTAAGTCGTCAAACATCTGCCCTCGAGAGCGTTGGAGTGCACTTGTTGGGTCCTCCTGCGCTAACGCAGCACGCCAGGTATCCAGTGTGCTGGGGTTCAATTGCTTCTGCAGTTTGCCTGGAGAATAGGGAAGGGAGCTTTATTTGTACTAACACCTTTTTAATGCGTCTCAAAAGACGATAATAAACATCTCCTGGACTGTAAAAGGCAAGTATATATCTAGAGGTTGTGGTAAATTATGAAATACTGGCATAGCTAATAAAAAATTCTATCTCAATCGTTTAACATTTAGTGAAATGTTAGATGATGTGAAACCAGAGCTGGCTTCACTTCAAGCCCAGGTCAGTAATGTCACTTGGGGAAATTATAAGAACTTCCATTAACTTTGTATTGGCAGATCTCCCAATCTATTTCACATCTATACATTTAGCACCCCGTGAGCAATACAAAATGTCATTTCTCACATCTGAGAGCCAAACAGTATTGCAGAGCCTCTCTGCATACAGGAGGCTACTTCAGAAATTAACAGGTCAGATCTGTCATTGATTTTAATAAAGAGCTGTTTGTGGCAAATTTCTTGATTATAGAAACTGATGACTGCTTTGGGTCCTGTCAAAGCCAGCACAGCAGGATAGAGCTTTAAAGCATGGGAAAAGAGCGCGAGAGTATTAAATCAAACAAATTTTAGACATCTAGGAACAGATTCAGGCTCAGGTTTGAAGTCGCTGAGACTCTGGTTCACCACGCCAGCCCTGAATTAGGAGCCACAGACAGAACCAAGACAGTCACAGCACTTTGGGAGGGGGACACTCGCAGGACTCTAAAGCTATTATCTTAGATACTTGCAGACGGACAACTTGTTTTGGAACTTGAACCAGTTTGCCTGGAAAGGACTTTCCATTGGAGCCTGAGAACTGGAGCAGGCTTTAAAGTGGCCGGTCGTATTTTCAGAAAAGAGGTGTTTGGCAAATCTTTAATGTCATGCTTGCCTGGAACCACTCTCCTCTTTAATTAACTCCGTAAAAATCCTCTGGTTACTTCATTTTATTTGCTTAAACCACTACAGCAAAATAAATGCGTATGAACCTGATTAATAAATCCATAGAAATGTACTGCTGTTCACTGCGACGCAGCTGAGCACCAAGTTCTCTGTACATAATGCAAGCCCCTGGCAACAAAGGCGTTGGTGCAAGTCCCCTGTTTTAACACAAACATAAAGGTGGAGTACCCTCCTAGTGAAATGCAAACCTCTGTTTTTGGCTCGTCTTTGCGAGGAAGCCTTGGGGTGGGTATTAATAATTGAAGTTCAAAGCAGTGTCCAGGATTTCTCAGGCTCTACGCGCGTGCGGCCTCCTGGGATGTATATACCACAGCACCTGACCCGTGACTGCTGCGCTGGGAGTAGAAGTCCCCACGGCCCGAGGTGGGAAGCTGCAGCTGAGCTTTTAACTCTGAAGGCCCTGGTGCTCCAGTCAAAACCATTACAGTCACGTGAAAGATAACAACAGCGACCACTTTATTATGTTTTTCACCCCGATGTCCCAAGAAGCAAGCGATCCATGACTGCATCAATCGTATTTAAACGTGATTGAGCGCTCGTGCTGACTGATGCTGAAGAACCGTTCAGAAAAACCCTCCTGGTTGCAGCAGCCCCTTCGTGTCTGCGGGGCAGAGCAGGGGCAACGGTGGCAGCGCCCAGCCCTGCGGCGCCGTTCAGAAGGCCTGTAACACACACAGAGGGAAATATTTCCTTAGTTTGCTAAACTGATGTTCTGGCATTTAGCTTTAAGTACCTTCTATTTCCCTCAGTATCTGACCTTTCCCTTTCTCATACAGCTATTGCTCTACGCTGCTAGCAAAAAAGCAACAAGCAGCCATTATCAGCCTCATATCACCAATCCCAGCCATTAGCGTTAATCATCTCCTCCGCTCTCCTGGTCCAGCTCCCCTGCTTCTTCTCTTAGCGATGAACAGTCGGCACGCGATGGGAGGAAACGTGTGGTAAAATAAGCAGTGATACAGCAACCCTGTGATAAAAGGCCAGTCATTTCCAGCTGCTAGCACGACTGTACTTCTCTCCGGCAGGATGCAAAAGAGCAAGGACTGAAACAAGAGGCCTAGCGCCGTAGATCATCTGGCTGTAATTTCCCCCTGGACTGATGTGACGACTGCAGCGAGATGCACTAGTTTGTGGCACATTAGCACTGCCACAGGCTTCCATCTCGCAGAGCATTTCCAATGCTGGCCGTTTATCCAGCGGTGCGTGCAGGGGACACACGTCGCCGCTCCGTCGGCGAGGGGAGGCACGCCTAGGCCAGCCGGCGCTCGGAAGTGGAAATGACGGCAGTGCCGTGATGGAGTGGGCTTAGCGGTGCATGAAGAGTTCACTTAAAAATGGAGAGAAAAAGGAGAGGGGGAGGAAAAGGGGAAGACAAAAGATGCTAAGCTGAAGGTAGCGGATAAGAGGGGTGATAAGACAGGGAAGGAAGTCGAATCTAAGTATAGAAAGGCACGCACCGGGAATGTAAATGAGGGTCGGACTGGACAGAAAACCACCGGGGCTTTATCTGGAGATTGATAAACGGGAGATTAAAACAAAAGTTCAAAGGTAAATGTGTGTTGTAGAAAAACAGGGAGCTGTAGGCAGAGAAGGAAGTGCTCTGACATACCAACCTCGCCCTCAGCAATGCGGATTTTCCATGTTTCCATGGCCAAGAAAAGGAGAGGAGGAAAGAAGGGGGTTTGTAACAGGGCTGGAAATGACAAAGAAGAAGGGGTGTGAGAGCAGCAGTGGAAAACAGGCAGGGACAGCACTGTTGGAAAGCAAAGGCAATTTTGTCTTGTAACCATGCCCTCACTCAAGCTTGACAGAGAAAGAAGAGGAAAAATACATTCCTCTTACAAAAATGCACATGCACGTAAATCACGCAGAAAACTTCACGGTGTGGGGTTCTGTGTGCCCAGGCTTGGCTGCTAGCTCTCCTGCAGGCTTCTCGCTAAGCTTGGGCTAAGAGTTTCTGCCTCTCTGTAAACTGTGGGTGATGCTGCTTCAGGCCCAGCTTTTGCCTCCCTTACCTTTTAGGGGGGTGGTCATCCCCCAGGCCATATTGCCTCATCTGTAGCTGAGGTGCAAATAATCCCTCTGTGTTGGCAGTGTCAAGAAAGTTGGTTGGAGATGCCAATGGTGCTTTGTGTCAGTCTGGCCCCATTCCAGCAAGGCTAAGACGCCTTTTATACTTTTAAATGTAATTTTACCATGGCGTAACGTGTCACAGATATGAAACTTTCTTGGGAGATGAGGTAACGAACCCCTGTGGGAGCTAATGAAGGTCACCAGGAGAGAGGAACAAGAATAATGCCTACCGCTGGGAGACTTCTCACCAGGAGCACTCAGACTTCAGCAACTTTCCAGTCTAAATAAGATGGATACTTCCCTGACCTTGTCTTCTCCAATGTAAACGCAGAGCAGGATGTACTTAGAATTAAGATAAATAAGGCCTTGCCCAAATAAAACACTAGTCTGCAGAAACAAATCTCCTCCAAGGAAGAGGGTGAGCAGAAGCAGAAACTGATGCTTCTCTACTGGACAAACCTGAAATGCTGCAGAGAGGAGGGCAGTTTAATATCTGGTGCGGGGTACAGTAGTAACAAATGCAACTTAAGGTGGATGATGCTATTGCAAAATCTTTTGAGTTTTACTCAGTAAGTTATGAAAGAAATAGCATTTAATTTCTCTTCCTGAACTTTGTTTTTAAGGGCACTGCGAGTGATTTTTTTTTTTCTAGATGTACAGTAGACAAGAGCAGCTAAAACCACAACATCCTGAAAAAATGACAAGAAACCTGCATCAATTGATGCAAAGTGGAAAAGGGCGGGAGGAGTCACTTCAACCACACTGAGCAGCAGCTCAGCTTCTTCCAACTTCAGCACCTCTGTACCTGATGGCAGGGAGGTGGGTTGCCAGGGGAGAAGATCTGTTTCTGTTTCTCTTCTCAGCCCACGTAGTAGAGGAGGGATGTCAACCTGCTTCTCCGAGCTGTCCTATGCAGCATGACCCCAGGGTTAGGGCACCCCGTAGGGCCTTCCAGGCCCAGGGCTGGAAGAAGGATCACTGCTGAGCCCCACGTTTTCAACACGACGTCCTAGTCAAGAAGCTGAGAGGCAGCTAAGGAACTGGGGGAAGCAAGGGGAAATGACTTGTATTACAAATAGTGATGTGGAAAGGGGTGGAGGAGCCCTGTCAAAATGTAAATGTGCAATTTGCATAATCGGGCAGCCAGGATTAAACAAAGCACGGAAAAGGATAAGGATTACACGAGAGCAGCACAGAAAGAAAACACTGCAGATAGATACACAATCTGAGATAAGCAAGAGCAAAGGGAGAAGTTGGAATACTCAAAGGCAGCAAAAGGAGAGGGAGCTGAGAGGAGCAGCGGTGTGTGTTACTAATCCTGAGTGTATCTCAGCTAGCTAGGAAGTGTGCAAATTAATTTTAAAAGGAGCTTGAAATCAAAGGGGAGTGTCAGCTGGGCATTGAACATCCCCTTTAGTGGTGACCCTGAGAGCCCAGGCCACCACTACCTAACAAGCAAACAGAGCACTCCTGAACGGTTCCTTCAAATCTCATCCATAATTAATTTTGCCTTTGATGAATGGGTCATTCTCCACCAGGATATTTGTCAGCTGTCAAAATCACCAGAGTGGTGGCCTCTGACAGCCTTCTTGCTGTCTCCCGCCCCGGGGCAAGCACGGCAGTGGTGGCTGCTGTCTCTGCTCAGCTTTCCCCAGGAGCTGTGCTCTCTGTGACCGGCTGGACTCGGCACCGTCCCAGGTGCTTACACTGCTCAGCAGTGACCAACTTTACAAACACCCAGTCATCCAATCCCCTCTTGGTGCCAAAATTCCTCCTCAGCTCATGCAAGGTCAAGAGGCTTTCCAGCACTCCGTGCAACCAGCTGACAGCCCTTCTCCTCACCCTGCTCCTACAGCTCCCATGGGCTTTCTTCCCTCTGGCTTGTTCATCCATAAAGATGGTTGTGGCCAAGCCAAGTTCAGAGCCATGTTCTACACAAAGCCATATGTAATACTCTTTTTAAGATTTGTTTTGTGCTAATGCCTGAGGGCAGGAATGGCGTTGTACTTGTTACTGTGCAAATGTAAAACGTAAAGAGCGTTTGCTGCCCCAGAAAGCTTGCGACTGATGAGAAGGAAAGGGAGGGAGCGAACGCAGGCAGAGGAGCGTGAAGAACAAGACAGAATGGGGCTGTGATGTGGCAGTCTGATGGAGATACCTACTCCTTCATGGCAAGGGGAGTGTCTGCGGGATTCTGGTAGCTGGAATGGAGAGAGTCAGATGGTGCTTTACCAACATGACATAGAATATGAATATTGGTTTATTTTCCATATTATGAGAACAGAACTTGTTCAAGTGACTCTCGGCTCAGAGAAATGTGGGAGCAAGAAAAGATGGTGGTGGATATAAGGATTCAGAGATATTTTTTTTTTGCTCGCGCATTGTGCCGAAAATGCGAAGGAGTCTTTATGTTAAATGTGTCCCTGGCTGGTTTGTTCCCTAACACCCTAAATTCAGATTCAGCAAAAATAAACCTGCTGCTTGACAGGCCTTTAAAGGGTGATGGGAGGAGAAGATGTCTGAGAGTACCACTTTAAAAAAAAAAAAAAAAAAAAAACCCCCAAACCTTAAAAATGTGTGGTAGAGATCAGTCCAGCTTTTACTAAAAGGATTACCGCATCCTCACGGAGAGCTGAGAGTAAACTCAATGAGTGAAACTTTGCAGGTGGGAGGTGGGGGCAATTTGCCCTTAAGTAATGTTGTCTTATTTAATGTCATCTCTGCAGTTACTTTCCAGCAGGTCAGTGCTTCACCTTGGTGATTACAACTCCCAGCATCTGACCTTGTCTCCTCGTCTGGGGTTTCTCTCCCCAGACGTTTCCCCTGGGGCCCAGTAATTCAGCCAAACCCCTCACATTTTAATCCTTCAACAGGGTCTCTCAGGAAATGTACTCGCTCAGCTCTCCCAGTATCTGATGGGAGAAGCTGGGTGAAAGTTTAATACAGGAAAATGTGAGTTTAGCCACAGAAGTGAAATTAAGTGTTAACGAAAAAGAACAACACAAAGCTTTACACACTCAAATTGTAAATCTCTTCCTATCACAGTTACTCAAGTCTCTTATTTTATGTAGTGTCACATTTGACTTATTCTCCAGCTATCGCAGAATGTTTCAGACACAGCAGGAACTGAACTTCTTGTAAAACAGTAATAAAAAAAAATCCAGACTGGCCCTCATCAGCCACTAGTGAGAAGCAGAGCATGAGGGGGAGGGAGGGGAGAGAAGAGCAGAGAAAGCATTGAAGAGGAGAAAACACAACCCTGTCCAACTTCGGTATCTTTCATGGACTGCTTGCCTTTTTGGCTAATTCCTTTTCTTTTTTTTTTTTGTCTACAGGCAGGCTGTATGGCTGATTAAGTAAAGTAAGTGGAGAGCTGGAGGTTGCAGATCTACAAATCTGAAAGAGCAGGTATTCCTGAATTTATGTCATTTTACTACTCAGGATGCTTCTAAGTAGGTAATCTCACTTGATTTTGAAAATAATGTCTTCTGTCACAGTTTAATCTTGCACTCACAGGGACTGTAATTTTGATTGTCTAAAATGCACAGTACCACACGTGGAAATTATTTTAGGGGTCGTTATATTGCCACTGTCTCTTGATTTTTTACATCATCATCATTTATTACATAAATAAAAGTCCAGTCTTGGCTTTCCCTAAATTTTGTTTGCTCCAAGGTTGGTCATTTTCTCTACAATATCTTTGATTTATCTCCATTGCTATAGCACTCCTAAGTTCTGGAAAGGTCAGCTTGGCTCCTCAGGAGCATCCAGCTCTTTAGAGGAACAAAATTCCTCTACTGAAACCCTACAGGAGTATGGTGAGCTGTTGAGGCAACGGCAGTCATCCCTGTGTCTTCCACACACTGACAAAATGGGGTGTTCTGCGGTTTTTCTTCAAGATAAAATTAGGCAGAATATTTCCTACTCTGGGAAAAAAAAAAAAAGATAAATCAACCAGCAAATTTCCTCTTGTCACAGCTTTATTAGTCTAGTTAAGCTGCTTTTTTTAAGGTAAAACCAGAGCCTTATTTACACCTCACTGTTGGAGAATCAGTCCTAGACATCCATAGCTCTTTACATGGAAAGCAATGTCTGAAGTGTTTCTGAAAGGGCTTCTGGCAAAATGCAACATCTGACACTGCCTATGAGGGTCTGAATAACAAAATGAAAAAAAATACAGAATAATTCATGCTATTTGACCCAATCCTCCTCATCTTTGTAATACAGATCTTCAGCATCATTTTGCAGCTCCACACCGTACACCAAGACGCATGCAGTGTTTAAAACAGCTATCAACTCTCATTTGTATGACGAGCATAGCATATCCTCCCCAAACTTCAACTTACTCTGTGAATACAGAATTAATTTTCTGAGACTCAACCTAGGCAAATTAATTTCATATCAATTTTAAAAATCAGTCTTTTTAAAAAAATAACGGATTCTCAGTAATTACACAGAGATAGACTTCATACTCTCAAAACTGTGAAGTCCAATTTTCTAAAATTAAGGCAATAGCCATCAAAATTACAGGGCTGATTTGTGAAAACTATGTTGAACAACTCATTGTGACAGGATGTGGTTTCTATACTATATACTATACTATAGACTTTAAAAACTATTTTTCAAAACTGTGAAGGCTAATGTCTCTTTTACTGAGTAGCCACTTCTCTTCAGCTGCTGACACTCTAGAAATACTGTTGGACAACAAAGATTTGGGGTGAGAGCAGATCATATTCTAATCTACAAAGCCAAGAACTCATTGAAACTGGGTGCCTCTTTTCCAGTTAAAAATATCAGAATGACTAAATTCAGCTGTTTAACAAAAGCAGCAAGTTATGTTTATAAAAGGATCGAAAACAGATTGGATAAGAACTCATGCTGTTCCTGAGGTCATGGCAATATGAGAAATACGTTGGCCGGTCACCGTTTTTTGTCCTCAGCAAACGTGTCCACCGTGATTCGTCTGATGCAGATCGCTGCAGGGAACAGTAGTGTCCCGGTCCTGCCCACACCTATTCATATGCTGAAAATTTTGCTTCTGATTAATCACATAGTTTCAAATGGGACTACTCATGGCAATGAAGTTAAACAGATGTACATTTGCTTTTACCGTAACCTAGTTCTTATAGGGTTGGTACTACATACCATTCAGCATCTAACAGCTTCTTAATCGCAATATTGGGAGGAAGAGCAGGAATGTTTTTCCCTCTGGCTATGGCTGTGTGTACAAGAACCACAGACGCCGTGTAGCCCGTTGGGAGGCACTACACAGCAGAGCCATGATGCCTGCCCTTCTGAGCACCTAAGGTAGGACAGAGCACAGAAGGGTGGGCAAAGAGTCCCACAGTGAAGGAAATGCTGTCCCTGAAGCTGAGGTTGCTTGCAGAGCACCTGGAGAGCTGCTCGTAGCCTGGGGTGCGCAAAGGCCTGTGAAGCGGAGCTGCAGAGCTGCTCTGTGTTAAACCCGACACCCACAGACAGTCGCACCCTCTCTTTTTTGAGCTGTACCCATGAATATTGCATCCACTGGAAATGCTGAGCACCAAATCACTGGCAATCATATTTCATACTCCTGCCACTTGTACTTCCCTTTACAGTAATATGCTAATAAATAAGGGAATAAGACTTTCTGCAAAAATTCTAACATTTGCTCAGCAGTGCTATGGACATGGCTGTAATCTCTGAGCCCGGGAACTTGCTTAAAGACCAGAGAGTCATCAAAGGAACCCCTGCACTCTATTTTTCTGTTTTGATTTATTTAGTTGAAAAGAGGTCCCAACACTCAACTGCCAGAATACCATTGGTGTGGCCCAAGCCAAAACAAAAGAAGACAAGTCTTGGTGGGAGTTCTATGAAGCTGATAAGATACAAGGACTCCATACACTTAAGCATGGAGTCAAATGCACATATTAAATACCCACACGGGAAGAAAAGAAGAGAAATCACTGAAATCTAAGTGTGTGAAATGTGCAAAGCAGAAAGGAAAATTGCAAAATCAATACAAAGGGAAATGAAAAGAGAATGGAGGATAAGCCAAAAGCAAATAGAAAACAATAAGGGAAAAAAACCCAAACTCTCCAATAGTCAACAAATCGGGATCTTGACAAGATAACATTGTGAGGCCAGTGAGTCACGTTCTGATTTTACAGTTGGCTGAAATAATAAAGCCCTGCTAAGTTAAGATGTTCAGAAAAGGTATTTACTGCCATTTCCAGACTCTGGTTTGGTGTGGCGTTCCCAGAGAAATTCAGCGTGTGTAGTCCCAGCCATCAGTTTCTAACGGAGCTGGGAGGCCTGCCACAGGGCTGGGACGTGGCTCTACAGCTGTACAAGCGATAACCCTCCCTTATCCTATTTTCCTCCCCTTCTCCCTTCAGTAGTCCATGGCAGTTGTTTTTCAACTAGGAGGGTCTTTTTCAGAGAAATTACAAATACATTTCAGTCTGGGGGGAAAAAAAAGGATTTTTGAAAAATATACAAATAATAATATGTTTAAAGCTGCACTGGAAAGTGGAAGAACTGTAATTATAGCACGCGGTATGGAGAACAGCTGAAAATGTCAAATCAAGAGATTAAATTTTGAATGGCAAGAACACTGACAGGAAAAGCAGATGAAAATAAGGTGCATCAGACCAGTAAAATCATAAACAAGCCTCTGCCTAACCAAATTCTTCCTTCAATGGACCCTTCTGCTGCTTATTTATTTAATTATTTGGTGTTTTGCCTCATTTGACAGAAAGTTACACTACTGTAAGTTTTATGGCTAGAAAGTCTCTGCCTGGAAAGAGGCAAGGAAAACACAAGGAAAGAATAACTGAGAGGATACGCAGGAGAAAATGACTGGAGCAAGAAGTCAGAGTGATTATGGCTAGCAATGCTTAAAGATGATGTTTTAAACTTTCCTTGGCGATCTGGATGTCTATTAAAATTCCTGTAGTTTGTAACCAAATTCTCTAGCCGACTTTGGAAACCTCAGCTCACCGTAGCATTTACTGCCTGAGGCAGCATGTCCTCAGACCACAGCAGCCTTGGCTCATGACTGTTGTTGGGAGCAGTACCGAGGCACTTTGCAAACAGGGAAATTAATTCCATCCCCATTTCCATGGTCGGTCTGAGTGAAGAACAAACGACCAGAGTAATTTGCGCATCACTATTCATGATGCGTGTCAGGACCAGAGCCAGAAAATGGATCACAAATCTCCTGATGTGGCTCTTGATCTGGATTCTGCTACAAATGAAAGGCAAGGGGAATCTTGCAATTGAATTCAGGAGGAGCAGACCCAGGCTTTTAATAAGGATTCGGTGAAACAAGGGGAAGGTTATTCCCCGGAAAGCACTGAGTGGTACCAACATGGGACTCCTGCACCTTGCAGGGCTCCATCCCAGAACTGGGAAGAGGGTGATCAGGACCAGATTTAAAGCCTATTTAAATGGTGGGGATTTCTTCTTTGATTTCGCTGGGTTGGTCTTCAGGATGCTCCATAAAAGAATAGCTCCATAAACAAGATGTGTGTGGAGATCGCGGAAACAATGAACAAAAGACAGGATATTATAGACAGTCTTCTCCGCTGAAATGCAGTGTCTGAACTCAGCCTTTTCTCATGAATGAATAATGAAGTGGACATGTTTTATTAGCTTTACTTAAAATTGTCTACTAGTTGAACAACCTTTTGAGCCTTTTAACACTTCTGCAATTTGCTGCAGCAATGATTTCTTTTCTTTTTTTTTGTTCTTTTCAAGATACAGTAGCTAATCTGATCTTGGTTGTTCCAGTAATTGTCTCAGTTAATGTGCATGAGGAATAATTCCATTCTGTGAAATGAATACTAGGTGAATATTTAACTCATACAAGTTTGCTGCATCAAAACTTATTGGGTAGAAGCATGCATTAATTGCTAAGCTGTTGATTTATTATTATTTTTTTTCTTAGCTTTGTTTACCCACTACTCATTTCTGTGGTCAGATTTGACAGCAGGGAACCTCAGAGGCAGGAGGAGCTCAGCAGCTCACAAAGGGGCTTCGTGTAGATGTTAAATCTTCTGCTGGTAAACCAGTGTTGGACCAGCAGCTTAACCAAAAGATACATCCTTCTGTCACCACCACAGCTTTGTGTGAGCCCAGCAGCTTCTCCTGCTAAAAGAGCAGCACATTCACTAACGATACTGATGTTTCCCATTTACTCTTTGGGGGCTTTATCCAAGCAGACCCAGCACCTCCCTGGAAGCTTTGCCTGCAGTAGGACCATATAACGCTCATTGCAGGCAGAAATTATTTCAGAAATAATGGTGTTTTTAGTAAAACTCCAAGTTGACCAACACTGACAAAAATCACTTGCCTGCAACGGCATTTGTTCCGGCAATCCTGACCCTTTGAGGCAGAGCGGAACTTACAACAGTCTGCAAAAACTGGTTAGAATTGTTATTTAAAGCCAAGCAGTGTTAGAGTTTTATTGTTAATATCAGGGGGGAATGTTCCTTGCAAGGCTGTGCTTTGATTTTTCTTTGTCTCCTGAAGCAACATGCTCACAGAAGAATTCACAGCCCTCTCAAATTACATATTACAACGATGACTTATTCCACAATCCATTTTAAGCATAGCTGCAAAGTGTGTTTAATGTTGCTGCTGTTGTTTCTATCTTTTTCCATATAAAGTTAGTGCTTGATTTTATGTGTCATCCTCAGCTACTATATATTTGCATAGCTCTGTTGACATCAATAGTGCTATATTGATTTATACCACTTGTGTCTGCCTCATTATTATTTTTATTTTTTGTTTGAGGAGCTTGGTGTATTTTCAAATTCATGGAAGATAAAAAGAGATTGTCTTCTCAGAAGAAAATATACACAGTGTCTGCTGATGGGATATTTTAGATTGGGGCAAGTAAACAGGTAAGCGAGACGTATCAGTGAAGCTCTGTAAATAATGGGGCGGCTTCCATACCACCTCCAGAATATATTGGATATGGAGGCTGGGATCTTCAAAGGTGCCTTAGATTTCCAGCTATCACTAGTAGTTAGGAGGATATGGTGTCCCACAAAGCAAGGCTGCCAGTCATGATTTATTGTTTATAAACAAACTTGCTTTTCCAGAGATGACTGAAGTCTCCACATCTCTAGACCAAAGCGTAAAGTCCAGAGGTCAGGAACAAGATGCAAGGGGGCACAGGTAGAAGTGGGGAAGGAGCCAAAAATGAAACGAATGCCTCAGAAATGGGTGGCTAGGAAAATATGCTCATTCCTTTCTGGAGGGAATAGTCTAAAGACATGAAGGAGATGACACTACATCCCTTTTCAAGCAGCAGGCATACAGCATTTTGCAGGACTGTGAGAAAATGCCTCCAAGCCTTATCTCACTTGTTTGCTCATGAGCAGGCCCTTGGGTCTGAGTGCAGGAAGAGGTGAAAAATGGCTGAAAATACACAATACAATCTCAGAGGGAAGGATTTTACTACCTTTTACATCTACAGAATACGCCAGACGTGCTGAGGATGATCAATCTCAGTGCACTCATGGATAGGGAAGCTCTTCCTAGGTACTTTCACAGATCTATGATCACGTATTTGCTGGTACAGAGATTGTACTATGAGCAAGATAACCTCACCTTATCTACTACCACCTTTCAGATGAAATCCCAAGGTGTCAGCACCCTACCCAGCCTGGAACGGACTATCCTCCCCCCAGATCTGGAGGAGGGGGTCTTTCTCAGTCCCCTCCGTGCTGTACTGTGCACAGGAGCCTTTAAGCTGCTTCCTGAGTCCAGTCCATGAAGTGTTAAAGGGAGAGAAATTGCCAATTTCTTCCCCTTTGCTTTCAGGAGCTTTCCATCAATTTTCCTTCTCCCTTTTTCTTTTCTCTGCACTGCACTTCAGATGGAAGCATCTGGATCGAAGAGAATTATCTCTTAACAACAACTTGGGTTGTAGTACGTTTCGAAGACTCAGGTTTTATTAGCCACAGAAGGCCTTGTAAAAGTTTGTTTGGGATCATTTTTAACAGCAACCAATAATCCTTCCCCCATCAGCCAATGAAAAACAACCCCAGCCTCCCCCAGCTCTGGCACAGACATGTCTTACAGAAACACAGCTATTTTGGAGAAGCAAAAGTGACATTTTTGCCAAGCTGGAGGTTTTATCCACAGGAGCTTACACTAATACAGACTAATTTCCTTCTGAAAGCTACCTGAACACCAAGCACGCTTGATGCTCAGCTGAAGTAATACTGTTTGGAGTGGTCAATAATTGCATTTGACTTGACGTTGTACCTTTCTGTCCCCAGTCTGCTTAAAGCCAGAGGAGACCTAGTTACGCTGTAAGCCCAGACTCTGCGCCTGCATGTTCCACGTCAGATGACTGCTTTCATAAAAGCATATTAATACAATATGTTAAACAGCAAGCCCGGAAAATCCTCTCACCCCTTCCATCTGCAGCAGCTGAAAAAACAGGTAGATTAAAAAGCAGCATTCCCTGCCCTGTTAACTGCTTTAGTACCCAGTGTCACGTTCAGTGTGCTAAACCAAAAGTTACCTCCAGCTGTTTGTTAGTATTAAGGAAAGATAATATACGGGGGAAAAGAGGCATAGGATGACAAATTGATTCCAGGGATGTGGCATCCCATAATGCTTATAAAACTAAACTGAAAATTGAGCCCATTCAACAAACAGCCTTAAGAATCAAGACACTCTTGTAAGTGCCTAAGTGCAGATGTAGGAATTTCAGGTACTTGGGTTTGAAGATTTGGACCAATTAGCCCAATTTTGCTCTCTATGGACTCTCTCTTCAATAGACACTTTATTATTTTCATCAGTAGAATTACAGTGATAAATGCGAGTAAACTACAGGATGTCTCCTAATCCATTTCTGACAAATAAAGATATTGTAGCTGCCCTACTCTAGTGCCAACAGAAAATAGTGGAAAGGTATGAACTTCAGAAATGTAAACCTGAGCTGTCATTAAAAATCAATTTTCATGATAAATTTAATTCACATTTCATAGCGAGCTGTGTAATATCAATAAAAATGCTTTAATAATTGCTGTGCTGGCACACAGTGCAGTGTAAGACATAAAGAGATATAAATTTTTTGTAATTTAGAAGATGTGGAACTAAACACTGTTTTTTAAAAGAAACCCTTTCTCAGGGAGAAAAATGAATGTTGGAGGAGGATGTAATTTATTAGGAATTCCACTCCACCCCCATTTACAAAGACTGCTCTGAAATGAAAACTTTGAGAGGTCAGGTTTCTAATTTATTCGCAGAGTTAAAGGCCAGAGAGGACCAGGATCAGGTAGTCTGACCTCCTGGATAACCCAGGCTATTAAATTTCACATAGTTCTCCCTACATCATAACTTGTGTTGTGCTAAAACATAGTTTCTCTTAAACATTGATTTAAAATGCTGGGAAAAAAAACCATTATTGTGTTTCTTTCACATGCTTTTTGGTGAAGGTGGGAGAGAAGGAAAAATTTAAATCAATTGGATCGCTGTGACATACCAGTAGAACTGGTATAGCACGCGATAGTGCAATCTGAACTCAGCATCACCAAAATATAAACTGTTGCTCTTTTCTGGTAATAAAAGCTGACCGATTTTCAGGGCAGATAGGTATGCTATCTATTTAGCAATATGCTTTTGGGAACTGTTTTCAAAGGGACCAAATGGCAGGTATATGCTTCTAAATCTCTTAGTCACAACTGAAATTTCCATCAAACTGTAGGAAAGAGCTGAGAGATAAATGCTGAATTTCCTGAAGTCAGTAGTAGTTTTCTCATTTACATGTAATTGAGGTCAGAATTTCACCCTAGAAGATCAGTTAGCTTTTTACGATGCAAACTGAAGAACTGTAATAATATTTGCAGTTTGTGCTTTGCTTCCACAGCAGATATAATTCATTACCTTTTACTCCTCTCTTCTTTTCGTAAATCTTGTTCTTGGTGTCCGTTATATTTGTTCCTCCGCCAATACGAGTATTTGCGATTCTTCCAAATCTAATGTAGTCTCCAAATTTTATTAATATACTATTTATTTGACATTTTAGGTATTAGATATTCAGTAAAATGGGATTGCAGCACCAAACATTCCAGGATCCTCCATCCTCAATGACTCAAACTCTGATATTGCCATTTATCACCATGCTTTACAGTTTCACAATCCATAAAGCATTTGTTCTGTCCACATAATTTTATATCATCTTTTCAAATGAAGCTTCTTGAAACCCAGTGACATCTGCTTTACTCCCTGTACTTGTGAATGCTGCCATTCACCAGCGCTCATGCTGTGGGATAAGAAGTCTCAGGCAATTAGAAGCACAGGTTCAGTCACCTTCCACGAGGATGTTTATTAACAAATCCCAAGGAACTAGCAGGATCCAAAAACTCTGGAGCTTGTCTGGCCATATATGACAAACATGCACAGCTTTACTGCTTGTGATTCCCCTGTTCTCCAGGGACCAAGTTTTCCCCTGCTCTAAATTAGTGTAGATCCACTCAAGTTAACAGATCAAGACTCTGAAGTTCTTATCTCCTTGCTGCTCCATTTTTTTTTTTTCCCCGATAACATTACTCATATTTTTACTTCGTAATTTTGTTACAACCAATTAGGAAAATGAGAAACACAGATAAATTATGTTCCCGTCTTTTCTGGGACAACTGGTACTTCTGCTGATGCCATCCAGCTTTTTTTTTTTTCTTTTCTTTAGTTCTCTGATTTCCTGAACTCTAAGCTATTTTTAAGAAATAGTTATCAATTATACAGTGATTTTCACCAGCTACCAAAATCCAAATTTCAACTTTTCTGGGCCAGCTAATCCATCAAAGTTTTCACGTACTCTATGATCTCCCACTATTGATAAGGATTGTTATAGGGCTATTCTTATTTCCTAATGATAAACCACAAGAGATTTAGAAGAGAAATTCAGATATGTGCCTGCCTTGACCGCTACTGTCAGGAGGATGCAGGTGCTGGCAGATTGGATCAGACTCGTGGTCCATCTAGTTCAGTCTCCTAGCTCTTGCTTTGTTTTAGAAATTGGTTTGTGTTCATAATCAATATTATGGTTACTCTGAAAGTTCTTATTATTCTTGACCTCAGAGCTGTCCTGTGGCAGTGAGTTCCACCGACTGGGTCAGTTCATGAATTTATGGAAGGAATGATTGTCTAAGGTATGCATATTTTCTCTTGACACTGTTCTGGAAACCTGTTTTCCTCTGGGTTTCAACTAACTACTTTTAGTACTGCCTTTATCATTATTCTTGAGCTATTTCTTTTTTTTAAAGGTCACGGGTTTCTATTTTTTCTTTTTGGTTCACTTTGGGTGCTCCTTCTTTCTTAACCATTTCTGTTTCAAACCACCTGCTAGGAAAACACCTTTTAAAACAATCACTCCAGCCCTTAGCTAAGAAGCTAGACAATCTTCTCTTATAAGCAATACAATTTGTATAAGCAATGCAATTTGGAGTAAAATTGTTTTAGCTTTATGGAACAGTTTTAAATTCCTCTGCCATTCACACAATTGCCCTGGCTTTTATTTTGTATTAGAATTTTGGTTCTCATTATTTACTATTCTTATAAATGCACTGTACAAGCAGGGCTGAAACAATAACAAAAAGGCTCCTTCCCCCCTTTCTCTTGGTTTTTGCATTCCCAGATCAAATTCCTTCTAAAGTAAATACCATGTTCTGCAGGACAGACATTCTGGTATTTTAAACTACCCATCTCCTAAAGAGATGCTAACCCTAGAGCATCTTACGTGGACTAAAGTCTTAAAAATTCCATCTTTAAAGCTTAATGCCAAAACACGGTGCAAATTGCTCTTGCTAGAAGCAAGGTTCTTGCCATTTCCTCAAGTGATGAATTACCTCCTGATTTTAAAGTTATTTCAAAATGTCTGTTTCAGATAGGTATGCCAGGGGCTAGTCCTAAGAAAACCCCTTTTAGTGATGTTACAGTTGCAAATTTTATTTTGCTCCAATGCCCGGTGGTGATATGGAAATTGCAACTGTTGCCTTTGGTGCGTGTTAACCTTACTCTCATTATTTAGGAAGAGAAAGCTCTTGGCATCTGTCTCAAATCAGAAGATTATAGGTCTGTTCAAGAAGTACCCTTTCTGTGGGTGTTAATAACTAAGAGTATCCAGTTGAGTACACTAGTCATTAACCTCAAAAACAGTGACTCAGCAAGGTACTAAAGCATGCTAGTGCCTATGAGGAAAAAAAAAAAGGCACAAAAAGAAGCTATTTTCTCACACCAGATGCCAGACAAGATGTATTTCTAGAGGAAAAGCTAACAGGCAGCCTAAGAACAAATGTGCATGGAGGATCCTTCCCCGTAAGATCACTTGAAATACTCAGCTGGAGGCAAGAACACACTGGAGAGAGTACTTCTGAGTATGTCTGAGGTTTTGTGTAACAGTAAGGGCTACCTGCCCTCCCTCCCAAATCAATTATGTTTGGTGTAAATGCTCCTCCTGGGTCAGACTCAGAAAAGGAAAAAGTTGCTTGTATCGTACCCGAGAAGGTGACCAGTGATTTCTAATGCTTCATATAAATATCGCCCATAAGAAAAATGTTTTGCAATGGAGGATGAGTTAGATGGATGGTTTTTAATCTTGTTTCTTTCAGTAGACACGCAAATCTAGGGATTTGTTTCTACGAAGAATGTAAAATAAATCATGTATTGTTTCTGTTTTCCACATATGTGCATTCAAGAAGAAAACAGACTGAGCAGACTTTTAGCCATGCAATGAATGTCTGCAGAAACGTATCCGACTACAGGTCTCTTAAGTCACTTTAATGGTGATGGATGTGCAGGAAACCATAATCAATTACATTGCCCTGAAAATTACATAGTTATTTTCCAAAAAACCCAACAGGTAACAGTTGTTTGGTAGAGTACAGCTTAATATTTCTCAGAAGACAGAGACTTTGTAATGTTTGAGCTTGCCTGTGCACACAAATTGTATCACTTTAACAATAATTGTACAGCTACGTGTGCATAGTCAGATTATACAGACCTGGCCATCAGCTATAAGTCAGACAGAGGAACCCGAAGCAAGATAGAGAAATGCATTTGTTAAACAGAAAAAAAAAATCTGAATAAGGAGATCTAAGGTCAGATCTAGGAGGTGATGTTCTCTAGCTCGATATTTGAGAATGTTTAAAAAACTAGCCATGTGCCCCTGCAATGAGCAGTGTGGCCTTCTGTAAGGTACACGCTCTCACACTATCAGATTACCGACAGCTTTGTGCTTCCTCCTCTCCTGGTTCGCACCCGTCCGCACCAGCTTAAAAGTCACCACATGCCAGCCAGGAGACGTGGTGTGGAGAGAGGTGACAAAACCATCATTTCCCTTCTGGAAAGAGGTGTATCTGATTCCCAGTATTTCAGGAAATCACTTAATATTCATAGAAAGTGTATTAAGAATATCACTTGATCGGTGGCCCAAGTGTTGAGTATAGAGTAAACAACATATTAGAGAATAAAGCAGAGCACCATCTCCTGAGAGTCAGAGCAGCCTGGAGGGAGACTACTGGAAAAATACACAGAACGATGCGCTCAGCCTGTGTTCGCACCGCTTGCTGTGGCTCCTAATCCTCCCAGGTTCCTGCTCCTAAAGCTTTCCCTCTGAACCCAGACTGAACAGGTTCACACACCCTTCTCTTCACCCTCCTCCTTCCACACCTGTTCCCCTGGGCAGGAGACTGAAGCACCAGGTGAGAAGGGTGACTATAAGAACAAGCTGATGAAGTGAAATTTTTAGTTCTGCAGGCCTTTTGTGTCGGGAGGTGACACAGGCAATATGCCGTAACAGGGCATACAACTGAGGAGGGAAACCTGAAGAGGGGAGAGAAGGCGTCCGAGGGCGAGGAAGGCAAATGGCCACACAACAGATGGGACAGGCAGAGCGAAGGACAGGTGAGGTGAGGTGGCCAAACACCACCCGAGCAGCATGTGGCTGTGTGAAGCCCGAGTTTGTTTTGTCAGCAGCCCCTCCACCTGTCTGGTGGCAGCCATTTTGGGGTGTCGCCCCCACAGTGTGCCCACTGCCGCCATCTTCCCAGGGCAGAGGTGTGCAGGTTCCCCTCACGGAGCAGCAGCCAGAGGGTGAAAGCCCACCATGTCACCGGGCAGAGGGCAGCCCTGGATGCACAAGGCTGAGGTGCTGGACCCGGCAGCCGCTGAGGGACGAGCACCCGAGGGAGCGGCGAGCCCACAGCGAACAGGCCGCGAGGGAAGGAGACGGGGCAGGAGAAGAAGGGGTGGGCACGAGGGGCAGAGCCGAGGTGGGGGAAGACGGGACAGCCAAAACCGAGGAGAAAGTTGATGGGATGAAGAGATGAAGAGAGGAGGCTGCGGGGCACAGGGGCGTGAGGCGGGCGATGGCCATACAGGGCGGGCGGAAAGCCAGGTGGCAGCGCGGGCCGGCCGGCCACCCGCCCGCCGCCGAGTGCGCAGGCCCTGCGCGCATGCCCGCAACTTATTTCGCGCTGCCGGGGCGCCGCATTTCACGCGGCGGGGAGCGGGCGGGGCGGTGGCGGCGGAGCGGGCGCCACGTGACCGGCGCGGGCGCGGGGCCGGGCGGCCGCTGGGGGCCAGCACCGCCATCCGCCCCGCGCCGGCTGCGCGGCCCCGGGGCTCGGCGGCGGCCCCTGCCCTGCGCCAGGCCGGGGGGACCGGTCGGGCTGCGCCCCGCTCCCTCGCGGTGGGGGAACGAGGGAGGCGGCGCCGGGAGAGGAAAGCGCCCGCCGGTGCCGGCCCCGCTGGAGCGTATCTGAGCCTCAGCGCCGCTCTGTATTTTTTATTATTATTATTTATTATTATTCTTACCGCCGTTGTCGGGTTTGGGGAGGGGGCAGCCTCCTCTCCGCTCGGATCTATTGTCACCACCACCAGCACTCCCCTCCTCGCCACAATTAATCCGATGAATTTGCCATGAT
>WHYT01016634.1:166586-184287 GCA_009806455.1 Tetrax tetrax | reverse complement strand
TTTTTTTTGGTTTTTTTTTTTTTTTTTTTTTTTCATTTGGAGCTACATTTTGTCCTTGGTTACACCTGTATCTTCCAGACTCACACCTCTGAGAGAACTTGCTCAGGTGTAACTGAAGGGAGGAATTGTTCACTCCCACAAACCTCCACATGGTTGTCGTTACACTGGTGTAAGGGATAACGAGCCAAAGTGGAGGTAACAACCAGCCTTGATTTTACCCCCACTTCTCACCTGGTGAGCCCATCCACCAGTGCCCTGCTCAAACTGGAGAGGGAAGGAGTGTGAGTATGTATTTGTCGATAAAAGTGAGATTTGCGTGCTTGTGTTTTGGACAAAATTCTGTTCTTCCTCAAACAAAGCCCCAGTTCGTGTTGTTTGGGGTTTTATGGGAATACGGGCTCGAGAATTTGGCCATAGTCCTTTTTGTGAGGGGAAGTGAAGAGCAGGTTTTCTGGGCAGAACTTGGTAGGGCATTTTATAAAATGTCTTTATTCTGTTTTGCTTCTTATTTGTTTATTTTCCACTTGAAATGAAAATAATTGCTGTGCTCTTATCTCTTTGCGAAGCCAAGAATGGCTACTACTTACATCCTGTGGTAATCCTGTATCGCTAAAAAGAGCGCAGAAACATTACCCAGTTCTGCCAGCTAATATCACATTCAGATAAAACAATAGCTCGCACACTGAGACTTGACATACTTTTAATGTTCATGTGATAGGTGGCACATTTTGACCTAACGATTTCATGCTGCGTCGAGAAATAATGTCATAAAATCGTTGTTAGGTGCTTTTTCCTGCAGCTCGGTATGTGTGTTGAGAAAGTTGTTTCTGAGGATCAGAGGGAGATGACGGTGTCTCAGGCACGAGCCCGACGTGGCAGGAATTACTGTGTACACCGCGTGGAGCAGCCTGAAAGTTTTGTTGTGATTTCAGTGTTGGTGAGGAGGCTGTGGGTGACTGGTGGAGCGAGATGCCTCAGCCTTGGTGAGGTGTTTAGGTGTCAACGTGCTTGAGACAAGAAGCCTTGGGTGCCCTGGAGAGGTGCCATGGTATTTATACGTCTCGTGCTCTGGGTCTGCCCTTGGCCCGTGGGAGGCCATGGAGGTTTCTCCACAGGTTTCTGAAGACTTTTGTGCCCAGCATGTGGCAAGACTGCCCCAGCCCAGGCTTTGTGCTTGAACTTCAGCCTTTTCTCAGGCTTAGCACAGCTGAGAGTGTGCAGAGGCAGAGAGTGTTTTGTCTGCTTGATGTGAAAAACAACGAGGACCCATGTGCAGAACACATTCACGCCGCTGGAAGATCTAAACCGGTGGCCCAGAAGAGGGGAAGCAGGCGGGTGGTGGCTCGCACGGGAGGGGATGGCCACCGTGGAGGGACGCTTATGAGGACACCTTTGTGGCTGTAGGTGTGCGAGTTGGGTGGCTGTGAGGTGTCACCCTGGGATCTTCTTATGAATGCTGTGCATAAAGTTGCAAGCAAGAACAAGAATTTCCATGTAGCTTCATTTCACCTGTCCTTTACTAAATGCTTTTTGTTGGGGTGACTGAAAAAGCCCAAAATGTGCAAAACTTGTGTGTTGTGTGAAGCTCATAAATGGCAAGGGGACACAGGGGCTGCACAAGAAGAGCATACATCCCATGGCCACTGTAGCTTTGATAGGAGTTATCTGTCTCTCTTACGGTTACGTTGATAAAAGTTCCCATGCCTTGAAGCTAAACTATCTTTTTCACCAGCTCCCACACTCTCAGCTGCTTTTCTGTCCAGGTATCGGTAGCCTTCTCATGATTCTGAAATGTAAATTGTTTGGTGTAGAAATAGAGGCCATCTGCTTCTAGTTATCTGTCTCTGGGTTTATGGCAGCCTGGACCTTGATCTCTCTCATGTTTGCGTGGGGAGTAGAGGAGAAGAGGGAGTTGAACAGACAGTGGGTTCTCACTGTTGATTTTTTTATTTTTTTTGCCTTGGAGTGACAGTCGAGCAAACCCGGCGTCGTGGCAGACGTGGCCCGGCGGATCCTAGCCTGGCTGTGCTAGACTGGTGTAGCGATGTGCAGTGTAGGCCGGTTCCCTACGCTGGGGATCATCGTAGAGTGCTGACCTCCAGAAACCAGCACTTACTCTGTAGTTAAGCAGCTGAGACATGTTCCTACAACTCGATCTGATTCACCAAATCCTCCCGCGAGCAGCCTTGCTGGGACTAACAGCAACAAGCTCTGTGGTTTACTCCAGAGGAGTTACTCACACATCACTTCCCTGACCTCCCAAAATCTGTACAAAGAGAACAGCAGAGACGCTCAGTACCCGTGGTAGCGCGATCGGTGCCGTGTCAGGCTGACCGCTTTCCCCAGCCCGTGCGGCGCTGCTGGCCTGTTTGTTACCAACAATAATAGCATGAGGTTCTCCAAAACCAGGTGGGCGTTTTAGACACCAGTTTGTTAGGGAAAGGGCATTTCTCCAGAGGTGATAAATCAATCTGCTGGAGTGACTTTCTCCATGATGTGCTCTGGCAGGTTTCTGTGGAGCGTTCTGGCGAGGTGAGGTTTCACTGAGATGTTTGTCTCACTCCTACCCCCTGGTGCGCAGGACTCCGGGCAGGAGAGGGATGTGACACGGCTGTTGACGTGCCGTGGTGAAGATGGTTTGCTGTGATGAGAAATGAAATCTGACCTGAATGTTAAGATAGCTTAGAGCCTGGGAAGCACTTGATGTTTCCTGAGTCAGCTCTGACCATCCCTACGGAGCAGGCGGTTGGTTTCAGGTTTTCTGAACGCTGAGTAGGGTAATGAGGTTTTTCTGCGGATGTTTGTTTAGCTTTAGCTCAGGCAGCTCATCTGACAAGCCCGAAATGGGACACGGATATTTATGAAGCACAGATAGAAGTGATGTGGGGCGGGAAGGGGGAGTCTTGCATTTGAATGGGGATTCCTGTTTCATAAAACACAGAATTGCTCGCCCTGCGTTTGCTGGGCTATTTTCTATACAGCAGGCAGGCATTAGTCTGGTTTGAGACCGTGCTAAATTATTGTCAGGTAAAGCCCAATATAATTAATTACAAATTAGAAATGCTGACAAATATTTGTCGAGAAGCTGTTTAATGAGCTTCAAATTCTGTGTCAGATGATTCCATCCACCTAGTGTAAATAATTTTTAAGCAATTGTTCCACCGAGGTTGTGTGATTTAGGCAGATGTTAGCTACAGCAGCTCTACACGTTGGACAGATAAAATAATATAAGATGAGATGGAGTAAAGCTTAATAGCTGATGTGGGCTTAAAATAGACACTGCTGTTACACAAACAAAATGTGGAAGTACCAGGAAGGTTTTGAGGGTACCACG
Source organism: Tetrax tetrax (assembly GCA_009806455.1). Lineage (NCBI taxonomy): Eukaryota > Metazoa > Chordata > Aves > Otidiformes > Otididae > Tetrax > Tetrax tetrax. The sequence continues at coordinate 180,953 of WHYT01016634.1, read as the reverse complement.
GTCTCAGTCGTGTCTGTGTGCGCTGACAGTGCAGCTCTGTGTGTGCATCTGAATGCAGGAATTTGCTTTAATAACCGTTGGGTGATCGCTGGGCACGGCCCACTGAAAATAGAAATAGCTTGGCCGTGTGACAGCAGCAGCTTTGAGCTGGACACCAGAATGACTGGCTTACAGTGTGGTTTCCTCCCCAAATCATTGTCTTCTCACCAGTCCTTTACCTGGCCTGATTAGCCTGTTTACTTAAGTTCTCTGAGATTTCAAGCAAGTTTGTTCTGCCTTGTCTCTATCCCTTTATATTTCAAAAGAAATTTGATCTTCGTGCCTTACCGCAGCAGCATCGTAATATCAGGTGTTTGTTCAGCGCTGTCAGCATATCTTGGTAGTCCTTCTTGTGTTTATTGACTGCTTAGACGCTTTGGTGTTTGTCCTGGTCTCTGTTTGCCAATGCAAGTCTGCAGATTTAGAGCAGCAGAGAAAAGAAGCAAGGAACTAAATGAAGATATCTGCGGATGGTGAGTGGCATTAGGTTTTGTGTGACACTGGGATATCACACGAAGCGATGCGCTTATTATTTTCCCTGTGTATTTAGAGGAAACAGTAAATTGACCTGAGATCAAATTTCGAGATAACCTTGACAGAGCAACTGAATCTCTTGATGAAAACCCTCAGCGACCAGCACTGATAAAGCAGCCGCCCAGACCGAGAGCAGGGCTGAAAACAACAGGATGCATATTCCACTAAAGGAACCTCTTGGGTAGTTTTTGAAACCTGTGTTGCTGTATTTTGTGCACCTGAATACTTTTGAAATACTTTAAAATTACTTTTAAAAGCCTGATAGGTTTCTGGGAGGCTGGATCTCCACAACTGACTTCTTGGTAGCTGTTGAAGAATTGAAACTGTCTCTCTGGGCAGGGAATGACCGAGAACTGTGGTTGTTGCCTGAATATTATTTTTAAACTCCTGAAGGTAACAGTGTAATGAAGGTGGGGATTTTTGCTATTCCCATAGGTGGTAGTAGGAAGCACAATGGCCTTGAGTTGAAGAAGGAAGAGCTTAAACTGTAAGGACAAGTTCTTTAGATAAATGTGATTCTAGTAGTCTCCGCTGGCCCCGCTCTTTAAGATTAATGTTAATGGGAATTATGAGACGTATCAATAGGACAAAAGACACCCTTATGCTTTTTTGTCTTGGCATCTTTTTTTTCTGCTATTCGGGTGAGAAAGGAAGCCCTTTCTCATTAACTATCTGAGGCCTCTGCTGGGACGAGGGAGTGGAGAGAAATAGATTTATAAAATAAGGGTAAAGGATCAGGAACTTGGAAGGAAAACGATCACTAGGGAAAGGCAAAAAAAAAAAATCAGCAGAAAGACATCAAGGGGCTGAGTAATTGAAAGATTGAGTTACAACACTGAGATCAATAGAGAAATATCAGGGACTGGATGGGAACACTGAGAACTAGAGGGGGATGTTGTTTCCAAAAGTGGAGGGTTCGGGTAAGATCCAGTGCTGCGTACGTAAGTGCTCCTTGGTGAGAGCCCTGCCTCGGTACCGAGGGGGAATGCTCAACAAAATCTGTCCCCACTTAAAATGTCGTTAAACCCGGTAACGCTTCAGCTGGGAGAAAGACAGAACGATTCTTCACTCGGTGGGATAGCCCTGTTTTCCCCCCTGCCACTATTTTTTTTTTTTTTTTTTTTTTTTCCTAAAGACTGTTTCTATCAGTTTGCCTGGAAGACCCTACCACGTTACACCGGGGGTCTGACCTGCAGCCTTGTAATTATCTGCAGCTAAATTAGAAGTTTAATCTTTGTTCTGAGCAACAATAAGTTGAGTCAGATAGGTTTTAAAAATAGCCCAAGCTCAAGTTTAGTGAAGTCTCAAATGCAATTAATAAAAGGGTAATGGAGTTAGGAAGTTGCCGGCTGAAATGTGGAAATGTTTAACTCTCAGTTTTCCTTTGCTTGAACTGCAACTCTGTGCCAAGGCAGCATCGCCTTGGTTCTGTGAGGGAAAACTGCTTCCAAGGTTTCTCTGTGTTCTTGTACATCTTCCATATGATTTATCCGCTTGGTATCTGCATTCTCCTTGGGCTTTGGCTCGGTGTGTGCCACGCATTACCAGCTGTGTGCGTTTTCTGTGTAGTCAGTTTGTCGTCGTTTTGACTTGATGCCAAGCCATGGTGAAGAGACCACTTCAGAACATCATAGTCCTCTGAACTCTTTTGTTGTAAAATGGATATGAAAATCCGCTTTGTAAGTAACGAGAAAGGGCTAATGCAGGTAGGGATTTGTTTTGCTGTAGCAGCAGAACGTGCAGTGGCAATTTGTCAGATCCCCAGCTCAGCTCTGCTGTACTATTTGCCTTTAAATAGTGTATTACCTTAATATTTTGAGATTTTTCTCCTTGTATCTTGGCAACACTACTGCTGAAGTTCATGCACTCACGCAGTGGAGAGAGAAGGTTTTAACCAAAGGGGTAACTCTTCAGCCTGGTAAATATTACAGGAAGGAGTTTTGGTTCTGTCCTCCTCTGTGCAGGAGTGGTGGAATAGAAATTAGCAAAAGCAGCGGATTATTTCTTGGCACTGCGCGTTTTTCTGGTTGTGAGTTTTTGCCTATCAGGTTAGATTTGATCACGTTGCATGACGTGTGCTCCGTGTGGATTTCCTTGGTATTTGGTCTGCATCTTGGTCCTACTGGTTTTAAAATGTGAGACAAAGACACGGGAGATGTGCAGAGCTGTATTGATATCTGGTGCGCCCAAGTTCCTGGCTGGCTGAGCGTTAGATTGTGTAATGCTGGCTGATGCACATGTTGCTGATACGAATAATGTCCCAGGACCAAATGGGAACGGTTACTCCACGCAGGAGATCTGTTTGGTGTTCTCTGCAGAAGTGGTCGCCCGTTAATCTGTCTCACATGTGTTTGCCAGCTTCCCAAAGTGGAAGTTGCTTCTCCTCTACAATCGGTGCTTTTATAAATTGCCTCTTTTTGTGCTTTTATTTGGTAGCAAAAGGGACTTACTGGTCTGGGAGCAAAACCCCTGCCAGCCTGTCTTCCCTGTCTGCAAGCCTGGGCTTGTCCTTTGTTGGATGAGCTCATGAAAACAAGCAGACATCCTCATCCTTTGAGGTGTGTCCTGTGCTGGGCATCATTTGAATGAAGCCATCTGGGGCAGGTTTGTGGGTGCTGCAGGATCACCGCGCACATCTCAGTTGGAGAGGTGGATGGAAGCAGGCACCAGCAGGTTCTTAGGTTAGATCAGCTTCTGGGTGGCTGAAGTTCTGGAGAGGTACTCCTTGTGTTGCCCCGTGATTGTAACAGAGTTGTGTCAGACTTTAAAATATGTTTTACACTCTCATGCAGTCAAAGTGATCAGATCTAGAACTGAGTTCATGAAGGTTTGTGAGAAGCCTTGCTCCATAACAGGCTGACTCTGAGCAGGACGGTTTTTTAGAGGAGAGTCCGTAGCAGTGATGATAGCCGGTGCAGATGCCCCCTTACCTGTCTGTGAAATCTGCAAGCCACTGTCACCTTTTTCCCTCATCTGGGTACAGGTTACCGTGTCCCAGGCGACCCACCCTCGGGGTGACCCAGCTTGCAGGGTGCTCTGGAGTGTCCCACAGCTGCTGTTAGCTCACTGTCCTGCTACAATAAAGGCATTCTCATGTCTTTGCCCCTGAAGTGGAACCAGTGAGACAGAAGTGCTTGCCGCTGACTTCTCCAGGACCACACACAGGTGGCTCTCAGGCATGGGAGAGTGGTGCCGCCGGGGACGAAACGCCTGCTGGCAAGTTTTCACAGCCCATGTTCTGCTGCTGGCACACCGTTTCCTATTGCTGAGACTTAGATGAGTTGCAAACATGGTGGTAATTGCTCAAAGCATTGATTTTTATTTATTTTCGCTCTGCAAGTCCTACGTTACCTGAGACCTTTCAGTCTGAGAGTCTGCTTCAGTGGTTTTGCGACATACTCTTAGATGTATGGTGGGAAAGGAGGAGAGGTGGCCAAAGGACCCAGCTCATTGCTGTGAAATGGGGGTGTCCATCTGGGGGGCTGGGAGCTCTGTTGTTCACCTGGCTCCTGACCACTTTTGCCAGCTTCATCTTGGCTTCTGCACCTCCAGGTGCTCGCCACTGTGTGTCTGAGGGTGTCAGGAGCATCCGTCAAGGGTCCTCCAGAAACAAGGGTCCTTCCAGAAGGCGCGGGGGAAGGAGCTGGGAGGTGCCGCTGTTGCAGGAGCTGGGTAACAGGTGCTCACCAGCTCGCTCCGGAGCTGGCCAGATGTGCGGAGCGGCAGGGCGTGATGTGACATCCGTCGGAGCGGGCACTGGTGGAGGGCTGGAGGCAGCGAGAGTAGTTCTGACCTCCGAGGAGTCTGTGTGGTAAGGAGGCACGCAAAGGCGGCTGCTGGGGACGATTTATGTTGTAACTCTGTTAGTGTTGTGGGTTTTAATGCACGTCAAGGGTGCTGTGACCTTTGAATGGAATCTTTTGGTGTGAAATTGTGTCTTTTCTCCTCTCTCTTCTTCTCTTAAAGAAAATTCAAAATAAATACTGAAAATCAAAACCGTCTGTTTTGAGGAGAGCAAATTGCCTCTCTTTATTTTATGTGATTTGGATGTTACTGAATGATTGAAAGTCCCAGTAATTTTTACTAGCTGGCTATTGTGCTTGTAGGCAGTGGCTCTTCCAGCATTACTCATTTTAACTATGGAAAAAAATAATAAAAATGCAATTAATGTGGCTCAACAGCTGAGTCTGCTGGACTTTAAAAAAAATAAAAAGAAAGAAAAAAAGTAAATTTTAATGAGTTCTGGGATCAGAAAGATACATCTGGTGGATGGATTTGCCAAGTTTTCAACCTCAGAATGTGTGTTGAAAAACTCTGTGAATTATGTAGCTACAAAAGTGGATCTTTGCATGTTTATAAGACCTCAGCGCAATCTCCTTCTATTTGCCTGATGGCAACCAGACATTCTGATGGAGGCACTGCCCAGAGGACACACATGTGCCGAAACGGCTCTGTGGGCCGTTAGCGTTTGTATCAGAATGCCGCTACCAGAGAAGGAATTCAGAAGATGCATTAAAAAATGTCTTGGTATTGGATGAAAGAAAAGAGAAGGATAGGCAAGGGAAGGGGAGAGAAGGAGAGAGGAGAGGGAGCACTGAAATTTTAAATGTACACAATGTGTGGGCTAAGGCATTGTGCCTCCACTGCTGAACCAGAAAATTTATAACAACTGTTTGTCATGTGTGTGTATTTATAGCCATTCACATAATGAAGAAGTTTCACGAGGTTGTAATAACATATCAAGATGGATGTAATTAAAACAGAAGCAAATTGACACCTCTAGATTAAAGGCAAACTCTAAACTAATACACCTGTACGCTGTCACTTCAGTATTAGCTGGCCGGGGCAGCCTGCCAGATATGCAAATAAAAGACATTGGCAAATTTCCTTGGATGTGTGGTTAGGAAAAACCCAACTATTGAATATTTTACCTGGCCCTGTTCAGGTTTGTAGCGACGGTAGGTTTAATTAATTTGGTGTCACTGATGCTTCCTGGTGGGAATGGGCTACACGATACAGAGGGACGGGGAAAGGAGCGAGAAGAAATACAGAGCGGGTGGCTGCTGCGGAGTAATATTCTTACGGTGGGACCCTTCCCTTGGAACAGAGGCATCACCTGGGCCGTTTCAGATGTGTCCTAACTCTCGAGACTCTAGAGGACTAAAGAATCCTTAACATGGACTTTCTGTAGCATCTGAGCTCAGTTAAATGCTTTTGAAAACCGTGCTGTGACAGCAGATTTTGGTTCTGCCATGCTGCATGGGATTGGGGTTGCCAGTAAGGAAACCCCTCCTAAAATGGATACGTTTCAGATACAGTGGCACCATTCCAATCTGATGTAAATCACTACCGGGTCTGTGGAATGGCTAGGAAGTACCTTAGCAATTTTACGTTATAGTATTGTTCAACTTGTTTCAGTTTGCAAAGGCCGAATTTTTTTTCCGGTGGAGTTGTGGATGCGTGCATAGTGAATTTCAGCTGCAGTCAACAGGGTGGCTCTCTGAATTAACACTCTCGGAGTTCTTAGAAATAGTCTGCAAATGACCGATATAAAATCGGCTATGGGTATGGAGCAGGAAGGGAATGATTTGCCTTGTTAGCTCCAGGCCTGTGAACGGCAGTCCCGGCGGGTGCTGGGCTGTGGGCCGCAGTTCTGCGGAGAGGCGGCTGCCAAACGCACCCATTCTCAGGGAGCTGTCTGCATAAAAGCTCCAGTGGGCATCTTTTGTTATGCTTCTGAATTAAAAGACTCCTTTTTTAATACATCTGGACATTAAGGATCAATCATATGGGGTACATGGCTTCAAAGGGATTTCAAATGGTAGGGTTTTTGTCTTCAGTACTTTAACAACTTTTCTTCCACCTTTAATCTTTCATGAGCGGAAGCTTCAAAAGATAATTAGTAAAACATGCTTTTATCCGCATTTATCTCAAAACATGATTAATTTTTTAACTGCAATTACAGCAATCATTTCAAGTTTCCTCTATATTAATGAGTAAAGGGGTTTTTTTTTTTTTTGAGAGAGAGAGCGCAAGCCTAAATATGGCTGCATTGGCCGAGTTGAAAGGTACATTTATGAGTGTGCTTTTTGTTTTCATTGCTAGGGATTGAATTTCCGGTTCCAGGAAGTAATATTTCACATGGATTAAAGTCTTTGAAATGCTCTTTCCTGGCTTCACTGGATCATTTTGAGGAGCTGACAATGATAAGAACTGGATCATGCGCTTTGCTAGGCCTGGCTACTGAACACCCAGCTCTGCGTTCGCCTTGTGCCGGTGCTTTTTCCCTCCGTGCTGTGCGTGCGTGACTGGCAGGATATCCTCTGCCTGCTGCTCTTGGCATCGGAATGTGAGATATACGACGCAGCCCGTTTGTTGTTAATGAATTGGCAATGAACTTGTAAATTTTCACCTTTACCATGTCTGTCTTTGTTATAGGCAGCTTAAGGCATTTTTTATTACTATTCCTCTTCAGGGAGAAAGATGTTCGTGTCTGTTCCTTTCTTTATTGCCAGTACTAACGTATGTCGGACTGTCCTGGATCCTGCCTGTAGGTCGAGTGCGTGGCCCGTCAGGGTTTTGAGCACCTCTCTGGTTGTTGGTCCTCCCACTGCCCCTGGAAAATGGTGCCACCAGCACAGAGGTTTCCCAAAACAGGTATCCAGCCCAGAGCCTCCAAAAGCAATGGACTGCTGCGAGGGATTGCTGAAAAGAAACAGAATTAAACCCACTTTTCCCTAGAGTACAGATTTGCGTAATTTTGCCCCGTGAAGGCTGCTCGTCAGCCCTTCCTCCTGCTTCTCCGTGAACAGGGAGGACAGATTTTGGGCTGGAGCTGCAGTTTCACTGCTCTGTGTCTCCAAAAGGAGTGGGCAGAGAGCAGCCCCAAGGCTGCTGGCGGTGAAGCCGGAGTGATGCATGGTGTTGGTTACTGCAGCAGAGCCCGAGCAGTGGGGTAAACGGAGCAGGCATTTGAAACTGCAGCTACAAGAAGTGTAAAGACCTAATTTTTCTTCCTTTTTTTTTTTTTCCCCCCTGTTTCCCTTCAGTTAGGCCCAAATCCAGCATGTCAGAGGTGATTTGGAGTAAACCTGCACAGCCTTGGTTCACATTCTGATTTTAGCTTCTAAATTGGGATTGCAGTTACCCTGCTCCGCGGTCGCTGGGGACGCGAATGGGATGGTGGCTGCAACAGTGGGTTGGGCAGCTGCGTAGGAAAGCACGCGTGTGTATAATCAGATTTCTGATAAAACCAGGTCTCTAAGTCCCTTGAATGGGTAGCTTTGCTCTGAATAGGCTCATAAAGTCTGCTGTGGCTGCTCTCTTTGTTTGGTACTCTGACAAAAAAAATTGCTCTGGTATTCTTGTTGGCATATTTTTACATCTGTTATCCGTATTTTGGATTTGTTCTGGCTACAGTCTTATTTTGTTTTGCAAAATCTACCTGGGATTGGGACGGAGATATATGTTTGCTAAGGCAGATTTGGAAATTGCATTGTTGAAATACAGCCCATATGGGCCATTGTAAAATGGTTACTGCAGCATATAATTGCCTTCACAATGATGTGCTTTGTCATTTTACTTCCATCTTCAAAGAGGCTCTCCTGTAGTCTGCTGACAGCAATGGTGGTATTAGAAAACATATGGATTTGTAAAGGCATTAAACTGTCTTTAGTTCAAGGATTAGATTACAGTGTTAGAGTGTGGGTCACCACATCTTCGTGTGGATAGGCTACACGTCACTGTGTCGGTTTATGCTATAGGTTAGGCAAGGGTTTGTTTATTTGTTGGAGATATCTCACATAATATGCTTTGGAATACGTGGGGAAGGAGGCACCTCTCATGCTGCCGTACATGGTGTGAGCTGTATCCCTGTCCCAGGGCCACGGTCCCACCTCATCCTTTGCCTGCAGGGCTCGGTCAGGGCTTGCCAGCCACGCTGGCGAGGCTTTCAAGAAGTCTTGGAGGGAACTGCCAATTACAAAATGGAAAAATACACAGAGTGTAAGAAGCACAAAACTGGCTTTGAAATTTAAAGGTGTTTTTTAGTCCTCCATGCTTGGCTGCTACTCGGAGTTTTTTGACTATTTATTTTATGTTCATGTACAAAGCATGTGTTTACACTGTACAGCTCCACACATTTCAGAGTCTAGGGCAATCTCTTCAGCTCTATTTTTTTTCTACTCTCTCAGTTTCAGGTATGGATTTTCTGGGGCAGGTTTGAGGTCCATAGTGCCCTTTTCGGCAAAGGTCAGCGCAGCGTTTGCACGGTGCAGTGTGGCACACAGCCTCCAGACTGGAGTGATGCTCGTGCTCTTTACACTGCCGAAAGGGAAAAGCTGGAGAGTGAGAGGGATAATAGATATAAAGAAGATCTGTCTTTCTCAGTTTTGTTATTATTTTTGTCCTCGCAGCCTGCTGAGTTTAGCACTCTGCCCAGCTGGGACATTGAAGCAGACTGGGGGGCCATGCTTGGCTCATGGCCACCTTCACCTTCTGCCACACGTGCTTGCTGTTGCCTTTGTGTTTGCGCAAGCCCCTCTCAAAACAACTCTTCTGGTATCTCTTGTCCTTCAAGCACACTCTTTAATTAAGATGCTGAGCCGGTCCTTGGGAGACATGGGTTTGTTTCCATGTCAGCACGCTCATCTTTTGTAACCTTGAGGCAGCCGCTCCCCTCCCAGTTCAGCCAGGCCGTGCGAGCACCTGCTTTGCGGTTGTGCTGAATAAGGATGGATTTGGGCTAGGATCCATGCGTATGCTCAGGGGAGGTGCTGTGTCTGGGCTTGTAGATTTGGGTTTCTTGACTGAGAAAAGGTGGCCTGTGGGGACAGTGCTGATGTGTGAAGTCAAATACGTGCTTAGGTGTCACCTTCAGCTAGAGCGTTAGTTTCCCTGTCCGCAAAATGGCTTTAATAATGCTTTCCCTCTTTAGAGATTGCCTGGGTACTTAATTAGCATCTGCAGGATGCTCAAATAGTAAGTGGTTAACATAAAATATCTACATAATTTAGCTGTAGGACATCAGAACACCAATGCTTACACACATTTAGCAGAGACCTGGCTAGAGCAGAGATTTAAATAACTGGCGGCACTTTTGTTGTTGTCAGCCACCTTTTACAATAAAGCTATAGTCTTGCCTTAAAATTATTGACAACAATCACTTCATTAAGGAAACCTGATGTGAAGGGTAACCCAGTGAAATTCTGATTAGTGTTTTATCTGTCTTTATGCTGTTACGATTATTAATGATGTTAAAGTTAGTGTTGTGTGCTTCAGTTTTAAATCACTTAAAATATTATCTGTCCCGGCTGTGGTGGGTAAGGCTAGCTTATAGTAGTATCTTTTCTTAAATCCATTGCAGAATAGGGAAGAAATTCTCGTACTATCTGTGAGAAGTGTTAAAGGATGTATTACTAACCTTGGCAGCCGTGATGGGGATAAAAAAATTAGATGTAGTCATCAATGCCAAGGTCTGCATGTGTAATATGTCATAAAATTGGTACATCTCTGTTACTGGCCTATAAAAAAATAAATAAATGGAGAGTTCCTTTAATCCCCATGTAATGAATTTAAGAGCTAAGTTGCTTTGTTGTAAGATGAACACGAAGTTCATGTGTATGGCATATTTTTGCAGTAAACTGCAGAAAATAAATGGATAGAAACTTAGTCCAGTGAGAAACTCCCATTAATATCCCTAGGTTTTGCAGTAGGCCTTTGTCAGAGCTTTATTTAAGGACAGTATTTATGCAGATGTTTAAATCAGTCCCTCTTTAAGACAGTGCTTGACTATGTTGTTAAAAATCACAGCACACTGCACTTGAAATGAGTGTATGCTGAAGTGCAGTCGGGAGCAGGATGTTACTGGGTGTATACATAAATACATCCTTAAAGCGAGGCGTCGGAACAGTGACTTTTTAAAAAATAGTTTATTTTGAGGGAAAGCTTGGGAGAGTGGCTAGGGTTTTTTTTTGTCCTGGGGCCTTCAGATAGTTGAGTCTGGTGCGAGGCAGCTCCTGCATCACTCCAGCTCTGGGAGGTGTGGTCCAAACTCAGCTCGCTGATGCTTCTCTGCATCCTCTCGTGGGATGTGGGACACGGCAGTTGGCTGGAGCACACACCGTGCTGGAAAAGCCCCACTTGGCTGGGTGACCACGGTAACAGCGGGATGGCCACAGAGGAGACCAGGCAGCACAGCCACGCCGCAGGCTGACGCAAGCCCACGTTGGTTGGAAGTTTTTGTGCTGAATGTGTCCCTTGCTGGATGCCTGAACGCACGCGTGCCTCTGTGCAGCAAGGAGATGGGCTGAGTTTGGATTCATGCGCAGGTTCAGGTTTGGCTGTAACGTACAGCGTCAGTGCGAACGCTGGCAAGCTGAAGCCTATACTGCATGGGATTGAATTTTACTTCTCCCTAAGAGAAATGGTGAACTCTGCATCTTCACTTGCAGTAAGTCCTGCTAATGAAGAGTTATCAAGATTTCCCTGGCAAGTAGCATTATTTCGGGTAATTACTTTGGGAAGCTGTTGGGGGTGCTTCCTCCTCCTCCCCGGTGCAGACACCTTCCCATCCAGCCACATATTGCTGCTTTCTCTAATACCAGCTAAACAGGTGGCAGGATTCAAATCACCACTCTCTGAATGGAGTTCACTCTCCACAATAGCTCACCAGAGGCCTGTTTTGTTACAGAACATTGATTAAATAAATATTCCTATGCATACAAAAGAGGAGAAATCTGTTACAGCACTCTGCAGTTATTTTTCCATTAATGGCAAGGAGCTCTCTCTAATTTTCCTGCCCCTTTCAATCTGTTTCCCTGTCTCCCTCCCCTTCCCATCACTGCTAATGCCTTCAAGTGCATGAGTAACATGCAAAAAACTTTTGTTCCCTCCAGTTCAGCTCTGCGAACACCTTCGCTCCACCTCGGCATGCTTTAGGAAATCCTGCTGGCTGATGCAGGGTATAATTGACTGCTTCGTGCACGCGGTTTTGATTAACTTGATCTTCCATGTTCAGTATCAGTATTCCTTGCGCCAACGAACTTTCATTTCATTAATTTATATAGCAGCAATTAAAAATACAACGTTGTGATACAAGCATCTTGCGTAATATTGACCATTGGGGCAGGATATAATCTGGGCAAGCAGCAGATATGATTTGGTATAAAATGGTGGCAACTGGAAATAAATGTATGGTAAAGGACGCCTTCAGGGGAAAAAGTAGCTTTACTGGTTTTAAATTCAGCAGGTATTTGTCTTGAGAAAGAACTCTTGGTTGAACAAATGTCTGGCTGCAATAAATGTAGAGTATGAGAAAATGCTGTGGCGTTACTTTGGCTCCGTGCTGATGTGGCTGAGATAAAAATCCACTCCAAAGAAAGTAACTTGAATGTAGCAGTTGGGTTTTTTTGGGTTTTTTGTTTTTTTTTTTTTTTTGGGGGTTTTTTTTTTTTTTTGGTTGGTTGGTTGGGTTTTTTTTGCTTAGGCAATAATATCTCTACTTTGGAAAAGGAAGAATTCAGCGTTTCTATCTCATAATTTTTCTTAAACAAATTTAGAGCTGTTAAATCACAGAGCTGTAACTCTAGAGAAGTAAATTGTGTAATATATTTCCTAATGTTTAAAGGCCGTAAATGAAGCTGCCTTCCACTGTATGAGTTTGTCTTGTAACCCTCGTCACTGCTGGCTAGGTTTGGGATCAGGGCTGGAGAAGTCCCTGGTTGTATAATGCTGATCCCCTGGGCACGCTCGCGCGGAGAGCCCTCACCCCCTGTCCCAAGCTGCGCTGGGGTGGCCGTGGCTGAAGCGAAGCCGTGCCCGCGCGCTCTCCTCTCCCACCGCTTTGCGCTGCTGCGGGGAGGAGAGGACTGGTTGTGGAAGGCTGTAGCAGCGGCCCGGTGTCTATCTCCTCTTGCTGACCGTGGGCAGTTAGCTGGGAGCGACACTAACCGGTGTTTCATTCTAGTTTTACATTGCAATAACATGCCAGCTGGTCCCTGTATTCTTCCGTCATGCTGCAATGTAATTATTTTTTTTCTTAACTTTCAAGATGTAATTTTATGTTGGTGTGCGTTCCTACTAACCCTTTGGCACCAAAAATGTACATTTAATTCATTTTTCCCTGTGACGTGAAGAAGCAAAGGAGAAAATCTGCAATCCTAGGGCCAAGAGGCTGTATTAAAGACAGCTGAGTGGAGGAGAGCCGTGCGGAGAGGAAAGGCCCCGTCTCAGAGTCTGAAAGCCACTGGGACGTGTGTGGTGATTAATGGTATCACTGCTTTTTAGCTTCATCAAAAGGTTTCAGTGTAAGACTTTCTAAGGAATGTGGATAGTCACGGGAACCTATCAAAGGGTATGGAAAATATCAAATGAGCAAGCAGGAATGGGAGTTAATTACTGAACAGTGATTACTCTGATATAACCAATTATTGGATCATTAAATGTTTACTACCTTTTTTTATGCTCCTTTCCCCTGTAAGTGCAGTTTTGTCCTCATAGTATTAAAAAAAGGGTGGATCTAATGCATAAAAAGCCTTTTCAGAACCTGGGAGGTGTTAAAAGAGCATCTCCTCCTAACACCTGACACGCTGGCCTGCTCGCTCTGCTTTCCCTTGCTCTGCGGATTTGGGGTCAAGTGCTGTGAACCCTCTTTAAAGGCCAGATTATCTCACTTCTAGGAAGGGGCAGGAGAAGAGCAGAGCAGAAGAAGCAGGGGAGAGGCTCTGTTGGAGGCAGCTGGCAGATTCTCCACTCTTCGGCCGGCGATGTGGGGTTGAGTTCATGCCTTCTGCTCCCGCTGGAAGTGGTTGGTGGCTTTTGAGTCCTCACCCAGAGGCTCTTCTTAGGGCTCCCTGGTTCCCTAAGGATGGAGTGGCACAGCCTTCATTTTCCTTGGGCTCAGAGCATCTCTTCCTCTCCATTCACTAAACCTCCCTGGAGAAAGAGGAGTTTCCATTGCAAGGCAGGAATGATGCTGTTTGAAAGCGAGACATAAACCCTGCACAGGTCTTCCACTGGACATCTGCAAAATGAAAAATACGATCTTTTCGAGCTGACCACAGTTATTTTGGATGACATTTGAGGATTTAAAATGATAAAGCAATTTTAAAAAATATAGCTATTTGTGACTTTCGTCGATGATCCTTGAACGTCGAGTTGTTTAAGGTTTATATCTCGGGAGAAGTAAGGGTCAGGATAAAAATAAAAAGAGCTCTTTCCCTGTCATCGCAGCATTCCCTGGCAGTGGTACGTGCTGGTCTGCGTGCTCAAGGGGACCAGGAGAGCTCCGCATCTACCTGGTGCCGTTGGTGGGTTCAGGGGGCAGGTGGAGAGGCAGTGGCGTTCATCCCGGTCCTGGGGTGCCACAAGCCCCTGGCAGTGGGTCTGGTACCGGTGGTGTGGGCTGCACCTGGGGAGGCGGGCAGTGCTCTACGTGGTGCTGTATGTGTGTGACCGTTACCCGACCTGCTCAATAATCCAAACTCCTCTGGGTCTGAAGTGTTTGGTGTGTCCCATCCTCAGCCACCAATGTCACCACCACGCAGTAACCACGTTGGTTTTGTCTCAGATACAGTATGCTTGTATGGCAGAGGACGATCTCATGAAGCAAATTTTTCCATGCCCTTATTTGTGAGCTGAGCTTAATCGTTGTTTTTATGAACTTTCTGAGGGGATTATTATTTTTTTTTATTAATACCTCCCTTTGCCAAGTTGGAAGCTTCAACCGTTTTTGAGCTAAACTTTCACTCAGTCAGGTTTTTTTCTGTTCTTTTTCTTTTTTTCTCCCCCCCCCCC
>WHYT01016634.1:82465-136946 GCA_009806455.1 Tetrax tetrax | reverse complement strand
AAAAAAAAAAAAAAAAAGGCAAGACAAAAAATACAAAAAATGCCCTTCAACTCAATGGAGTCACCCGGGGTTCAGTCGTAGCCCCTGGGTTTTCATTTGGACAACGTTAAGTTATAGTAACTTAAATGGAATTTTTATGAGCAATTGTTTTGCCGTGAAACAAGATCTCCTGTGGCATTGACCCAGGCAGATATCTGCCCGTCGGACATGCCAGCCACCTCTTCTAGCCAGCGTTGCTCTCGTGGGGCGTGCTGCTGAGGTGGTGAGATGCTTGCCTGACGGGCAGGTGCCCTTGGGGGTGTAGCTGTTCCTCACCGTGCTTTCCTGGAAACCACACGTGTTTACGAAGCAAGTATTTTAGTAGCGTATGAGACTTACAAGCATGTAAAAATGAATGATTTGAGGCAGAATCCAAAATAATCTGTAAATGGGAGTATTGTAAGTGAGCAACTACTAGGTGGAGAAGATGGACATGGGTGGCAGTGGGATTGGGAGTCCTGCATTTCCCCTGCACATGGGTGTAAATGCCGTGCTCCAGCCTTTCCTCCTGAGTTGTTCACTCCTGGGCTTTCCTGCGTTTGTTTTATTTTCTGATTTTGCCTCAGCAGACTCTCTTCCGCAAGGTGTGAGCACATGGAGATGCTCGGTGCTGTGGTACCTCCAGCACCACCCATGGTGTGTTCAGCCCTGATGGTGCCAGTCCCTGAGAGCGAGGGTTCCCTTCCGGAGCAGTAACCTCCGTAAAGGCTAACATGTAGTCCTGTGTGATACTTGAGAGATGGATGTGCCATTTGGGGGCCAGCCCCGTGGCGTTCACGGACAGGACTGGTGCTGAACTCACCGCTGTGTGATCAGACCCCTTTACCCTTCCCTGGAAGACAAGCTGATGGCTCGCAGAGGGGATGGGGAGCTGCTCTGCGCTGTCTGCGAGCGCTGCCCGGTGCTCCAGCCCACGTCTGGCTGCTCAGCCAAAGGTCCCAGTAGGGAGGGAGGCTGTAGGGATGCTTAAAATTGAAGGGATCTCAGGAATAATAATAAACAACATAACAAATTCCTTTTATATGGGCTGGAGGAAAACATGAAATGATGTCTGGGCTCTTTTGCTGACATTTTGCAGGGGGTCCCCCAGCTTGAAATGCTGAGTCCCCAGACCGAGAAGCAGAGGGAGGAGATTGTGCTTCAAGAGGGGAAGGAGGGGTGCAGCAAATCTCTGGGGTGAGCCTGTCTGCCATGAGTCGCTGCTGCTGCGTGGCAAGGAGAGATGGCAAGAGTTTATTTTGGAGGCAGAACACCACCAAAGCCAGTTTATCCGTGTCTTAGCTCAACTCCATCCCCTTTCACCTCCCCGATGTTTCTGTGCAAGAATGGGAGCTCTTCCCTTTCTGCACTGGTGTTCCCATGTGTAGTTTGTTTGCAGCCAGCTCAGGTAGGATCTCTCCCTCAAATTTTGTGGGACTTTTTTGGGATGGTTTTGTTCAGGCAGCAGAACAATTTACAGTTGTCTTTGCAGGAGGCTGAAGGCTGTCTTCTGGTATGGGCAACCTGAGTTGTCCTCTCTGGGCAGTAAAGATGAATATTCTTTGAATTCTGGTATGGAAGAGCAGAAAGGAAACAGACTAAATGTGTTGGGAGAAGGGGGAAATGGGGAGCGGGGTGAGACCAAACACTACTGACATGCAGTTTAGTTTTTTTTCCCTCCTTCTCTCACATGGTTGTCCGATTTGTAGAAAATTTGTGACTTTATCCTAATACGTACAAGACAGGCCTGGCGCAGATGACTTGGAACAGAAGGCAGAAAGTCCCTGTTCTGTTAACAGTGCTTGTTAACTAATATTTTAAAAAGTGTATATATGATTGTGTACTGTGGGGTAGACTATCTGTAGATGGCAAGTTTTAGCATCCCTATAGGAGCTCAGAACTGGGGGCTGGTAGCTCCAGGTGACTCTTGGCTGGGAGTTTCCCTGGAATGGGACCTCGATTCTCGACTCCCATCATTTCCCTTAGCTCCAGCCCAAGCCAACTGCAGGTGGCGGTGCCCTCTTAGCACCCAAATTCACACGTACCCAGTCGCTGTGTACGTACCAGGGCATGCAGCAGTGGGTGCAGAGTTTGTTGATGGATGTGGTCTGTGCTCTCACTTTCATTTGCTGGTGGCATCGTCCTTTGCCTTGGTCAGCTAACCCTCCTCCTTGGCTTTAGAGCCGTTTTCACAAGGTTAATCTTAGAGTTGTGGGAATCCCTCGGCGCTGGAAGGGGTGTTGGACAGAAACAAACATCTCTAAGTTTGCTTTTGCTTTTTTGTTTGGAGAATCAAGTTCAGGTACTTAAACCATGTGAGGACTAGCTGCAGCTAGTTCCCTGCATTCTCACCAACTATTTGATTTGTTCAGTACTCATCAGCAGCACATTTTTTTTTTGTGAAGACTAGCATTTATCTTTGCATTTTTGGGAATTACTAGAGCTGAAGTTAAAACAAGCTGTTCTCCCATGGAAGCTGCTGTTTTGTACTAAAATAGAATATCACACCTTCAGGGGGTGTGTGGTGTTTCACAATTCCTCCCTCCATTGTGCGTTAAATGATAAAGCAGTGTAATAAAATATGCCCAGATTGTTCTTATCTGGTTTATGCCCTGTAACATTTTTCTATTTGCATAAAGCGTTGAGGTCTACTAAAAGAAACCCCGAATGGGGCAGGTCAGAGCGTGAGAGGGGATGGGATTGTGGGGATGGGACTTTTCTGCTGTGGAAGGACCATGGCTGAGAAGGATGCTCTTGAGAGATAAACCCTGTACAAAGACAGTCATTATTTCAGTAGCCTGCCTTTTGCTTTCCAGGCAGAATGGTTACGGGAGCTTTGTGCAGGCTGGAGGATTTGGAGGAGATCTGTGCTTCTGGAGGCCCCAGTTCAGATGCAGGCATTTCACAAGTGAAAACCAGTGCTGTGTACTGCATCGCTAGTGAGTAATGGTCTGTGTCACAAAAGGACCACTCTGTTCCCTTTAATTGGTGGCCTTTGTTCAGGAAGGGCCCAGGAGCACGTTCCGGAGCAGAAGCAGATTTTGCAAGGTGCAGAGCTTATTTGAGAAGCAACTGCGCTGTCTACGACTCGAGAAGTTCCTCTTCATCATGATTTATTTTTCCTGAAAGCTGAAGCGCATTCGGCAGTTGAAACGATGTTATTCCAGGTCTTTGGCATTTGTAAATGATGCTTATGTGTCTCTCTCCTTTCCTTTTCTCCTGTGCATTCCCCTCACACCTTCTCTAACCTGCGTAACCATCATAAATGGCCTACAATGGGCTTTTCTTTAGATAAAGTTATTCACGTAGTCTGCTCATTGCTTTTGCAGGCCCTTCTTGAGGATATCAAAAGCTGAATATTATTCTGACGCTTTAGCTGAGTATTATCATTCCTTCTAGTTCTTTGAAGTTTGAACCAGAGGCTTTGGCAGTGCCTACGCTCACCAAGTTTCTGGATGTCTCTTGAGCGTGTTCGTTGTGGATCCTGAGTGACAAATCATTGCGGTACTTCTTTGTTCTTCAGCTCTGCCTCAGCCCAGGCTGGTGAAGGCTCAGGAGCTGTGCAGGATGGATCCCGGCCCCTTTGGGATCTGTGCTTCCCGTCCTGCCCTGCTCTGCCCCGCCTCCACGTAGAGGTCAGGCCATCAGTCTAAGCAGTGCTGGCATGCAGACAGGAGGAGGAAGGTTTATGTACACCTTCCACACAGCTCTTCCCCTGCCCTCCAAGGACAGTCCTGAAGAAACACCAGTTCAGGGCTCATGAGCGTTCACCGCAGAAGTGGACTTGTTGGGCAGAAATGGAGGAGAAAACAAAAATGTCATAACATTACTGTACACATCCATGGGTTACTATGTCTTAAATCTTTTGTCCCCCATCTCTAAAGGGTGTAATAAAACTGGAAGAGGTACAGAGATGGGCTGTGAAGGCGATGATCGGAGAGAGAGAGAAAATAACTTCACTGTAAGGAATGGGTGAGCAGGGTAGGGCTCTTCACCATGGAAAAGGGATGGTTAAGCAGAAACGTGATAAATGTTGATGCAGCCGGGAATAAGGTAGATGGAGAGTGACTGTTCAGGCTCTTCATACAAGACCTAGAGGTGTTAGATGAAGTGAGGAGGCTCGAAACAGGCAGAAGATGATATTTCTTCCTGTGAGCAGGCAGTGAGCTGTGGAAATCATCACCTCTGGGTGGGTGTGAGAAGCTGGTGTGGGTTTGGAAATGTGCTGGAAGCGTTCGTGGAAGAAACACAGCTCAAGGCTGCTGAAGAGCGTGACTCAGGAGATCCCTAGTCACAACTTGTGCGGATGGCAGATTGTTCTGGGTTGTTATGCACCGAGCTTGTGTTGATCTTCCTCAGCCCTTCAGTACAGGCTGCTGGCAGAGCACCCAGTGAGGTGGACTGGGTCAGTGTGCCGCCTCCCGTTTTCCTGGGGAGAAGGCAGAGAGAGTGAGCTGGAAGCATCTGGCAGGCAGGTCTGAGCCCTTCCTGAGCCGTGCTGCCTGGGAGGGTCCCCTTCCCAAAGGGGTCAGGGTTTGGGCAGAGGGAATTTGCAGAGAGGATCATTTGGTTGACTGGTTGGAAACTTGTGTAGGAAGGAAATTTTGAAGGAGCTCTTGCCCCATGTTCTCTGCAAAAGAATAATGTTTTTCCTTGTCCCTCCCTCCCCAAAACTTGGTTTTAAGTTACGGAAATAGAAGGCTTTGTACTGGTGTCACTGAAAACAGGGATCCCTCTCTCAATTATCCATCTTGTCAGATTCTTTTCTGTTCTTTCAGCTCACTCAGATGATATTTCTATTCCTTTTCTGTAGTCTGAATGCCTCTCGGCAGCCCGATTCCCTTCTTGCACTGGACAAAATTGCAAGGAACCTTTTTACGATCAGAGTATTTAAACGAGGCGAGGTGCAGGGAGAAGCAAGAGCCTTCGCTGGAAGCAGCAGACGCTGTTGTGTTTTTGCTGCGGGGCCCTGGAGGAGCACGGTTCGTCTAGGGGTGGGCTCAATAAAGATGCAAATTTTATACCTTCATCTGCTGTTAACATCAAAAAAAAAATTGACGGCGTTTGTAGGAGGACGGTGACTTTGTGACGGTCGTGAGCTCGTTTGGCTTGGTTCCTGCTATTCCAGCCCTCACAGGCACAGCTTCAGGTGACCCCCTCTTTGTCGGTCTGGTGTGGGGGGCTGGCTGAGGTTTTCCCTGCCCCTGCCAGGAAAAGGGGTGCCTTTGGCCCCTGGCATCTGCAGAACCATCAGAAATTGCCTACAGTGGGCTTTTTCACTTCCATAAAAAAGAAAGCACCCTTTTCCCTCTTTCTTTAATAAAAAGGATGAAAT
Organism: Tetrax tetrax; assembly: GCA_009806455.1. Lineage (NCBI taxonomy): Eukaryota > Metazoa > Chordata > Aves > Otidiformes > Otididae > Tetrax > Tetrax tetrax. The sequence continues at coordinate 131,593 of WHYT01016634.1, read as the reverse complement.
AAATAAATAAAAACCCGAGACAAAAACCAATATATGACAAACTGCCTTCTACCTGCAGTTTCCCAATTAGCTAATTATAACTCCGATTTGCACACACACGCAGGCTTTTTTAAAGCAGACTGTTGCTCTTCCCTTTCCGTACAAGGTTTTTAGTCACTGTACATCTTGTGTCTTTAAATAATGTATTAGGAACATTTTCGAGTCTGTAAGTGCTTTTTTAATGAGAGTGTGAAGATTTTAATGGGACTAGATTGCTTTTCATGACATTTCAGAGTGACTTAATTGTAACAATGTTGAGAGGCTGTATTTTAAAGTTTGCTAAGTGTGTCTGCTGCGGGTTGTAGGCAAATGCTTTGAAGACAGAATGGCTGATGAGATCAGATAGAGCTGCTCCTTTTTTTTAATGTCAGCTTTGTTAAAGAGCGGAGTTTGCAGAGTGGACACAGAAGCCTGAGCTCCAGAAAATAAAGATTTTTTTTTTTTTTTTTTTTTTTTTTTAAGGTCTAAGCTGGTGGTGGGTCATCTGTGTTTAAGCCTGTTCTCAGTAATTTTCAGAGATTATTTCCTTTAGTGCTGTGCTTGTGCGTCTGTAATCAGTGACGGGGCTGTGTAGGGTTTGTAAGATTTTTATTTTTATTTTTTCTTTAAGGCGGCAGCTGGATTTGATACAGGAGCTGCGTTCAGCTTTTGGTTAATTCAGGCAACTTTGCATAAGCGTCACAGACTGCTTTGGGCTGGCTTTTAGTTTGTGGCCAAATGGCAGATGAAGGAATTGGCGTTGTCTCCAATGTCTAAACGTGGGTCTGCCTGAGCCTCTCCCCTTTCCAGGTCCCTCCCGTCCGAGCCAGAGCAGCGCCCTGGAAGAGGGAAAAGTTAAACGGGAGAGAGCCCGAAGGAATCGAGGCATCACCTGGGGCAGCTCCTACTGCTTTCTTCATACAAACACCCTTTGCACAGGAGGGGAGGAAGGGAATAAAACAGAATTATAGAAACAGTAAGGCAAAAAAAGAATATTCAACTGCAGCAATGTGAAAGAGCACGAAACGATTTGCCTTTCTTTACTTTTTTCCTTCCCAAAGACTTAATGCTGTTCACCAAGCATAACTGAAATACCTGGGAGAGCTCTGCGGTGGGACAGGGCGGTCCTGGGACTGGGGGGACTCGCGCAAGGCCACCTGCAGCCCCCGTGCCAGAGCCCGGCTGGCACCTGCACGGCTTCGCTCCCTGCTTTAACTGGGCCGTGGGGGCTCTTGCTTCTGGCAGGGCTTCTAGAAGTGACAAATCTTTTTGTTTAAGGAAAAGAAAACTGTAATTTAATTTGAGCTAGCATCCAAAGTAACTTCCTGGATGCAGATTTAATCCTAATTTAAAAACAAATGCAGTGTTTCAGCATTTTGAGGGAATTTGAGAGCTAAACCTGTCTTTTCCCATGAATGCAACAGTGAAAAGAGTTGGAATGAGTCAATTAATTTGCGTGTGAAATTATTAGTATGTGCCAGTGATAGCTTTCACTTGACTTTCTCAGCAGTTGTTGCCATGTCCTGTGCTGTGGCATGGGATTGAGGAACATGCGGTGTTTGGCAATACAGGCCAGGCCGGAGTCGGGTGGTGGCTGCGCCGGAATATGAAGCCGTTGGAATGAATGCAGCTCCTCTGCCTTACAGCGCGGAGCACCTGCATCCATCTTGACTTCGTTTTGGTGTCTCCTGAAATGCCGGTTCTGTAACCTCCCCTAGCTGCTCGCAGCCACAAATTGCTATATGTCAGCCAGCCCCTGAAACAAAACTGCGCCGCGTGCCGTGCCTGTGGTGTATTTTGATTTCACACACGCCCGGTGGGACGAGCAGTGGGGTTTGTTCTGCAGCAGGAGCACGCCAAGGGGGCCAGGCTGCGGGCAGTGGGATTTCCATAGGGGCTGGGTTGCAGGCTGGTGGAGGTACGTTGCATTTCTGAGTTCTCAGTGACAAATGTTGGGCCTTTTAACCTTGGTTCTAAACAAAATAACTGTTTCTGCTGGAAAATAATGAGAAGAATACTCCTTTTAAAAGAAGTTAGTCGCGTGAGAAGGTGCTTGGGGAATGATGAAGCCTGGTAAGTCAGGATCAGCAGAAGCAGTTCACATTTCCTGCTGTGCCTGTACCTCTCAAATTTTGGTCTGTTGGGAGGGCTGAATTACAGGGTTGGACAAATCCTGCCCAGAGGCTGCTACGGGCTTTCATCTTTGCTGCTTTCCTCTGATGAATATCACCGAGGAAGAAATGCTTAAACTGGTCCTCGAAAACAAACAAAGGAGGGACGACTAGATCTGCAGCCTTGCTGAGCCAGCCCAGTGCAGACTGGAGTCAGCTGGTGCCAGAGCTGCTCCTTGTGTGCTTCAAGTGCCATGGATGGACGTCTCACAGCCAAGGTCAGCTGCAGGCACATTCGCCTCAAGGAGGCGGTCAGGACTTTCCTCAGTGCAATCTGTTGGTTCCTAAAGATCTTGGTTTGCCCTGGACTTGCGAGGACAGAGGTGGCAAAGCAGCAGACACCTGCAAAAGCCACACCTGGATGCTCCAGATGTTGTTTGAGCCCCTCTCACTTGCAGATGCTTTCTTTGCTTGGTGGAAGCTGTGGGTGCAGAGTTGACGGTCAATTGGTGTAAGTAGGTTTCTGGGGGGTGTTAGACACCTTCTTTACTCCTCTGTCAGCCAGGGATGCTCGCCAGCCTGTGAGGTGGCCTTTGGTTTCCTCTCCAGGCTGGGATTTAAAGAACGAATACTGAAGCTTTCTGTTTAACCTGTGGAGAAAGGAAATGTATTTGTTAGTGGCTAAAAGCCCCTGAGGAGATGGTAACTCCTGCGCTTGCTCATCCTTCAGAGAGGGGTCTTGCTCGCTTCCAGAGGGTAAGTGCTCATCAGTGCGATTTATAATGTCGTCTTTGCTTATCAAATGAGATGTCTGCAGAGAGCCCCCCTCCACCTCCTTTCCCAGCCACGCTCTCCCGTTACGTGCTGGCCTGCGGCTGCCTCTGGTTGTGTGTATTTCCATGGCAAGAGCGCTGGGATAAGAATGTTTTTATTTCTTTTTGATCCTTAGCCCTGCTGATCTGAGCAGCACCTGGCACCCAGGGGCACCAAGCGTTCCTCCTAAGAAAGATTGACAAGTAACGATGGGGTGAAATGGTTTATAAGGTAAAATAAAGGAAAGTGGGGGCATGGAGCATCCCTTCAGCAGCACTGAGGGGAATGCTCCATACCATGCAGGATTAGACTGTAACCAGCTGTAAACCCAGGCTTTAATAATTAGTGGCTTTTATAATTGAAGATTAGCCTCAGATGTGTCTGCCTGTTTGTGCACGATGGAACTCAGATGAAAGTTGTCTATTGAGATGTAATATGGAAATGACAGAAACATCCACTGACAAAATACACCTAGGCAGTCTTGATTAGATTAAATCAAATGTTACAGCATCTGGAGCCTTCAGCGTGTGCGGGGCATCATAATGGCCCTGAAAGCCTCCCCAGATCCTATTAGGTAGGTTAATCTCGTTGGAGAATACATTCCAGGTCTACATAAACTGCATCACTATAATACTTTCTGTGGTTCCTAGTCCTTTAAGGTGAACTGTCATAGACTAGCTCTGTGGAGGGCATCGTAATGTGGTGCCCCAGAAAAGTTCAGCACAACAATGCACTTAAAAAAAAAAAAGGAACCAAACCTTTCCCCTTCCCAGGGAAACAGCCACACTTTTGGAGAAAACTGGTTCCCTTTCCATACACGGAGTGCAAAACTGAGCCTCATGTCCTGTAATAGAAATTATGCCCTTTGAGATGCTTTTGAGCCTTTAAACTGTGGCTGCTTCAAGCACTGGTGTCAGTTGGGATACCTGAAGGGTAAACCTGCTGCGGTTTGTGCTGTAGCTCTTGCCGTGTGGAGGAGCGAGATGTGGCACCCAACATCTCTGAACAGACACAGCGATAAGCTGTGACCTGAGGGACTTCGGAAGGACTGGGTCTGCCTGGACAGGTGCTGCTGGTGAATCTGTCTGTGTGTCTGCCTGGGCCGGTGGAGCAAGGGGCTGCTGTATGAGCTCTGCCCCTGCTTCATCCCTTGTTTTGCTTTTTTTTAATGTATCTGATCCAAACTCTTGAAGATAACTTGGAAGTTGGCAGGGTAAAGTGGAGCTGCAAATCGGGGATGAGAGCATCATTGCAAATGGATAAAACTTTTTCTTCACTTTATCATGCTGTGTTTTATTCATGCCGCTTCGGAGGGATTGTGCCGTTCGTTCCCATGGATGCTCTGTGTGCCCTTTCCAGCTGACTCCTCCCTCCTCTGGAGCGGTGGCTGAGCAGATGCTAGACCCTCCCAGGGTGACTGGGGATGCTCTGCGGGACTGGAGCTTGGAGGAAGGCTGAAGTTACCTTGGTGATGGAGGCTCAGGTTAGGCTTACGGGTCTGAAGCCGCCCTGCCTGCTTTGCTCAGGGATCAAAGCGTGCAGCCTGGCCCAGGACAGGGTGACCCAGCGCTGGCTTTTTCCGAGGAGCACGTGCCCCCAGGGTGCAGAAATGGAGCAGAGCCCTCTTTGACCCAGCTTCTTGACTCCTAGCAGCATCCTGTCCCTGTCTGTTTGAAATAACTTCTAAGAGCTCAGCGCTGTAATTTGTCTCTCAGTTTGCTCTATTGGAGGAAGGGGACAAATTATGTCACTGCGTGCTGCTCCCGTGCCCCGGCCGGTGCTGCCATGGGAGTGGGCCCAGCAATTGCAGTGAAGCTGCTGGCTTCTGATTTGCTTCATCTCCTCCTCTCTTTTCCTGTTCCTGGCTTTCTCACCTGGCTTTTTAACACAGCTGGCCTCTCCGGTGTGACAGGCGAGGTGGCAGCCTTCCCAGCGACCCCTCCCTGTCTGTCCCTGAGGTGCGCAGGGGTTCTGCTTTCCTCCGAAGCAATACGCTGCTCCTTGCTCTCCTGTGTGCTGGGGGCTTCGTTAGAACGGCGTGGCCCCGCAGCAGTGTTATTTTGAGAGACGTGCCCCAGAGTTGCCTCTACACTGTCACCATCTCTGGTGCCCTTTCCAGCCCAGTTCCCATGCCCCGTGGTAGGAAAGGGGCCCTATTCTGGCACTGTAAGGCCAGCTGTTGTGGTCAGCTATTCTGCATTGTGAGGATGTCTCCTGTGACTTTTGCAGAAACGTGGAGTATTCCAGAGAGACCTTACTGTGACCTTTCAGTACTTCAAGGGGGCTGATAAGAAAGATGGGAACAGGGTTTTTAGCAGGGCCTCTTGTGATAGGACAAGGGGTAATGGTTTGAAACTAAAAGCGAGTAGATTCAGACTGGATATAAGGAAGAAATTTTTTACACTGAGGGTGGTGGCACACTGTCCCAGGTTGCCCGGAGAGGTGGTGGATGCCCCATCCCTGGAAACGTTCAAGGCCAGGTTGGCCGGGGCTGTGAGCAACCTGGTCTGGTTGGAGATGTCCCTGCTCCTGGCAGGGGGATTGGACTGGATGGGCTTTAAAGGTCCCTTCCCACCCAAACCCTTCTATGGTTCTGTGTTGTTCCTCCTGCTGCTCGGTTCCTACAGTAAGGAGCCCAAGCCAGAAGAAGAGGAGACTCGGCTGTCTCGATGTGCCTGACGGTAGTGTGTCCAAGCATGTGGCTGGGAGACCTGGTGCTGTCTTCCCTTCCCTCCACCCGCCTCCACATGCAAGCAGCAGCGCACTAAATGTACGTATGTGCATTGTGAGTGCATCTACAACCTGGCTGACTGCAGTTAAGTAACGATTAGATTTGCTCGTTGACCATTTGGCACTTAGTCTCATAATTGGTAACTGTAAACCAGTGGAGACAACGAAGCAAATCCCTAATTTTTATAATACTGCCCTGCTTTATGACTGTCTGCAAAATCATAACCTCCTGCTTGTACAACAAAGCAAACACTTAAGTGTTTTGACAGATGTTTTATATAAAAAAGAGCCGAGCTTGCGTATTAATTTGCTGTTCCTTGCGTTGTCTGGTTTTTATTGAATTCATCCGTGGCTGGAGTTACCTGCTTTTGATTAATCCGTTGCTATGTTTGCTTTTGCCTTTTCCATACGGTGCTGTGAGGTGGAGGAGTGGGTTCCCCATGCTGGAGCAGGGCCCCGGGGAGCGAGAGCGTCGCCTCTGCAGCAGCGAGGCTCCTCCGGGAGCGGTGGCAATTCCCCAGTGCTCGCGTGCGGATGGGCAAGTGTCTGTTGTTCTTTCACGTCCCCCATGGGTTTTGGGGGAAGTTACGTAGCCGCAGCAGGTGCTTCCAGCTACCGGGGTTTGAGAAGGGAGTGTGGTGGATGCCAAGCCGAAGGAAAACATGCCAATTACTTTGCAAGGAGACAAATGATTGCTTTAAAGGAGTGTGTTTTGGGGCAGTATCTCCAGGGACTAGAGAAAAAAAATCCCTGTTGTTGTGAAAATGAAAGAAATTACAGTATGAGTTACCTGGGGACCACACACGGAAAACGCAACAGGATTGTCATCTCTGTAGAGCAAACAAGTAGGTGCCTGGTTTGACTGGGAGCATCCCTGTGTTTGTGTGGTGCTGGGAGTGGAGCTGCCGTCCTTGCTTGCTGTTCTGGGATCCTTCAGCGTTTTCCAGTGCACTCGCTCCAGCGTGAAGGCAGGAGGGTTTGCCCAGGGCTCAGTCCCAGCGGGAGTTGTCCAGAACGTGTCGTGATTGGCTTCTTCTTGGCTCCCAAGGAACGGGACGTGGGAGATGCTCCCACATTTGGTTAGTATTACCCTGATTTAATTTGCTTGTTTGCTGAAGCACTTTGCTTTTTTGATCGCTGTTCGTTTTAGATGGGTTTGAGAAGCCTTTGGGAGCAGTAGCTTGGGTACACTCCTGGATTTTTAGCGTGAAGTCTTACTTGCTCCTTTCTGGTAGCTGGGACTACAGCTGCCCCACAGAGGTGGGGTTGGGCAGTCCTACCTTGGGTGTGCAAAGAGTGGGAGCGTGAGTCTGAGCTGGTCACCCAGGGCTCTCCTTGTGCCCAGGGGCACCTCTGGAAGGCTTTGCCTGAGTTTCCAGCCGTTTCCCTCCATTGAGCCTCGAGCTTCGGTTAATTCCAGTTCCTCCTGAATGAAGCCAAATGCAAACAGAAAAGCAGATCTTGGCTTTAATTAATATTGGAGCAGGTTCTATCTCACGCATTTGTCATTTCTTCCCTCCCCACTCCCTTGAAATAATTTATTTTCGCTGCTTAAAACATTCCTATGTTGTTATTGCTCTCACAGTGGTGTGCACTGCACTTGCTAAATCAAATTTATAATGCTGGAATTAATTTAGTAAGTTTCTTCCATTTTCTCTCCACGTACACTTAAAAAAAGAGAAGTTCTTTAAATTAACCTAATGTAACTGGATTTGTTTTCACTTTATTAGCTTTGGAGGGGGCTCTCTTGGGGACCTCCGTGTCATTATGTTATCTGAGGAGCAGATCTGCTTCAGTCTGAGGGGAATTTTTAACAAAAGCAGTGTTTTCCCATTTCAGGGTGAGTAACTGCTTTCCTGAAATCTGGGGGGCTGGTGCTCTGCTGCATTACCAGTAAACATGAAACGAAAACCAGCTGGCAGAGTGGAAAGGAGACAGAATACAAACTGCTGCTGTTCCTGCAGATCTGCAGAAGGGCTTATGCTCAGGGGTATTTTTCTGAGGGATTTTATCTGTCTGGAAGGTTTTAGCTCTCAGCCAACGCTGAAGCAATCTTGGTTTCAGTGTTTAGCTTGAGCTGCGTGTCTGACCTTCGCCCTGTGCCACTCACTGGTGGTGTGGGAGCTCCGGTGACTTCAGCATTGAGATGTGGGATGCCCAGGAACAGATACTCTCTGGCCCTCGAAGCTTTTGGCTGCAGCCCTCGCACCTGCAGCAAGCTCTGCAGCACCAGGGCCAGGCAGGGACCTTTTGGAAGGCAGCGGGAGCAGGTTGATGGATGCCATTCCGGAGTTGTTAAACTCAACACGCAGCAGGTGAGATGGGCAAGTGATGGAGTGTCCTTTCCTTTAGAGACGGGCTCTGGTCAGTACAGGGGCTGTGTAAGGAAAACATCCAAATCTGAGCCTCATCACGGAAGTAATTTTCAACTATTTGATTATCCAGAACGTTTTTGGGGCAGATATTTCTGACCCTGGTCGGCACGTTATTGCTTTGACCTTTCACCCCTGGCAAACTTCTGAATCCTTCCAGACGAGATGGCTGGAGAAGGATTATCAGCGACAAGTCAAAGAGTGCAGAGGAATAAACAGCGGAGACCTGTGAGCTTGCCCTGGGAAACCACGGTCAGGCATCACCCGAAAAGCACCCAGTGTACAGACAGATCGGTGCTCTGCACGGTCCTCTGCAGACACGCTCGCAAGCTGTAATGCATGTTTTGATAACGTCTTAGTGCTGCGTTTTTTTTAATGTACTACTTTTGTTTGTTAAGGTGCCTTTCAAGCTGAGTCAGCGCTGGCTTTCCACAAAGGTTCTCCGGTGCTTCCATCGAATACGTTGAAAGTGGCGTGCGCAGGAGCGATTCTGTCAATCGTATATTTTTATGTATTGTTCAGCTCCCGTTGTTTGTGTTCGCCGAGGCAGTTTGCGTGCAGTCTGCCAGATTAGCTTCTGAAAAGCTTGGATGCTGGGTTTCAGTTTTCATCTAACTCTTCCCCCTGTACAGGAACGAGCTGTCAGGAGCCGTGGTATTTTTTGTTCAGTGCTGCGCAAGTCTTGGATGTCCAAATAGGAATGTGACAGGCAGAAAAAGCAGGAATGTGTGGGTTTTTAAGGTTTAAATAGAATTTGTAAGTCCTTGAAGTAGTTTTTGTTTAGCAGTGTTGGTGTCAAAGCAAAGTACTGCATGGTTCTGCACTGGGGTAGCTGAAATCTGAATAAGCTCCTGGTTTGTGTCGGCCGTCGCTTAGGAATCGAGATGAGCCGTAACGCCTTTCGTGTGGGATCTTCTGTTTCACTGAATTAGTGCCACTGAAGGCAACGGCACCGGGGCGAGAGGATTACAGTCTGAATGAGCACCCAGAACTAATCTGCTTCCATGATTCGCTGGGTGCCGTTGGGAAGAAAGCTAATCCAGAGGGAAGCATTTTGCTTTTTCTTAAACCTTTTTCCCCCTGTGTATACTGGAGATCACATTGTCCTGAATGACCCCGCTTTCCTCTTACACGGCTGTGATACAAACTGCTGCAAAAAATGTGCCCGTGGTGATGCCCGGTGCCTTTAGGACGTTCCTAATCCCATTGTCGCGAAGGTCCTGGCAAAACGTCATGCTCGCTTTGCCGGTTTCTCGCTGCTACATAATGGAGTCCCAAGAGAAGGATAAAATTAAATCTAAGTTTATAGAATTCGTCTGTAAAAGAAATTTTTACTTTTGGGGTGGAACACTGCTTTTCTAGTTGTAAGGGTTAAAATCCTAGCAATACATTTGCTGATGTCATTTTGACTGTGTCAACCTTTTTTGTTCTTTCACCACTTGTAAAATATCAGGGATTGGTGCAACGATTTTCTGGTGAAGGGGGATGTGGAACAGGCAGCAGCAGTTGGGAGACTTGGGTTCGGTTCCTCTTCTGGCGGGGACTTGGTCCCGTGCAGTCATGTAAAGAACGGCTGAATCTGAGCTAAGTTCTCACTCCTGAGGTTCCTCATGGCAAAAAAGCACCTCTGAAGGTCTCCAGCCAAAATTATAATAAAGACAGCATGTGGTGTCCGGAGGGGAATTTAGACCCAGAAATCTGATCCCCTGCTTCCTCTGCCCTGCTCTGTAAAACAAATAGCAGTTCCCTGCTTCACTTGCAGGTGGTGAGGAAAGATGCATTAAAGATGTAGGTGCTTAGAGGGCCTGATAATAGGTAGAATACCCCAAATCAGTAGTCTGCTCTGAGGGCTTAATGTTGACCTGTTTGAAGTCGGACTGATACGTCCTGGAGCCCAGAGTGGGGTTTTGCCCTTCCTTTTGGACAATCTCTGCTTTAGCTCATGTGTTAGTGCAGACACGTGGGGGCTTGGCCGGTGGCCAGAGGCACGAGGCAGAGCCCGGTGAGTTCAGAGATGGCGTTTCCTTCCCTTTGTTTTCAAATTCTTCAGACTCCTGGTTTGGGGCAACATTTTCTTCTCCACATTTCCCTTTCTCTGTTTGACTCTTTTACCTGCTTTGCTTATTTTCCCGGTGTGCTTCCCAAGAGCTCCCATCAGTTATGTTCTCAGGAGTCACGGGGCTGTTTCATTCCTGGCCGTGATACACGACATCGCTAGAGGTTTTCTGTTTATTTAAAAATCTGCCGCAGCAATGTACAGCCTTTCCCCCTGCGTACCTTTCCGAACTAAAAGCACTAGGCTATTCATTATTTTCAATAAATAAGCAGTCATTTTGCTAATCCATCTTAAAAAGTATGATCGCTCACAGGCGGAGTGCTTTTTTATTACTGTTATTTGATTCCTTCTCATAAATCATTTCTTCAGCACTGCGTCTCTCCATCGTGCTGTCCAGCCGCCGCAGGGATGCAGGAGGTCGGTGGGCTTGTTGGACGCTCTCGGTGCGGGCAGTGGTACTCCCCGGTGGTTTTGGGATGCTCTCCCAGGGCCAGGGCTTTGTGTTGGTCTCCTACAAAATGGGTGCGTTTCTCTCCACCTTTCTCCTGTGACAGCAGAATCCTGCTTCTTGCCTTACCCATCAGCTTGCTCTGTCAGCAGTCAGATCCCTGAGTCCGGATTTCTGAAAAGCATGTTGTAGCAGCAGTTGCACGAGACAGGGAGGAAACAATAACATGGAGGCTCTGCTGAAATACTTGCCTGGACCAGCTTATGGCAGGTATTGCTTACCTGCTGTTGGACTCCAGTTAGGAGGGCTTGATTCTGTGCCGTTGATCTTAATGTCGTCAAGGCAGATCCGTCAGTTACACTGGAGTAAATGAGTAGTATTTCTCCTTCTGCCTGTGGAATTACATCAGGTGTGAGAGAAAGATCAAGGCTCCTGCTATGGTGTAACTAAGTGGGAAACCAGGGGATGAATTTTCAGAAATGCTTGTTCCTAGCTGAAGTCTGCAGTTGGTGAATTACGCCCTTAATTTCAAAGAGCGAAATAAAATCACCAACATGAAAATCCTTTCTGTACCTTTAAAAAAGCATATCTATGGATGTGTATGCACACACTATTGTTTTTAAAAATAATAAACCGCTCAAAAGGAGTTCTTTATGCTGCAGGTAACACTCTTTTGGCAGCATCTGGATCTTGTTTGCCTCACGTTGTAAAAAGCCCCTGAGCCATGATGCCTTACAACAGAGCCTCCAGCAGCTCGTGTTGGGCTGCTCAGGAACGGGCAGCGCTGAGAGAGACGCCAAGTCTGGAGGAGGATGGGAAATGTGTTGAAAGCTACTAGTTGGGAAGCTTTGAGAGCTGGACAAGAAGGTTGAAGATGATATTTGAATGAAATGAGAATAAGGTAGGGCCAAGTGGGAGGAACACGAGGACGTTGAAGGCAAATTGGATCCAAACTGGTGTGTTGGACCGGTGGGGAGAGCTGCCTTCTGGGGCAGGACACACCTACGGAGATGCTCATTTATGTGCTTGTTTTAAATTAGTTTGCCTTTTTTGAGTTTAGGAGCCTTGAGCCTTTTCTTTTGCTTGGATTATCCAAGTGCTTGTGCGCTGAGCATATGTGAGGGGGGAATTGAATTGCTTAGGGAGACATTTGTGAGCTCTAGGTACCAGCAAAGAGATGAGAAAAGACAGACGTTTTGGGGCTGTTTGAGCGAATTTTATGTGCAAGAGTAAACCGCATCGAGTTAGGTGAGGAGGGAGACGTGGTACTTGCGGCTCTGAGGAGGTGCCTCCTTGCACGGTGAAAAGCAGGCTGTAAAAGCCAGAGCAGAAATGGGAACAGATGGTATGATTTTGGCTGGAGGGAGGTAGCTACCAGTTCTTTAAGTTGGTTTGTAAGAGGCGACTGAGGAAGGCAAGACCTATAAACGAGACAAAACTAAGAAGAAACAACCTTGCCAACGTAGCGTTGCAGTCATTGGGACATTTCCATTGCCGTTTTCTTCAGCAACAAACCTGGAAGGTGAGATTGTACGACCTGTTTACCTTCTCTTCCCCAGCGCTTGCACCAGTCCTGCCTTTCCTGAGAGCTCATCTGTTGGCAGAGGTGAGGCCTCTCCTTCCCTCACGATGGATGGAGCTGGCTGACCACGCCGCTGTGCGCCTGCTCCCAGGCCGTGGGCGCAGGAGGTGTGAGGTCGGTTTTTCGATAGCTACGCCACATACGTACACCCTTGTCACTGTCGGGCACTGCCTGGCCTTGCCTGCAGTTGGTTAGTTTTCCCATTGAAGTCCATAATCCGTGTAGCCAAGAGCTTGCCATCATCATTCAGGGACCCTCCAACAGAGGGAGACAGCCACAGGTGTTAAAATTGCACACCAGGCACAATGAATAGAAAATGGCAGCAATGGTGCAAGGACCTGCAAGTGGCTGTGCTTGAAACCCATCTGCAGCCCCTTCAGGTGGGTACCGTTGCCTCACCACTGCTGTTACAGACACGTGTTTCCCTCACGGGCTTTTTGCCGGCACCACTGAGGAGGGTGCCCCGATGCTTGGGTAGGACTGTGGTGGACTTGCACCTTGTAGCTTTGGCGTGCAAGTTCTCTGGAGCCACCGGCGCTGAAGCTGTAGTAAATTGAGACTGTCGCCGTTATTGCTGAAGTGGGATGCTGCTGCCAAAAAAACCCAACCAACCCAACAAGATGAAGGGTGCGTGTAGGCTTGAGGATCTGCTGGGGAGCATCGTGACTTCTGCATTTTTTTTTTCCAGGCTGGTAATGTTCTCCTGCATTTGTCACAGCTCTCCCTTTAGCTCTGATCTTTTTGTCCTTATTTAAAGATCTTTCTATTCTCTCTTTAACAACAGGAGGTTTTAGGTTTAAATGGCACAATAGTGTATGTAATTTATATATACAAAAAAAGATAAATTGCTGCTTCTCAAGACACAGAAAGCAAGTATTGCTTTGTTGGCTGAATTAACTTTTGTGCTATGTCAGGCATGGAAGGTATTGTTCGAGATATGATTTTAGTGTATAGCAGTACTAAATATTTTATCTTGTTGGCAAGCGGTGGTGTTGCAGAAGGTTCGAACTTCAAAGCAAGCTTTGCTAAAATGCCTTTAAAAAAAAAAAAAAGGTGGGGAGGGAGATGTAAGAATGGCTTGATTCCTGCTGGAATGATTTCACAGAAGGATTGTTATCCACTGAGACACAAGGCTTCTCTTTGACCTCCTGCTGACTTCCCTAAACAGTGCTTGTAGGATGTTTAAACACTTAAAAAAAAAAAAAAAAAAAAAAAAAAAAAAAAAAAAAAAAGCTGCTCTGCCAGAGTGTCTCAGTGCAGAAGAGCCACATCTGTATTTTAATAAATGACACACAGAGAAGGTATTTAGCACTCACCAAGAGCTTGTTGGTGAGCTCTCAGTTCCAGGGACACAGAGTTAAACTGATCTCTGTATTTAATCTCACTTTTGTTGCTGGGTCGCCCTTTCTGCTCAGACTGCACAGAAGCAGTGCGTTGGTCTGGCGTCAGCATCCGCAGCCCAGCATCTCCCGCGTTGCGCCATGCGGGATGCGCACGAGAGGTCCTGCGCCGCCACCGCTGCGTGATAGCTTCATCTCCTGGGGCTTTTCTGGGACCCGTTTGGGCATTGCCCCGAGCAGGAGTCCCAGCTACAGCCTAGGCGTGGGCTCTGGTGGTGCGCCCCTGATTTGGAAGCTATTTTGGGATCTTTCTGGTGGAAAAATGCAGTATCAGCGTTGAAAGGACTGCTGCAGGATAAAGGGTGACTGAGATCTGCGCTGGCAAACGGCGTGGAGATCTCTGGAGCGCAGGGAACTGCGGAGGAGCGCAGTCAAAGCGGGGTGCAGCCGCTCCTGGTTGTGCGGCCGCGGGCGTTGAGGGGTTTAACTGGGCTGACAGGTTCATGGGCTCTGAGCCCTGGGTAAGGAGCAGCTTCCTGCTGTCCTTCCCCAGTACCACAGGTACGCTGGCCTGTTAGAGGACCTCACTTGAAGCACAGGTTTCCAAATTTCACGTAGGAACAGTGATCAAGTTCGTTTTAAGACACCTATTTCTCTGCCTGAAGCTTTTCCCTTTTGTTTCGCCCCCTCCTTGTCCTTCCCTCGTGCTCCCAGCACTCCTGTTTCCTCTTGTGCTGCCTTGGTGAGCAGCTGGAAATCTGCCGAGGACTTGGGATGCATCTCGCACCAAGGAGGTGTCCAGGTCTCTTTGCCTTCAGGTCATCCACGACCAAACGCTGCGGGATGGGGAAGGTCAGGTGCGGGACGAGCATGGAGCACAGGCGGTTGCTCTTGTGCAGGTGTGCCCGAATTTTCTTTCCCATGGAAAGCGGCAGGAGACACCTCAGCGGCGCAGGAGGAACGTAGCTCAAAATTTGTAGGTCAAGGTGAGCTCAAGGGTGGCTCATAAACCAGTTACTGGGTTAAGCAGATAATGGCACCACTCGGTGCCTGGATTGACTGGCACTTTTGCAGTTCTGAAGCGCTGAGGGGAGGTCACTTTTCCCTTTGTCACCTTGTGAGGGTACGACAAGGGTCTTGGTGATCAGTGGGCAGTCGACGGCGCTCTCCTCTTCTGCTCTGCCCTCTCTTGCATGGGCTTTTCAGGACATGCACACACACGATTCCCTTCCTCTGACTTATTCTGATGCGATTCAATTTGGGACACCAGTCCCCTGGGAGCAGAGCTAGTTTTAGGCTCTTATAGGTTGCCTGTTCTCACTGTTTGGGACATCTTGGCAGCAGAAGAACACAGGGAAGAGGAAAACTGTGTGCAGTTTAACTGGTGCAGCTGTGCCACGCTGGTTTTGGAAGGGGACGTGTCTAGAGCTGATCCAGACCCCGGCGGTGTTAATGGAAGGACCCTCACGGCCCGCGAAGGGACCTTCTGAAGGGACTGCAGAGAGGGTGCTGCTGGTGGTGTCGTGTGTCTGTCAATCACATCAGCGATGATCTCATGGTGACGTGAGTTGTGTTATATGGATTTCACCCAGCAAAGAGCCCGTTTTTCATTTTTGACGTGTCTGTGGGAGAAAGCAAGCTCTTCTCAGGGCAGTCTGAGGTGCAAGCAAATGAGTTTGACTGCTGAGGGCCTTTGGAGGTGGCTTTTACATGGTAAGGTGAAGGGGTTGCACCTGACAGTGATGGTCCTGAGCATTGTTTGAAGTAACATGGCTATGGAACTCAAGCTTAAGTGCTAAAAAGGTACAAATTTTTGGCATACATTAGATACTCAACAAAGAAGTTAAGCTCTGCTTGCTTTGGCAAACAAATACATCCCCAAATGGATCAAACGAGTTGTAATGCAGAACAAATTGAAGTAGTAGAGGATTTGTCTCAGGCGCTTAAAATCATGTTTTATCCTCTGCCTTTACATTACCATCTATTCAAGGAAAAAAGTCTTTTGAAATACTGATGGAAAAAAAGGCTGAGCAAGTGGTGTTCCTTCCTTTGGTGCTGTTTGGTGCAGTCCTGTCTTTGTCCTATCCTCTTTTCCAACCTTGGGACAACCAAAACTATCGCTGTCTAATCTACTGCACTGAATTCCTGCCTTCCCCCCCCTCCAAGGTTTGCAAAATTTATTTTAAATTAACCAGGGTACAAAGTTCTTCTAGTTTCTAGCACAGAGAATTCATTTTCAATTTCTCTATCAAAGCAAAATGACAAATACAAAATGCAAGTGAAACCAGATGGACTAACTATATTAGGAGCGCTGCGTGCATATTTTGTGTCACTTATTAGCATTCATTAAGTCAAACGGGGGGAGAAATAAGCTTTGCCTACATGTATTAAACCAATAAGGCTGGCAAGGATCCAAGCCTGCTCTCGTGGATTAATTGTTTTATAACTGCTTTAATTAAAATTGTTCAGTATATGATTAACCTAAAAGTTTTAATTTCCACAAAATTGTTGAACAAATGAGACATTAATATTTGACATTAACCGTGGAGAGCGCGCTTCTGCTCTCCGAATTGCTTGCTTGTGAAACAAGGGGCGTTGTGGAAGGAGCGGGGGGTGCATGGCTGCCGGGTGCCCCCGTTTGGGTGAAACGCCCTTGGTTGGGCCGTTACCTGTGGGAGGTTCCGGGTGTGTCGCTCCGTTGTGAGGAGAGGTTCTCTGCTCCCGCGGGGGGACTCGGCTTGGGCTGTCCCGTGGGGAGGCTGGCAGGGCAGCCGCCAGGCCCGCGCAGTGGGTTCATCCCGGCGGCTCCTCCTCGGCGGAAGTTTTGGGCTGTGCCGGAGGAGGACATGGAGCTTTACGAGCCCGGATCTGTGCCTCTCTGAGAGCTGCCCCTGTACTGGAGATGGACGGAGCGAGGAAGCGATGGCTGCAGAGCTGCTGCAGCAAGCAGATACCAGAAGTGTGGGCACCTTCGCCTTCTTATTGGGGTCACCTGTAACCTCTCCTCCCTCTTCTCTGGTGCTGTCTGGGTGCTGTAGGCTGCTGGTCACGAGCCTTTGCCCCTGTTTAATCACCTGATTTACCCTGCAGGCTGGCTGGGATTTTGAGAGGCGCCCCTCAAAGCGGGCAACAAATGCCACAGAGGTCGTGGAGGTTTGGGGCCAGCTGCTGCTGGCCCCTCATAAAGCTGTGCCGAGCGTGGGCAACCTCCTCCCGGCTCTGCTGCAAAACTGGTAAATCTCCACAGCGCCCAACTCCTGTGAGCACTTGGAGCTGTTGGGTTTAGGCAGAAGAAAAGCTGATTACTCTTGCTGGAACGTGATGGGGGTCAAGTCACCTCCACCCAGGAAACCTGCTGTAGCATTTTTGGAAATGCAATAAGTCATGAACTGTGGTTTTCTGCGTCTTATCAGGAAATCTGAACTTTCCATGTTTATGTTGTGTGATGCCTTTCTGGGGCGTTAGGTTAGCAGAGGCGGGGGGGCAAGCGCTGCGAGGAGCCATCAGCACCGCTTCTTGCAGCATCGGGATGAGCCGGGGAGATCTGCAGCACGCTCTGACCCGGCCTGAACTACTTGTGCTGTTGGATCTGGCAGCATCGCGGTACGAGGTGGTATGGCTTCAGGGCGTGGAAGTGCTCGCACACTGATGGTTTGCCGTGTTTTACTGGAAATATCCTGACCCCTGATACTGCAGGCAGAAGTATCTGTTGGTTGAGGTGACTGCAGAGCTGGGCTGCACCCTCTGAGGGTCTGGGAGGGCTCCACAGGTTCTTGGTGGTAGCTCACGTCTTCTGCCGCTGCTCCTTTACAAACCGGCATTGGGAAAAAAAATTCCTTGTAGTGATGGCCTCTGCGGTCCCAGTGCATGCCAAAAAATAAACGGATGGAAAGCACTGGCGGGGTCCAAAACCTCAGCTTGTTTTGCTGGAAACGTTACGCGCAGCCACGAAGCTGCCTGCTGTTGGGCCCTGCTAGAAGTACTTTTGTTCAAATGCAGTTGCCTCCAGGTCAGCAATATTATCTGGGCCCTGAATGCCCTGTGAGGTATTTTGCTTTCTGATTCTCATCGAGCGTCTTTGTGCTTTCCGGAGTGGAGCGTACGGGGTTTCTGCCATTGCTTCGCAACGTGAGGATTTCTCCTGGTGGGAGGGTGGTTGTGGAGGACTGGCACTGTTAGCCTTCAGCACGTGCTTCCAGCATCGTTATTAAAACTTCGTATGGATTAGGATTACCAAGATCTGGGGTAAACTGAGCAGTTGGCCCGGTTTGCGGGGTCAGAGAGGTGGGGAAATCCCACTGGTGCTGGGAATACATTTATAGATGCTCAGTAGCCTTAGATTAGGTGGAGTCGGTTGGTGTCGATTTGTGTTTCAGTTTGGGGATATTTGGGTAAACTTGCAACATTGAGGAAATGAGAAATAGAAGGATTTTCAGGAAAGTCTGTGAGGGTTATCTAATTCAAACAAAGATGGATTTGATTCCTGTAGGCTTCCTGGGAGAACATACGGAGGCTGTGTGCACGCACACATGCACACACACAAACATATGTGCTACGTGCTCCTCTCTGTAAATACAGCAGTTTTCCTTTCTGTCACATCTGATAAAAAATTTTGTGCAGTTGGATCATGTAATACAGAATTATAAAATGATAATGGCCGGCGGTTTCCACTTCAGTGCCCGGGGTTGTCCGTTGTTTCCTGCTGTTGTACGTGCTTGGGCATCGCTGGAAACAGGGCCGTGGCTCTCGCTCGCTGAAGCCTGAGCTTGGTGCCTTTGGGCCTTGGATCAATCTGTAAAAGTCGATCTGAGAAAGTAGCTCGTAGGCATTTGCATGTGAAAATGTTGCCATAATCGACCTTTCGGGGTGCACACGGGGGATTCGCCGGCATCTGCCAACCCTGCAGGAGCCCAGCTCTGCTTTCCTCCCTCTCTCAGGGGCAGATGAGGACGCAAAAGGCAAATCCCGGTGAGGTGTCCCAGCTCTGAAATCCTCCTTTAGGGCTGCTGTGGAGCACTGCTCTCTGGAGTCTCTAGGCTTTGGGAGATGCTCGGCGGCCTCAGGCTGGGTGTGCTGTACTGGTGGTGCAGACCCTGGGAACCACCCAGGGCTCCTCTGTGCCGTAAGGGTGACAGTCTCTTGCCTGTACCCCTACTTTGTCACACAAAGCCAAAGCAAAACCGTGTTGGTGTTGGTAGAACAAATCCATGGGAAGTGTGATGTTCACCATGAGGCGGTGGCCTTACGGTATTGCTGAGAGTTGTCCCTGCATGGAGCAAAGCACGTGGTTGGGCTCATGCGCTACGTTAGCTGTGAGTGCATGCAAGTGTTGCTGGACCATCCGGAGAGGAGGAAGAGTGCTAATTCCTTCTGCCAAAGCTGATCTTGCTGGGACATCCATTGGGATTCCTTCAGTTACTGACTGGGATGTAGCTGGGGTTGGAGGGATTGACTCAGCTCTAAAGGCTAAAAGGCAGGGAGGAATTTCTCTTGCAAAACATTGCCCAGCTTGTAGAGCTGCCCCAAGGCGACTTGCTTATCTACAGGGTGCTGGGGCGGCTTTAAGGTTGTAGCAGGGTAAATGCAAGCATTTTTTTTGCCTTTGCTCGGAATAATGGAGTTTTGTATTTTCACACTCCTCTGATGTCGTGCCTGGTGACGGGAAGGAGCGAGGCAAGGCTGGTGAAAGCTGAAGTTGTGATTTCTGGAGATGCACTGTAGGAAGCGGTCGGAGTGGCTGTCCCTGCCTGCAGAGACCCATGAAACGCGGCCGGGTTCCCTCCCTCCAGCCTTCCCGGGCAGAATCTGCCCGACAGCTACCAGTGCAGTCAAGGACTTGTTGAATCCTCGAGATGATGAAAAGCAAATAACAGGAGTATCTGAGCATTGTCTCTTATACAGCAAGAGATTTTTCAGTGCCTCTGTGGAGATTTTCAACCTACCTTTCATGTAGGATGAAAAGGCCTGTGCTGTTTTCCTATGATGCTCTTTCCCTTCTGTTGATGTATGGCAGAAGTAACTGCAGTCTGTTGTGAGGGAGATGCAAAACCAGTGCATCTTGGCAACTTGTTTGGTTTTTTTTTTTTTTATTCCTAAAAGCATCTTTTCACATTTGAGATCACCGCTTCTCATTAAAGCGCAACTTAACCTCTGCTGATCCCATCTGAAATAAAAATATCTGTGTTGAGAGGGCTGAAATGGCCTTCAGGCTGTTATAATCATGGTGTCCTGGGGGAGGTCACGTGGCATAGGCTTCCTGGCATGGATGGGTATTGTGCAGGGGTGTGAAACCAGCCGTTCGGGAAAGCTTCCTCTGGTAGGAAATGCCTAACTGTGTCTCCTGACACCTGCCATGGGCGAGTCCCACCTCTGTTCTTTGCATGAGAGCAAAGAAAACGGAGCAAGGGCAAAGCCCTGAGTGAGTCTGGTAGTAAATGCTGGAGATATTTGTGCCTTCTGTGACGTAACAATCTCCCCTGGCAGCAGGGCCCCGCAGAGCAAGTTCCAGGAGGAGCAGGAGGTGGTCCTGCCAGCCACGCAGGTCTTGCCACGCTCATCTTTCCTTTGGGAGATGCGTTCAGGCAGGTAGCTCCTGTTGGTTCACCAAACCTTTCCGTAGGAACTGGGGAAAGAAGGAGCATTATTGCTCTTTGAAGTACTAATTATTTGGATCTATTTGAATGGCTATGCTGATGAGGCTTCTAAACAAGGAAAGTTTCAAAAGCATGCCAGTTTATTGAGAATTTTCCTTCCTGATGGCCATGGTTTGTATTTGGTTTCTAAAGTAGTACAGCCAGCTAATTATAAGTAGCCATCACTTCAAGATTGTTGACATTATCCTCTGACAAAATATCATGTGTGGTTAATCGTATCTCCTGCAATCAATATGGTAATAGTAATTAAGTATCTGAATTATGGAATACTTATGTTGTTTATCTTTGAAATCACACAAACTTCCTGCAATTAGAAACATAAAGCTAAATTATTTAATATCAGATCAGATCTTGAATTCAAGTCCTCTGCATGCTAAAAAGCCTTCTTTCTATCAAGACAGCGGTACTTGGGTTTATAACAGTTGTGTTTTCATGTTAAGTTTTCATGAACAGTTAAGTTCCTCCGTGACTTTTCAGGTACTCTTCCAAGTTTAAGAATCCAGAAATACAACAGCCCAACTCTTCCAGCTGTGGCGTTAGGATCCAGGCCAGTCCATGCAATCGGTGTTTTGGCCTGTGGGCACATTTTCTGTGGCAAACCAGAAGTTTCCCACCTCTGTATCCCAAAGGCTGTCTCTTCTCTTGTGGGTTGGGAGCTGGTGTCTGCCCTTGTAGCCGCCTCCTTCTCCTCCCCGAAGGCTGCTGGGCTCCGCAGAGGGATGGGACCATAAATTCAGTGTGTGCAAACCAGACCTTGTTTGTGCACGTACCTCCATGCGACCAGATGATTGTATGTCTTGAACTTCTGCTCTGCAGAGACCAGCAGCAGGAGACTGCAGCGTCCCGAGCACCAAGCTGCCCGTGGATCTGCCCCGAGGAGCCGCTGGGGTCCTGTTCCCTGTGTCCCTGCACTGAGGATGCACAGATATTCCAGTTGCTTCAATACTGTGCATCCAGTGAACCGCACTCGGCGTTCCATTCCCTGCCTGCAGATTTTCAGAAGGGCGTGGTTGGGGACTTCTCTCTTGTACCCAAACGGGTCGCATGTTCATCCAGAGCCCTCTTTCCAGGGATGTGTACTCTATTTTCCACCCCAGTAGCGGTTTTGGTTCTTTAGTTCTTGCTTCTTTTTATTCAGCCCAAGCTCTGTTATTCAGTTTGTTTTGTTTCTGACAGGTTTTCATTTTCTTTATAAATATATACCAGTTTCATTGGCCTCTTGGCTGTGAAAAGGATTTAATACATTGTTTTCTCCACACTTGCTTTTTTTGTTACTATCAAAGGCTATTCTTTCTTTTCCTCGTCCCTTGAATAATCACTGGAGGCAGCAAGGGAATCTTTTTACATAGCTGCGTGCTTGCAAGACATGGAAGTAAATATTAAGCTCCTTAGGAATTGTAGCAACCTGTGTTTTTGTTTAAGTTTTAGCAATTGGAGATGGCTTTTGACTCGTAGACAGAACACCATGCGCTGAATTTTCCGAAGATCTGCCTACCGAATGTGCACATCCTTGTACATCCAGGCGTTTACGCACAGCTTCTGGCTTTGCAATGCAAATGTGTGATCTGCAAGTACAACGCGGGCTCTCCCGTGCCCGAGAAGAGCGAGGCAGGATCCGAGCGCAGCCTCTGAATTCTGGTTCCTGCACTTCTTCCTGTGACCAGAGGCAAAAGTTGCTTAACGTACACCGTACCTTAGCATGATGCTCTGCAAAATGGGGGTGACAGTGCCATTAACATCATGCAGGGCTAAAGAGAGAGGTTGAAAACGCTTCTGACGCTCCCAGTAGTACCTTTCCTTACGGAAATGCAGTGCCGTTCCTTACGCGTGAGGTATCCTGTCAGTCAGCGCGGGGAAGAGAGATGCAGATGTTCATGCGAACCCTTCCATTAAACAGATCTGACTTGGACTGGCCCCAAATGTAAATCATGTGATAGCAAACAAGGCACCGAAAGCCAACAGGAGACATTTCCATCACTTTTGAAAACTATAATGGAAATACCATGGAGCAAATAAGCCATCCCGTGCGCGTTTGCAGCCCGGGAGCCCCGGGAGCCTCCTGGCAGACAGCGGCTGCATTGACTTCCCAGGGAACTTGGCTGTCAGAGCCAAGGCACCCATGGAGAAGAAAATGGGTAGAGAAGGAGCAGTGGAATGTACCTCGACCTTTAAATTTCATGGGCTTGAATGTTTTGAGGTAATCTTGGCAGAAAAGGAGGGAATTTGTGTTTACATGCACTGTGATTTGTATTTTAAGGCGAACTGCATCTCTCTCATACTGGCAGACAAATGTGCCCTGTCCCCAGCTGGTGTTATCCGTTACTCCTCTCTCTAGCTCGATGTCTGTGTGCCTGAGCTGGGAGCCGTCTTTCCCAAGGGATGTGTGGCATGGACCTGTGTGTCCCCAATGTCCTGCAGTCATTACTACATTTTCATTTTCGCACAACATTCGGGTTTTTTTATGTCACCTTCCTTGGGTTGTTACTCCTCTTGTTACTTTCTCTGCTAGTTTGAACAGTCCACAACATCTGTTCTTCATTTTATAAATGTATTAAATTCCATTCCTGGATCTGTTTGAAGCAAAGGGATCACATGCACACCACACCACACCCCCCCGCCATGGAACAAAGCATCTTTTTGCCATTAAAATACATTGTGCCTAAATCTATGCTTGGGGGAAAAACCTCAGTATCACATTTACGTTGCAAACCGGAGAGTCAGTAGGTATACATCACCCATCCCGTTCACCGGAGAGGTTCACCTAGATTAAATCAGGTGCTGTCGGCTGGGGAAGTGGTGTTGGGCTGCGGTGCTGTAAGGAGGAGCAAAGGTGATAGCGAAGAAGCTAGACAGTGGAGAATAGAGCTTGGCTTACCTGATATGTGGGCAAGGTGGGAATGATTTTTGCAGCCTGTCTACCATTCCAGCAGAGATTGGATCACCGGAGGGATCTGTACCTGGGCAGCAGATGTCTGAGCGGGGTCTGAGCACAGCTGTGGCTCACGAAGATGGCGTGGGATGATAGCTGGTCTCTGCTGGAAGGCTAGCTGGGTGGTGCCACCATCCACTGGGTCACTTATCTCCAGGGAGGCCTGGCAAATACCGAGCTGCGTTTTCAAAGCATCTTTAGATAGCTGAATGTTTCTCTCCGTGGATGTATCCTGCAGAGCAGAAACCAGTACAGCAGGTTTTTGCTTTCTCGGAGACGCCAGGTTGGTACTTCTCTCACACGGTGACTCCAGCTGGGTTCAGACCAGCCCCTCCCCAAATGTGGGAAGGATACACATGGAAGGAGAATGAGTTGCTGCCTTGTCAAAGTGTGGCCTGCGTGAATTGCCGTTCCCTCTCTGCTTCTGTTGAGACAGGAGTTCTGAGTGTGAGCCCACCTGTGAAACAAGGAGAGTGTGTGCACGAGCTGGAGCACTGCCTGAGCTGCTTCACACTTGTGCTATTTTGAAAGGAGCAACTCAATCCATGTTGGGCTTACTGGAACACTTGGCTGAGAAAATAGAAAGTTAGGTGTCTACAATTAAAGCACTGAGCTTTGCTTCTGTGTTCCTGCTGTTTTATTTCAGACATCCAGCTGAGGTTGGGACTCTGGAGCAGGAGGACCGTAACTCTGATCCACAGATGGGTCTCAGTCTGTCCTTTTTGAAGTTTGTCTGAGGTTCCTGTGCAGCATCCCATCTCAGTACTGTCTGAGCACCAGCAGATGTTTTACCTTTTACCTTTTATATACATGATGAGGTTTTTCATCTGCTGATCTCAATTAATTAAGCCTTGTAGTACTGCTTTGAGTTCTGTGAAAGCTGGCTGGATACCCTTGCTACTCTTGCTCCCATCTGATGTTAGACTTGCCGAAGCAGTAGGTAACAGACTCAGACCAGATTAAAGCTTTATTATTCACATAGATGTTAATCATGAGCAGGGGTTCTTTGCGCAGTGCAAAACTCCACATATCTTGCTGGGCTTTGAAGGAAGAGCTAGGCTAAAAATAAAGGGGATTAGTTATTACTATGTCCTCCTTCAGGGAGTGTGTTAGCTGGGTTTTGGAAGAACTGGAATGAGCACTGGAGATGTTCATAGAAAACTCATCTTTGGTTTTCAACTCTCTGTCCATGTGCATTAAGTTTGGGTGGAGGTACGTCTTGTGTAAATACAGATCTTGGATCAGAAGCAGATCTTGCTAAAATTGGTTAGAAAAAGAAAATGAAATAAGCGGACATTTATAGTCCGGTCTGTGGTGTGCTAGGTGCTCTGCATTTGCCAATGTGGTGCCCTCGTGCATCTGGTTCTCTTGAAGCACACAGGTAGGACAGCTGGTTTCTGTGGGGTTATTGCTTGGGCAGAGGGCGTTCTTGGAGCATGCATCGTCTTCAAGAATGGAGCCCTTCCAAACTGGTGTGCTCTAATAGGATGCATTGGAGAGAACATAAACACAAGACAGTAATGGCAGGAAATACCTCAGATAAGCAATCTTTTACTCTCACTTAGAAAAAATACTCAGAGACGTCATTCATGTCATAGCTTCTCTCTGAGATAGCTGCTGTATAATAAAACTTTCCAAAGTGCCCCAAACCTGAGGCTACCTGCCCCTTCATTCTGGATTCTCTCCTGTAAATGTGGGGAGTTACAGCTGTTGTGGTGGTTACTCTACAGAAATACTAATGGAAGTACTGGAAAGAAAAGACCGGAAAAAGTTGTAACCCTGGCGTGTTTCCTATCAGCGGCTGCTGTTCATACGGATTTCCTCCCTCATTTACTGCTTGTGAGCTGTTATAGGACTTCTGTGGTGAGATGCAGGCAATTGGATTGCATTTCTTGTTTGACGTGTCCAGCAATGGGTAGAAATGCTGAGTGATTCTCTACTAGCATATGGCCACTCTGAAGCCCCAGTTTGCCCGTTACTGGGCTGTAGGAAGGTGGTTTTGGCTGTTCTTTACAGCTGCACGCATACCTGCTGCTGCGAGACAAACTGTATTTATATGTCTTGCAGCTCCTCCCAATGCATCAGTGATTTGCAAGTGGCTTCCTGCACGGCTGGTTCTTCTGCTGTGTGGACTTGGGGCCTTGCTCAAGCAGGTGTCTCCCACTCCAAGGTCTGGCCATCCAGTATAGAGAACCCACTTTGATCTGAACCTGGATAATCACTGAATGGTTTGGGTTGGAAGGGACCTTCAAAGCCCACCCAGTCCAACCCCCCTGCAAGGAGCAGGGACATCTCCCACCAGATCAGGTTCCTCAGAGCCCTGTTCAACCTGGCCTGGAATGTTTCCAGGGATGGGGCATCCACCGCCTCTCTGGGCAACCTGGGACAGTGCTCCACTGCCCTCACTGTAAAAAAATTTTTTCCTAATATCTAATCTGAATCTGCCTCCCTCTATTTTGAAACCATTAGCCCTCGTCCTATCGCATCAGGCCCAGTTAAAGAGTCTCTCCCCACCTTTCCTGCAGCCCCCTTTGGGCACTGGGAGCCGCTCTCAGCTCTCCCCGGAGCCTCCTCTTCTCCAGGCTGAACAGCCCCAGCTCTCCCAGCCTGGCCTCACAGCAGAGCTGCTCCAGCCGTCTCGTCATCTTCATGGCCTCCTCTGGACCCTCTCCAACTGGTCCACATTCTTCTTATGCTGAGGGCTCCAGAACTGGAGGCAGTGCTGCAGGTGGGCTCTCACCAGAGTGGAGTAGAGTGGGAGACTCACCTCCCTCGACCTGCTGCCCACGCTCCTCTTGATGCAGCCCAGGATGCGGTTGGCCTTCTGGGCTGCAAGGGCGCATTGCTGGCACTGATAACTTATCTTCTAAACTTCCCAGAGACTGACTGTAGGCTCTTTTTAACTTCCCAAAATCTTACCTCCGACCTCAAGACCCTTTCTCTTTCTTCGCAGGACAGATCACTGTTTCACACTGGGATGCTGGGATATGGTATATGTTGGAATGTATGGGGTGTTCTGCTCTCCAGAAGAATTCCCCTGTTTTGGGCTGATTTTGCTTTGCCACGTCTGTGCAACACATGGAGATGTGGCACTGGCAGAGCTTCAGTAAAAGGCAGTCCTGCGAAAGTCCTGGGTGTCCTTTGTTGTTGTGTTGTAGGTTTTCTGTTTGTTTAATTAATTGCTGGAAGGAGGAAAACTTCTCTTTCTCAGAGAAGCAGGGAGACATCTCACAGTCTCTGTGGTCAAGAATGACGCAGGCTGCCAACAATCCTCCAGCAGCTTTGAAATCTGATTATATGTTTCTAGCCTAGCCCTGTGAAATATAATAAAAGCCAGCGGGAGACTGTAGCAAGGCTGAAATATCGTGCTGCCACCTGCTTTTACCAGCTCGTACCGCCTTATCAAGAGTTGTTGGCTTGGCAAGAGATGTGGCCAGCAGCCTGATGTGGTGAGGCCAAAGCAAGGAGAGGTCTGGGGTCCTGGGCATAGTTATGCCTTTCAAACATCTGTCCTTGGGGTACAGGAAATACCTGACCCGGACTAATAATGATGAGAAAAGAGAATTAGCGTGAAAGGGTGAAAACCATGTGTACTTTTAGACTCCATGCGTGTGGATGTGTCGTCTTCCCCTGCAAGCAGCGCAGGGGGCTGCGGATTCAAACTGAGCACCGGGAGAGGTGGTACCCAGCTGTATTACATAGTCAGGACCTGCTTGTGGCTCCAGATTTCCGAAATCCAAGCTAAGGCAGAGGAGGAGTGGGCGTGCTGGCACCAGCAGTCACGTTTCGGTGGTGTGGGAGCACAGGAGCAGAGAGGATGGACCTCCCCTGGGTCTGGGCGGCTGCAGGAGGAGGTGGTTTGGGTGCAGCCAGGTCACTACTGCAGAGAGCCAGGGAAGGGATCCAGCAAGTCCCTTTCGTTGTTCTGCCCTCTCTCTTACGGCCTCTTTCCTTGGGGTTATTTCTGTGTGCCGCTCCCAGCCTCGGTGCACTGTGGTTCAGAAGTTTCCTCTCCTCCCACACCCATGAGGTTGCCCTCCTTTCCCCATCCCACGATCCCTACCCGCCCGTTTGACGGCAGTGCCGGGTTTGGCTCCCAATATGTTTCACAGATCTGTTGCAGCTCCAATTTACACAGACGAGGTTTGGCATAACAGAAACATGTATCATCTATTTCCTTATGGTCGCTGTAGAGAACAGAAAGGGGATTTCCCCGTCTCCCTTCCCTTGCAGCGTTCGAGGGTCCCCCCCGCAAGCGACTGCAGGGCAAGATGGTGATGGATTGACTCTCCCTTCTGTTTACACCGGCGCTGCCTTTCACGCCCTGTTGCTATTTGTGTTTTGTGATGAATGATTAATTAGAAAAATAATCATTTGTAAATTGTGAGTGAACCAGACGTTTGGCCTTGCCTGTAGGGAAATCGAGTCTCCGAGCTCTGCTGCAGCGTGCCGCCTGCTCACAAATGCAGGAGTATTCCCAGGCTAGTGATGAATTTACATGAAGTTCCCTTTCAGCATTTTAATGACTGTTACAGCTGAGTAACTAATGAAAGATATTAACAAACAGAAGAAGTAAATATTTAATTTTTTGTATAGCATGTCTTTCAGCTTGTGGCAGCCAGTATTTCTAAATGTCTATAGGAGAATTCCTGCCCCGGTCTCTTCGTCTCTGCCCTGAGTACAAAGCTTGCTGCGCGTGCTGGACGTGATGAACGCCTCTGTGGAGACGTTTTACCGTGCGATGCGCTGTTCCCCTGCCCGGTCGTGACAGGCTGCGGTCAGCATCCGGTGGCTGTGAGTTAGCGTCTCCCTGCGCCAGGGATCCTGGCAGCCCGCGGTCCCCTGAAGAGGAGATGGCCACAACAAGGTCACTCGGTAAACTACAGTGATTAGTGACTCCATCAAGAAAAACTGCTGAACGCAGCAGGGAGCAGTCATTTGAAATGTTTTAACTCTGATAATTTACCTTCTTCCACCCGTCACTGTTTCGTTGGCTGCCTTTGCCTGAAAAAGCCCGCTGGGTAAGATTTTCTGCCGGGTCTTCTTGTCTCCCGGCAGATTCTCTCGCCTGGTTTTCTCTCGTCGTTCGCTGGGCTGTGATGATCGGGCGTTACTGGGATTTGGGGTCAAGCTGAGGAAAGCTCTGCAGCCTGAAAGGTGGGCCACCGTCCTGCCCACATTATATTCAGATGTGTAGGGGACAACTGGGGGCAGAATTGGCCTGGGGGGAAGTTTTGTTGTGAGAAACAATAGGGAGGATTTCTGGGAGGCCTTCGTGGTGTTTATGGTCAAGCAAGCGTGACACTGGCTGTGTGACACACCTGCAGTTTGTTCTGGTGGATGGAACCCAAGCCGTGCGACACGGGACAGCCCTTGGGGGTGGCTGGTCCAACTGTCACCGTTTGTCTCAGGTGCAGTGACAGGCACGGGGACACAGGGTATTCATGCCCACTTCAGCTCCAGGCTCGTAGCAGCAGACCCAGCGAGCAGTCCCGTCCCATTCTTGAGTCTGTGCAGTTCTGAAGAGTTGGGGGAATTTTTTTGTTGGTGTAATCTGTGATCTTCATCTCTTAGGCGTTACGTGCTTTGGCGCTGGAAAGAATAAATCTTTACTCAAAGCCTGCAGGAACTTCATCAAGCACTTATTGAGGAGATTTGGCCATGTCTTATTCCTACTATGTCATTGTGGTTCTCCGTGCAGGGCCCCACGTGATGTAAATCTCTGGGGGTTGTCTCTGGCTTTGTCCTTGTTTTGGACAGAGCCTGTCCAGGCTCCGCACGACTGGGATCCAACTGCCTCGGCTCTTCCCTGCTCTCATTTCGTCTCCCCAGCCTGCCATCTTTTACAGCCAAGAAAAACTTATGCTAAGTGATCAAAAGCATTCATCTGGATGGAGATATATATATAGCAAGAGCGTGTGTGTATTTTTTTTTTTTAAGAGCTCATCAGAGTAGATCATAAAGCCAGAGTGAAATACACTGGAATTTCCCATTAGAGACAGTGTTTCTTAAACCGATTCCCCTGGGACCCCCGTTCTGCCTGCACCTAGACTTATTTGCCTCTCCTGCTTCTCTCTGTGAGCTTCAAAATATTTGAGAAAATGCGAGAACAAGGCCTTCCAGGGGCAGGAAGCAGGATGGGGACTGGCAGGATCCAACTCACCACTTCTGAGAGAGGTGAGGGGAAGATGGAGGCTTGCACGCCTCAGAACATGGCATTTCATCACCCCCCTTCATCAGTGGGTCTGCTTTCTCCCATCTCCTGCTTCCCCACGCAGATACTCTGTTTGGGCATACATCTCAGATGGCTGCACGGGCAGGACCAGTTGTCGTCATTGCCGTTAACCGTGCGGGGTGGCTCGGTCGTATGTGACGTGCCAACTCCTTTCCTTAGGTGCGAGTCCAGGGGCAGAAAGGCCCGTGGTTATCAGCGCCGAGGGGTGCCGGTCTGGAGTGGAGGCAGCCTCAGAGGAAAGAATCAGCTGTTTTTTCTCTGCTGCCTTCAGGGTAGCGCTGCCGCAGAGGGGTTCCTGGGGGCCCGGGCTGGAGCTTGCCTGGTGCTGAGCTGGGGTTTTGGCAGAAGGACTGTCCCGTGTGGTGTTGGACCAGCTCCTTTTGGGACTGGGCTTTGTGCTTAACCAAAGTAGGTTACATGTCAAATTTAACTGGCTTCTGCCTTGCTGGTTTTTCTCCTGTTGCAAAAGCTCAGACCTTTGCTGTCACCCAAGAGAGCTAGGTTCTGCCTAAGTCACTCCTACTGAAAAAAAAAAAGCGAAAAGCAAAAACCTTTTCTTCTCGTAGAGAGCAGACATCTAGCAAGGTTGTTCCCCTTCCTAAATAACCTCAGGAAGGTTGTTTCTTCCTTTCTCAAATGCTGAAGGGGATTAAATCGTATAATGGAGTATTCAGCTGTCAAGTGATTTATGACAAAGATGCCGTTGAGTTATGGGAGCTGTTAAAATGCCTGTTAAAGTACTAAATGTTTTTAAAAACTCATATTATTTGGCTGATAGAATGTAAAGGTCTAATGGAGCTATTACTTTGCTCCATATAAATACACATTTGGGCAAGTGTTATTTATGTACGCTCCCGCTGTTGTGGGCTGGAGTGACCAGAAGCCATCGCCACCAGATGGCTGTGGTCACTGAAACCAGGCAGCGGTTTCATTCCCGGCGGATGGTTGGACTGGAAGCCCTCGCTCTGGGGACGTTTAGCTGCCTCTTGGCAGTGCTGAGGTGATTTGAGGAGTAGTGCTGAGGCATGAGCTTGTGTCTAGAGGTGATGGTTTTCTCCTGAGGGTTTCAGTGCCTTGGCTCACTGGCTTTGTAGAAGATTTTGGCAAAAAAGCAGCAGGTCTGTTGTCCCAACAGCCTCAGCACTGATGTTTCTCATGTCCCAGACTTGAAAAACAGATGGACGTGCATAAAACCATGCAAGCCTGAATGAGCACTTTTAGTGTCTATACTTACTTTAAAAGGAACAGGGTAAGTTTGTGGCTTGTGAACCTGGGTAGTTTTTGATGTGGAAGATGATCTTTATTTTTAAAACTCAGTTTTGCACCTGCTTTTAAACATGTTTGCCCAGAAGAAATGGTGGGGAGTCTATCATTTTGC
This sequence comes from Tetrax tetrax, assembly GCA_009806455.1. Lineage (NCBI taxonomy): Eukaryota > Metazoa > Chordata > Aves > Otidiformes > Otididae > Tetrax > Tetrax tetrax. Next base: position 100,928 of record WHYT01016634.1, on the reverse strand, counting down.
CACAGAGATTTATGGCTGAGTGTCAGACCTCTGCTTTTCCCCAGACCTTTGCACCCCAGCAGAGTCTGGGGTGACCGCCGTGACCGCCTGGCTACCTGGCACGTTAACTGCTGGAGACAGCCAAAGTCTGCTCCTGAGAAATAAATATGGGGGGCTTTGGCCAAGTACACATGATGTCCTCTAGTGTACAGCGTTTCTGGGTGAGCCGCAGCTGTGTGGTCAGGATGCCCGTGTACAATAGATCTGAATTCGGATGGCTGCTGGATTTGGTGAAGAGCAGATCTACACCCTGGCACATCTTCCTTGCGCTGGCAGCCCGTGGCTGATACAGAGGAAAAAGTTCCCACCAGCTTCTCATCCAATGTATGAAAAATTAATTCTTCTGGCTTTCTGGACTGCTGTAGACCTACAAAGGGTTCCAGTGTTGCGCTGGGTAAATTTGCGGTGGTGTACAGTAAATATTATGCTTTAATGGTTGCAGGGCTGACACTTCTGTTGAGTTATGTACCGTAGTGTTTGAACACCATGGGTTGAATTTTGATCTTAAATACGTGGGTGCACTTTACTGCATGTCTGAAGAAAATTGGCCACTAAACTTGCAGGTTGGTGTGCACAGCCAGTGATTGTTCGAGGCGTCTGGTGATGCCCCAAAAGGTATGAAATTAATTTTCAGGTACAATAAACAATATTTCAACCTTGACTGGCTTGACGGAAGCTTCATCTTCCAGCACTAGATATTGAAATGGGTTGCAGGAGTGTGTTTAAAAAGGGATTTGTTCTGCCTGCCTCTGTAGTGCGAAGGAAGCTCAGGAGGTTGTGCCCAAGCCATGGTACTGGAGCAGTGCTGCTTTGCCTGAGTGATGCCCCAAACCCTACACTGCAACTGGAGGTCTGGAGTCGTCATCGACTCTTAGAAATTCCTCATCATGTAGATCAGATGGAGAGATTTTTTTTCTTTCTGTTCACCTTCGTACAAGCTGGGCACGGCCCTGTCTAAATGCATTTCTCACCAGCTGTTTTGGAGAGGGGATTTCTGCACTGTTGTCCTCTGCACACGAGGGGCCGTGCAGGACCCTTACCTGGGAGGAGGATGCTGGCTGGTGACAAGCCAAAGGAGGCTCAGGAGGGGTGTGCAACTGCCCGTTCCGTGTTTTCATTTCAGTGCAAGGTTTGTCAGTGACTGGAAATTACTCAGTGCGAGGAAATCTGAAGAGACTGCAGCAGAAAGCACCTCTTGTGGAACAAATGGTCTGTAGTGAGCTGCAATGGGAGTCCAGCAGCAAGACCAGTGAAGACTGGTTGGCAGGAGGTGTTGCACCCTTAGGATGGGGTCATCAAGACTGTGCCAGCACAGCTAACGTGGTCTCTGCTCCTCTGTTATTAACATATTTGCACACTTGCCCTCTCATTGTATCAGATCTGTCCTGCCCTGTAAGAGTATTTGTGAAGTCTGGAAGCACAGTAGGAACAAACCCGCTTGATCTACGGCACGAAGCAGGCTTTGGTGTTAACCACTTCATCCCGTTAGCTCTGTCGGTCCCACTCAAGCCAAGCTCTAGGTAAGAAAGTCAGTGTCAGAGCGGTCCTCACCCTTCTTGCTTGGATTCAGAGGCTGGGAAATGATAAGTGATAAGTGATGTATTACACAAATTCAGCTCTCCTTTTTACTCTCCTGTTTATAATTGTCAAAGCTTTGAACCTTCTGAAATAATAAGGTTAAGTGGCCCTCTCTGACCTTAGGTGAGTAGGAAAAAATATAGCAGTGTGGGACTCGGGCCATTACACCTCCCCAGCGAGGAGTCAGAGTCTGGGTTGAAAAGCCTCCTAAATTATCCTGCTTGATGCTGGATACGCGCAAGGTGACTTACAGTGCTGCAAAAACATAGACATCCATAACTGGCTCTGCAATCCAGGAGTGGGTTTGCTGTGTGCCTGTGTCTGGGCAGGTTAATGGGAGTGATGGCAGACACACTCCTATTGGCGTCATCTCCCTGGGGATTCTGGGCGCGTGGTCCACAGCCGGACCCGAGCTGGGTGCTGCTGTTCCCACAGCTCCTGCGCAGACCCCAGGCAGCTGAGCTGTGGTCACACTTCTGGTTTTGGAGGATGTATGTGATGCGGGAGCCTGGCTGGGCTGCAGCATCTTGCAGGCGCCTGTGGTCTCCCCAGGCAGCGAGGTGCTGGAGAGCCTGAGGGTCTCCGGGGATGGCAGGAACGGAGGGCGCTCTCTAGCTCTTCCCCATGAATTTGGTAGGTACTACTCCTTTACTAAATCTAAGGAGGGAAAAGTTTATTTTAAAGTGGTGGTTGCCTTGTCTCACCCAATTGACCAAGAGGCAGATGAACTGTAACTGGCTGATGTGGAGTTTAAGGACTTGGTAGCAGACGGGTTCTTTTGGAGAGCAAGCCTGTTGTGAATTTAGCACCTGATCCAAAGAAACGTGGAAATGGCACTAAGAAGCCGTCCTTTCAGCTGTTTACATCTGGCCTTAAAAAAACATAGCGAGTTTTGCCTTGGATAGCCATGTGTCTGCCCCAGGTAGGGGCTCAGGAGAAGAAATGTCCTTTTGTCTCAGGGTCCGGAGTCTTGGAGAAGAGCAAGCTGTCCCCACTGCTGGCCATGAGCAGCCACGTGTCATCTTGTGCACCATCAATACCAGAGCTGATTTACCTCAGGTGAGTCTCTGGTTCAGGATATTTCCAATGAGACGCCTTTACTGTACGCTCTTCTGTTATTTTGAATTATCGGCAATTACAGAAATTCCTGCTCGCAGACGTATTTGCTAGAACGTTTGGGGAAAGAAGGTTCAGAGCTGGACTGAAATAGACTTGTTGGAGTGGTGCTCTGCCATAACTGCTCCCCCACGCTAAGGAAAAGCTTCTTCAGCAAGCACATGAAATAAATTGGCATTGTTACTCAGAAGCCAGATGGAGCAGAAATCCAGATTAAATAGAACAAAGTCAAATTCAAAGAAATTTTGAGCGAAGGCACAGTGCGAGTTAAAGGCAACTCCGCGTCGCCCTTAAACTGAACAATCATTGTTCCTCCACGCTCCCCCCGAGCGCTGATCACCCCCGTGGGAGTCTGGGCATTGGGTTCGTTACAGTGGTGTAAATGAACTCCTCCTACAGAACTGAAGACTGGGCTCCCAAAGCCAATCAGCAACATAGGGATCTAATTTCCCCTCTGCTGTCTAAATAAAATGCGACTGCAGATGGAAGGCTCCCTAGAAGCTGCTTCTGGACAGTTTCCACCTTTTTATGAAAGCTCCACTCAGACGTGGTGGAGTATGCAGTAACATAACCCGTTGAATGCCACGATCCCTGGAAAAAATGGAAGGGAGGGGGGAGAAGCTGCGAAAGCTTTGAGATTCAGGGTTGGGAATAACGACAGAAGAGCGAAGTATTAATATTTCAGAGCACAATCTGCTTTGCAGAATACAAGGGGGCTTGGGGGAGGAAGCAGATGGAGGGAGCTGGGTATGTTTCCCGAGGAGGTGGCATTGTGTCTGTTGCTTTGTTAGCTGGAGTTCTAAATATTGAAACAAAAGCACAGAGAGGAAAGAGGCTGAAATTGAAATTTGACGATTTGCACTTGCTTCCCAGTTTGGGAGCAAGCTGGAGCTGTTGTCTTTCAGCCCGTGCAGGCGTTTTGGCTGTGTGGGTTCGTTCTGTGCACACCTCTGCTCCCGCGGGCTCTGCTGGGGTTGGCACAGATCCGGAGCCGTCCTCGGAGCGCGTCCCGTCACAGTTCACAGCACACAATCCGGCCTGGCTCAGCGCACGCCTGGGGTAAATACAGCTCTACAGATGGCATGGCAGCCACATGCGCGGGAGTCTCGGTTTCTAAACCGCAGAAGCTCACGTTTGTGCACTAGGATAGGCGCAGGGAGCCAGCCACGTCTCTTGGGGAATTATTTACTCCTGAAGTGCAGACTTGCCGTACCCCATCTGCAGGTGACGGTGTGCAGCAGGACTCCTGATCTTCCAGTTTCATCATGGCTTGCAGATTTTCACACTTTCTGCCCTGAGCAGAGGTTCAGCTGGACCTTCAAGTCGTGTTCTCTGTGTCCGGTGAACACAATTAAGCTGTGTCTTAAGTTGGCTCTTCAAGTTACTGATGCTCTGGTTTGGTCTGTGGGTACCAACGGCTGTCTAGGAAAATACTGTTTTCTCTTAGCATGGGCATAACATTGACAAGAGCTGCTAGGAGCTCTCTCTTACCGTGGAGAGATTGGGCAATGGATACAGAGAAGGGCCTGGTTCAAAGTTTACCCCAAACCAGTAGAATAGTTCCTGGTAGATCTCGTGGATGCTCAGCTGGATCTGAGTTGGAGCATGCATGATGGTTTGAGCTGTAACTGGACAGTTAAATCTCTGAATGTAAGTTCTCCCCTCTTTAGCGACCAAGTTGTCTGAACTGGGGTCACCCTGGTTTTTAGTACTGGTCTTAAAAAGTGTTAATTAACCTCCTGCAGTTACAGAGAAACCCCAGGTCTGCTACAGACAACTGTGGAAGAGGAGGACTTCAGTGTTTTTGAAATGGCTTTCAACGGCATACAAAGGAGATAAATGTTCTCATCACCATGTGTGATAAGTCCTGAGGAGGTCTTTCTGGTGTCCGGCTACTGGGCAGTGATGACTGTTCTTCACTGGTGAAATTATACATAAACAGAGACGCTCTAAAGCCCAGCCCTGGGACTGTTCGCTGGAAACATAGCGTTGTCCCACAATTTGCATTAATGGGAATGATTTACATTTATATAGCTCCTCTCATCCCGAAGGATCTCAGAGTGCCTCACAGACTGCAATACCCACGGCTTCATCGCAGCAGTGCGAGCCGGTTGTGGTGTGAGCCAGCCAGGCAGGAAACATGCACACAAACATTGCCTCCTTGTCTCGAGCAAGAGGCCTTTTTGGGAGGTTGGTCAAATATTTCATCCTGTGCAGACCTGGCTGGAGCTTGCCACCAGACATGCGGAGAACTTGGTGCTCTTATGCTCTGTCTGCCTCTGTGGCCGGAGGGACTGAGGTGACCTTAAGGTGGTTTCCAGGTGTCTCACAGAGCGCTGGGTGACCAAGCAGGTTTGTTCCTAACCAGTGAAGTTCTTCCACTGCCCATGAGAAAAAATTCTGTTAATGATCCATAGTGCTAAGGTGCATCTCCAGAGCCTCTGCTGAGGGAGGCAAGCCCTGTCCGCAGGCACGGGATGAGGATGGGACTTGTCCTTACAGGCCACACCACACCTGGATGAGAGCTCAGGTCTGTGGAGATGGCACCCCAAGAGCTCCCCCACAGAGAGCATCGCTTTTGGGTTCCCACTTCACCGCCACACACTGCTGCTTGCTGTGCCGAACGCCACCGTGACTGTGGTCTTCCTCCTCCAGGCTGTTTCTAGAAGAGCGTTTGAAATATTCATTTGCTTATTTTTAAGTGTATCTTTTAAATAGTACCAACATTTCCAGGGAGCGTTTGTAAACAAGGACTCTATTAAAGTTATTTTAGTGCATTAATTCATGAGGCAGCTTCAAAAATTCATGAAGTATACTGGGACTTTCTGCCAGGAGGGACTGGGGCGTCTTTGCTGCACCTCTAGAGTGGAACAGACATCTTGTTTTCAGGCAGGGACTCCTCATGGAGTCTCCTGATCTCAGCCGCGCTGATTAAGGTACCGAGGCTGCAGAGGTGCTTTATGTCTTTAAGGTGTCCTCGTTTCACCAGCCTTAACAGTGATCTATCTTCAGTAGGGATTAAGCGAGTGGCAAAAATATACCTAGGTGGCAGGAGAAGCAGCGGTCCCTCCTCGGCTTCCTCGGGCTGTCCCGGAGGTCCGGAGGGCTCTTCCCAGCCGGTGGAGTGGGACCCGTGCGGCTGCAGGAACGCTCGTAGCGGCGTGATTGTACACGTGGAGTGACGGCGGTGGAGTGGGCGCTGGTGCTGCGGTGACCGAGGGGCGACGGCAGCTCTGCTGGAGGATTATTTCGGTCGGGCTAAAGGCAGCAGTGATGTAAATGGAGCAGATTGTGCCGGGGAGGCCTGCGCTGGAGCATGCTCCGATGCAGCTGGAGACCGTCCAGTGGAGTTGGGCTTGGTTTAAGGAGTAAACCAAAGCCATGTCAGTATAAAATGCATGCAAAAAAGAGGAGAAATGCATCTCTTCCCTCCAAGATGGGTTAAATTAAACCAGAACAAGGCGGTTTTGCTCTGCAGTGGATCCACATGTGGGATTATTTATAAACAGCTCTTCAGTGTGAATTCATATGTAGACAATCTTCCTTCCTTCTTATCCTGTAATAGGATCTTCCCCTAAATATTAAGCTGTGTGTTTTGAAGTCTGAAGTAGGGAAGAGCGAGGTGTCCCAGATCAGATGGAGGACCAGACCCAGCTTCTTGCTCTTTAAGGAGCGATGTGCCCTTGTGCTGGCTCCTGCCTCCAGCTTTCTTCTTCGCTTTTGACGCTACGCGTGTTGCAAGCGTGCTGCTGCTCCTGGGTGTATGGTGTGTTTCAGACTGAACAAACAGGCCCTGTTCGTTGTGTTTTGCACAAAAGTTGATTTTCTGTGCACACACACACACACACAAAAAATCTCTCCAGACTCTTTCTCCCTCTTTCCTCCCTCCCCCACAGGTAGCTCCTGACCCAAAGTTCTTTGGATGATGTTCTGTATTTTTCCATCAATACTGGTGGGGCTCAGGCTTGTGTAAAATTTAGGGATACTCCCCTTTCCTCTCACTAAATCTATTGTCCATTAATGAATAATAGAAATTTCCGAAGGGGAGGACGGCTTTCATTCTTTCAAAAACCAGCGGGATCTGTGCAGCTCTGCATTTGTAGATGGCTGTAAATGGTAACGGCAAGCACGCTAAAATCCCGTCTCTGTGGCGCGGCTCTAATTGCTGTTGATTTGCTGCTTGATTTTGTGGAAGACGCTAGGCCGGAGCTCTCAAACGTGTCCGTTAATGAGTACCTCATCTCTGCTAAAGCGCGGATGCAGCGCATGCTGCGTTGTTTGTGCTGTTGCACTGTCAATAAAGCTCCTGTTGGGATGGGCCCTGCCTTCCCCACTGGCGGTCTCTCATGGTCCCCCGTGCAGAAATGATAACAGGGACGCAGCTTCCTTAAGACCCTGCAGTGAGTCTGTAACAGAGCTGAGAAATGACACTCTATCCTCCTAAGCCGTCCTTTATTCCTGGACGAGCCCTTCCATCTCTGCAAAGTCTGACTTATATTAGGAAGAAATTTTTTATGCTGATGGTGGTGGCACACTGTCCCAGGTTGCCCAGAGAGGCGGTGGATGCCCCATCCCTGGAAACATTCCAGGCCAGGTTGGACGGGGCTGTGAGCAACCTGATGTGGTTGGAGATGTCCCTGCTCCTGGCAGGGGGTTGGACTGGATGGGCTTTGAAGGTCCCTTCCCACCCAAACCACCCAAAAATTGCATGATTCTATGACTTTTCATCTAGCTGAGCGTCCTTTTGCATTGCATGCATATAAACCGAGAGACGGCTGGCCCTGAGCGCCGCTGTTGGCAAGTGGAGCATCCCTTGTTCCGAGGGGATTACGCTGTCCGGACGGTGGGCAGGGCTGCCCAGCTGGGACTTACGGGGGAACCAGGTACGATAAGAGACTCTTAGTTGCCCAACTCGGAGGCTGAGCTTTCTAAAATGATTTTGTGCAGCAGAGGGGAGTCAGGAGCATTCGCATTGTGTAGGAAAGTCAGCTGCGGTCTCACCTGCACGATGGATGTGTTGGCTTCAGAGGGCGTTTGAGAAAAGTGGGAACTAGCTCTCCTGCAGCGTGTCTCCTGGGTTTGCTCAGCCCTCTGAAGGGAGAGGAGCAGAAGATCTGCTGTGAATCACCTGGGCCATCGAGCTGATGCACTGGGAAGACTCACTTGTATTTATAACATGCGGCAAGTTCGTCACGGGGCACGGCCCAGTGCAGTGTTCAAGAGGGAACCTTGTGCGTGTTTGGTTCCAGGTCATTGTGAGGGACGGGGAAGAGGAAACTGTAGCACTCTTTATAAATCAACAAAGGAATTTTATTATTTTTTGGAGAGGCCTTGTGGTGGTCTCTAGAGCTGAGGTGCCTCCCGTTTTCCCTTCCCATAACACCACCCATATATTGATCTGGCAGCTGGTTGGTGAAAATCCACCAAACTTTGCTGGTCAGGAGGAGATCCTCTGCGACAGGGCCCTTTCTGCAGGGTTTGATAGTTGAGATGATCACAGGCTGTGGTGAATTGCTCGATTACTGTGTGTGCCATTAGATCTATTTCTGCAGAAAGTACGCTGCAGTATTTTATATCAATTTTTTTTCTGGTTTGGGACGCCTTTTTATTTTATTTCTTTAAAGGGGGTAGAGGGCTACCTGTAAGAAACAGAGAAGTGTAACCAACAGTTTTATTATCCCCCCGGTGCTGGCCCCTTCTGTCTTTACAAATGCTCTGAAGCCACAACTCTGCATAAGAAAAATGGATTTGTCACTGAATTTTCATGCTTCATCCTCGCAGAAATGTAAATGTTGTCCTGGGCTTTAGTACTGTGCCTTCAAGCTTGGATTTAATGCCGATCATTATACTTTTAGAGCAGGTTACATAGAAAAATAGAGGCACGGAGCCGATCCAGAAGCCAGCAGGCTTGCTTTCGCTTCCATCTTGTTCTGGTGAGGATGCTGAATATTTATTAAGAAAATCCCCCAATCCCACTTTTAAAGGGGGGGGAAAAAAAAAGCCTGACCTGTGTATTTTAGAGAGGAACGGCTGTAAACAGCAGCTGTGGAGTTTAATTGTGTCGCTGACAGTCCAGCGTGGGGACGAGGGAGCTGTGCACGTGGAGGAGGGCACGCGAGCCGCACAGCACCTCACGCCCCGTCCGCGCTGCAGCGAGGTGGTTTGATGCTCCTCGGGGGAAGGAGCATCCAGCTTTTTCAGGAAATAAAAATATTGCTGGCGATAGCTGTTCCTGCTGAATGGCAGGTGGGTTCAGCTGGATATCGTGGGACTTGCAGCGACTTTCCTTCGCCGTGTGAGAAGCATGCTGCTGTTTGTATCCGAGTGTTTTGGAGACGGGTGTTAGCGATGGGAGTTGCCGTGCACCTTTTAGTTCCTTCTGTGTTCTGCTGCTGCCATGATGGGAGTCTCCAGATGGCTCCTTTTGCAGTTTCCCAAGCTATTTTTATTTCTGTGTTAGCACTATTCTTTTTTTTTTTTTTTTTTTTTTTTTAAGGAGGTTGCACTCATTTTGGGATGTATTTTGTGTTTCAGATGTTGGAAGTCGCAGAAGAGTTAATTTGCTGTTTTGATCAAAGCTGATTTGCCCCTGAAATTGAAACATTGCTGCTTTGGCCTGACATTTCCGAAACAGAGTTTCCCAGAAACTCCTTTTGAACACCTTTGCTTGGGAATTGGCCTTGTCATGCAAAAAAGATACTTGCCCCCCAAAACCCCATTTGAAGTCTGAGTGGTGATTTCCCACGCGGTGGATTCTGGCTTACAGACCTTCCCAACACTGACTGCTTGGTGGCAAGACAACGTAATGTGACATCTGCTGCACCAAGGGTGGTTGGTTTTGAATGCGATATCAAAAAAATTGTGTTATGTGCCTGGCTTCTACTGCCGTAACATGCTCAGCGCTGCTTGGTGGCACTGAATTTCGGGAGGGGAAGAGCAGAGGAGCGAGGACCATCCCCCTCTCCAGTGGCTCCTGTTGGGAGTTCAGCCCTGGGCAGCAGAGCTAGCTCAAGGCCTCTGCGATTGAGTCCCATTTACCAAGGCATTTTCTTTTCATCTTAGCCAAAGCGAGCAAAAAATCCAGTGGAATAGCAAGTAAATGCATTTTGATCTGTTCAGTCTCTCCTAAATTGTAGCTAGTGTCCTTTATTTTTGCTTTGCCTTGCTCGCAGCAACCTCATGTTTTAGAAATTGGTGTTTCTGGCAGATTTTCAAGCTATCTCTCAAAATAAACACCTTTCTCATGAGGTGAGGGTGAACCGAAGCCCCGTTTGCGTGGCGTCATTAACCCGACGGCACCAGAGACAAAGGTGGTGAAGATACATGCGTGGAGCTTTGTGGTGAGGCTTAATGGCGCGATCTTGAAGCAAATGCTGTACGACCTTCGGAGACTCAGCTGAACCCTGGCCACGGGCCTCTGTGCATTTAGCTGTGGATTTCTGGGGTTATTTTCAACACCCAAATGAGTTTAAACCGCGGTGCTGACAGCCTGAGCCGAAGGAGGAGTGACAGAGGCACTAAATCATCCCCGTCTCTGGGGAGCCTGGCTCGTCCCGGGTGGGTCGTTGACTTCATCGCCAAGATAACATAAGAGAATTTCATACTGCATGGGGGCTGTCTGGCGGAAAAGGGTTTGAGAAGCCTTAATACCTGCCTTGTAGCAACTACGGAGTGGACGCATGCCGTAGCTGGTGTATTATTATTACTCAGAAAGATCAGGAAGATGGTGTGGCGGGAGCTGCCACACGAGCACTGCTGCCTCAGGGGGCACACACAGCTCGCCTGTGTCAGCTTGCCCTGTGTCTCACTATGAGAGGGTACCATCGCCTGGGGGCTGTGCACAGGGTTGGCTGCCATCTGGGAATCTCCATAGTCAGGCACCATGGGGCTCTTCAAGGGCTGATGCTCTCCTGCACCCTCAGTTGAGCTGTGGCGCTGGCAAGGGCACTTCACGCCTAGTGCCGGGCTTTCCCTGTCTTTGCTGCTTTGGAGTTTGCAGGACTCGTCGATAAACAGGGAGTGCTTTTGGTCATGGCAGGAGGGTTTGCCGTAGGATGGTACCTTGATGGCTCTGCTTTGTCGGGGGGTCAGCCCATAATGCTCCCTCCTCAAGCCGATTCACTGTTTCTTCTGGCAGCTGGGTTGGTTTTGTCTCCCAGACACGCTCACGGGGTGCCCTGGCCCCATGCCTTGAAGTCCTGGATCTCCTCCTCTCGGAGGGGACGAGGCCACAGTGGGCGTAGTTCCTTCATGGAGAAGGCGGCAGAGCAGTTGTCCCCATCTCTGTTCTCCAGATCCCAGGTGGGAACCCTCTCTGGTGTGGTTTAGGAACCGAGCTTGTGGCCCTTGCTACTCGGCGGTACAGCCATTGCCCTGACAGCGAGACAGCCCCGCTGCCCTGCCTATTCCTGCATCACATCCAAGTGGTGCTGGGCAGTTCTGGGAGCCTTTCTGGACGCCCTAATGCACTCACTTTGTGATGTTTTTCCAAAATATCCCTCTCTTCCTCTGCTTTCCATCCTGCTAATGCAGTTGTTAGCCAGGTCTAGCCTAAGCTAAGTGCTGCAGGAGGGAAACCCTTTGGTATCGTTGTACTTTGTGTAATGCAACTCCGCAAACATCCTTGAATCTGGAACTGGACAGGTACGTTTCATTGCAGTGCTCCGTTTCGGTCCAGGGCCGCTGCTGAGGAAGCGGCAGGAGGCAACGTTACGCAATTACGAAGGCATTTTGCTCTGACATGCGATTCTGTAGCCAAAAATGAGGGAAGAGTCTCGGAAAGCTGGGTGAAGGCCTTCAGGTTAAAAAAAACAAACCCAAACTGCTTCGTGACTTGACTTAGTGGGGCGGGCGACACTTAAAATAGCAAACACTTATCTTTGTTTCCTTCTGAAATGTGGCCTGTATCCTTGGGAGGCTTCTTACCAGCCTTTGGATCATGCCGTGCGTATTCAAAACCCTTTTACTTTCAGCGAAGGACTGTAACGTGCAGCCTGGTTGGGCTGTTTTTCCCTGTGTGTGATGCAGGATTGCGCTCCTCGCTCGGTCTCTGCTGTATTTGGGGCCTCTCCTGATGTACAGGGGCAGGTGGGAGAGGGCCGTGGCCTCGCGGGAGCAGCTCGGTGCGAGGGCACGGCCCGACTGCGCTGCCGAAGGGTCCCCTCCGGCCCCGTGCTGTGCGCGCAGCGGTAACAACTGCGCTGCCGTACGTACCCGCGCAGCACACGCGCTCCTTTGAGCGCCATCGCTAACCGTCACGGGAGCCGTGCTGTAATTAAGTTTCCAATTAGGAGTGAGCCCTTCCCGTCAGCTCCCTCTCTGCCAAGCGTATTCTCTGTTGCTGTCTCTTTTTCTAGTAGAAAGCTTTTGCTACAAGTGGTACTTGTGTAACTTGGCAAAGGATGCTTTGAGGGGCTGACCGCATTGTTCATTGAATTACTGTCTGGCTGGAAAGCCAAGGGCTGCAATCTTCTCTGCATTATTATTCTTGGGATTCAGCCTCTTAGAAATGCAAAGTGGGACAGTTTGCTGCTGGAAACATTTCCCAACAGTTCAGGCCTGGCAAGAGATGGAGGGATCTCTTGGGCTTCAGTAACCTTCACGTTTTTGCGTGCTTTGACATGCATTTTGAGCAAGTCCTTTTATTTATTTCAATAGTTCTGTCAAACAATCCTCCTCCCCTGTGTTAACTGTGGCTTCGCTGCCCTAGAATAACCCAGCAGGGCTAGGAATATTTGCCACAGGAATCTTGTAAATGGCTTACACATAATTACGTTTTTATTCCAAGGCAATGGAGATATAACTCTTCAAAATGGATAAAAATCTTGAAATGAACATCTGGACATACAAATTAAATTGCTCTCAGTGTAAGGACAGTGCAGCGCTTTATTCTCCCTGGCAGGCTGCAGCGCACTTGCAGACTTGACACTAATCCACAGGATCACAGCCATCTTGTAAACTTAATGTCTCTAAATGTTTTCATGTATTTTTATTGCAAATCTATCCTTCCAGGACATTAGAGATCCGGCTGAGCCCTGGTGAGGCGCACACACCCTCTCTGCATTGACTGAGGGCTTTATAGACTTGGATCGAGAGAGCGTGGGGTCTCAAGAGCAAATCATTCTTCCAACAACAAACCCTCACCTGCCTGGCACAACCTGTGGCCCTCGCCATCAATTAAATTTAGATTACTTTATTGATTATTTTTCCTCTCCCCCCCACATATTCTCAAACGCAAACAGAAATTTGAGATATTTCTTATCTTCCTATTGACAAGAGCAACAAAAATTCGGGTTACACAACTCCCTATTTCCCAAAGGTCATTTCCAAATTGTCCGTAGATGCTTTGCCTGTCTGCTGCTTGCACACTGAGATGCTTGCAGCTTGTCGTGGTTTAAATCTTAATTACTTCATGGGAGTGCATCCTTTTGAAAGGCTCTACTTGGACTTTCTCTAGGCTATTCTTTTTCTTCTGAAAGGAATTAAAATACTCAGAAACATGATTAAGCACTTCTACTCATTTATGTTAGAACTTTTGGAAGAGTATTTAAAGAAAGCAAAGTAAAAGTATGAAATACTACTATTAGAGGGAGGCAGAATATCTCATATTTATGTTGTATTTATTTAGGTGTGCCAGTAATTCCAGATTAAAATACTAAAATGTCTAAACAAACTTCCCAGAAGAGAGCTGGCACATTGCAAGCAGGATACAAGGCAATTGGGAATGACGCAGCTTTTGTGGTGGGACTAGCAGCAAATCCTGGATCCACTCTTTGCTGCCAAGCGGGATGGATGTGCACCGACTGCGTTCGTTCTCCTCCCGTAGTGCTGGTGCCTGTCCTTCCATCAGAGGTCAGACCCCCCCGCGTTGCGGGGTGCGGTGGCAGCAGTGCCATCAGTGAAGCTGTGCCACTTGATGCAAACGCTGGTCCTTTGTGCGTGTCCTTGAACGCTGCGAGATCTGGTGCAGTTCCTCTGGTTTTTCACTCAGGCTGGGTGAGCTTGAACTGGCTGAACAAATAACTCTGAATGTAGATGCAGAAAGCTGATCATTTTGGGCACTTTTTATTTGAAAGGAAAAAGACCAGGGCACCAGTAAATATAAAACACATCACTCTAGCAAGGCAGTAACGTCAGCACTTCAGTCAAGTTTCCAGGGAGAGATTTATGACTAGGGAGATGATGCCTGTGTAAAACCTGTTTGGCTGTGATTTTCGAAGCCTGCAGCACAGAGGAATTGCTCGAGCGGGTGATCGTGCGTGCTGAATGACGAGGAACTTGTCGGAAGGTGAGGGTGGAGAGAGGGGAGGGCAGCATGTCCAGCAGGCTCTGCCGAGGGATTTGAGGTTGCATTGGCTCTAGAAAACCCGTGGGGTGGTGGATGCCCATGGCTAAAGGTGACAAAGACGTGTGTCAGACAGAGGAGGTGGGCACGGTGCCTGTCAGAATCACAGGTATGCCTTGTCCATGTTAAACACTCTCACAAAAGCAAAGAACAAAACCCATATATCCTGTGGATAGGTTCCATAGTTATGTTTTATATAAACAGACACATAAAAATAAATAAAAGGATTTGCTCTCCCATGCTGTGCTTTTCACATCCAGCCTCCATCAGGATGAATGGTCATGAAGAAGACAACCTTCTCTACGAGGGGTGAAGGAGCGCTCGGATGAGCACAGGGACTACTCCAACCAGCAAAGAACATCCCGTGGGTGTTGGTGCTGTGCGGTGCTTTCTTACATTGGATTTTTGCAGAAAAGCACATGGTGACTGGTTCCCTCTTTAACAAGAAGGGACTGGTCGTTATTTCCATACCCTCAGTTGTATTGCAGTACCTTCGGTACAGCGAGGCGCGTACGTACACTCACAGGAGCAAGGAGCTGTCTCACTTTAAAACATGGAGGTGTCTCGCTTTAAAACACAATCTGCTGAATCCGCCGATATTTTCAGCGCTTGGGTGGAAACGTGGCTGTTTTAAATAAAAATTGGGCTTAATGTGGTTTTAAATTGAAGGCAAGTGCACTAGCTATGCAATTAACTGCAAATATTGAGTTCGAGAAAGGGCAACGTGAGTACTTCCAAAATAATCAGAAGGGTTTTTAAATGGATGGCTAATGGAGAGCAGGCGCTGCAGCGGGAGCTGCCTGCGCTCCCTAACAAAGCTTTCTTTACCCGGGCTCTGCGTAAGCTGCTTTTCGGCGCGGACATGAGAGCCGGAGTCTGGCAGGCTGTCTCGTCATGTGTCTTGTCCTGTAGAGCCACTTGATTGGATTTCATCTGCTTACCCTTGTGCCATCATCAGGGCAGCGCTTAAAAGCAGCTCTTGTATGAAAACAAACGCAACGGATTATGCAGCCTCAGTCTCTTGGTGGAAGAGAGGAGGGGAGGGTTGGGGAAGGGAGGAAGCCTCCTTTCCTGACCTTTAACTCAGCAGTAAACATAAATCTCCTCTAATGCTCTGCATTGTCTGAAAATAAGTCACGGAAAGGTTATGCTCTTACAAGGAGAATGTTTGTTGCCACCGAAGTTCTGTCCAAAATTAAAAATAAAGACCCGAAAAGATCACCGTTAGTTTGCTTTAAATAATGTAGCTATCCACTCAGAAAATTGCCTCCTGGAAGTGGCTCTTTTTCCTCTTGTCGGCGGTGTTAAGTCGTTCATTCCCTTTCTCTTTTCAGGGTCGCTTGCATTGAAGCTCGGGGAAGTCTGTTAGGTTTCCTGGCTTTTCACGGCATGGCGTGCATTGCGATTCTTTGCAGAGCCCTCCTTCCCTGGAGATGGGTTGCTCTGAAGGTTGCTGTGCTCGGCTCCACGTTAGAGTGGAGATGTTTTGAACAAGACGAGGCTCTCTAGGAGTTCAGGCTACCTTGTTCTGATGCAGAGGTCTTACTGAGTTCAGGGAACCGTAACATCATTTTAGCTGAAAAGGCATAATCTGATTTTTTTTTTTTTTTTTTTTTTTCCCCCCCCCCCGCTTCCCTCTTCTTTAGATTTCTAGTCAGTTGGGGTCAAAATCTTGCAGTGGGAGTTGAGGACCTCAACATTTGTGGAAAGACCAGCAGACCCTTTTTCTGAATTTGTTGACCCTACCAACACCTATGCAATTTGTCTTCAGAGATCAGACAATTTTTGCAAGGCTGTGCAAAGAGAGAGCTGTAGAACCAGAAATATATGTTGCTGTCACTTGTCCCATTATGCTTCCTATACTGGTGTCTGCCTTTTGTTCCCATCTGAATTGCAGCCAGATATGGACTAAACGGATGATGCAGAGCCAGGGTGAAAGGAGAGGCTTGTGTTTGGGGTCTCCAGTCTCTCCTTCTGGCCCACTGAAATTCATATGATCTTTCCAAAGGGGATGAGGTTGGTTTCTTTGGGTTGAGTTAGTGCTGAAGAATGACGATTGTGTTGGTGTATCTGATATGGCTCACCTGGAGTGGTTTCAGGCCTGACCTCTCTCTGATTTGTCCTCCAGCTTGTAAAACTTCGACGAACGTTTCCATTCCCATGGTGCCTCCCCTGCCCCGATGTTGAAGGGGAGTTCACAAACCCTGCAATACAACCTCCCAGGCAGACGTTAAGGGTGGTGGGTGCAGCAGCAGTAGTAACCTGGCTGATGTCGGTGGTGCTATGTGGTACGTAATTTCCAGGTTAAACTAAGCATTGCTACTGGTATCAGTGAGGAAGAAGCTGCAATACAGTCTGGAGATCGGTGAACAGAGTGAAATGCTGGGTCAGGCTGGGTGTGATTGATACCAAGCAGCATGACCGTTCTACTCCTTCGTAGCAGTGCTGGGGTTATTGGAGAGAGAAATCACGTCCTTTCGTAGAGAAGCATCCATGATGCTGGTTGGATGGAATCCAGATAAAGGAAACTACCACATAAATTGACGATCATGAAGTGATAGCAGGAACCGGGGAAGAGTTCAAGCTAGAGCTGCAGGAAGCAAATGAAGTCATTTTGGCGTGCTCATACAGGCAAGTGGGGTAGAAATGCATTTGTGTTCAACGGGTACCTGAATGGTAATGAGAGTGGGTGGTGGCTTTTGACTGATGGTGTAAGGTCCACGAAGGATGGAGCACAGACGTTCAGGAATCGACTGCATCCGGAGGGTGCGTCGGTAGCGTTCATTCAGCATGTGCCATCCTTGAGCAGAATTCCTGGGGGGAGAAAGCAGTGTAAATTAAAAAGAGAACTGATGATTGCAGAGAAGAAGAGAGGTGATGGATTGAGAAGTTGCTGTAGGAGAAGGAGGAGCTAGCTAGATGAGATACAAATATGAAATGTAAATGAAGCTTGGAGGTGATGAAGTGAACTTTTCTGCAGTCATTTCTTACGCTAGACGTGGAAGGGTGCGCTGATTGGGGAGGAGGAAAAGCAGCACAATGCCCAAGTTAGCAGTGTTTACCTGTTGGTCGTGAAGGCAGAAAATGGGAGCAGCCCATTAGGTGAGGGGCTTAATTGAATGGATTTCTTCAAGTGCAGACCTCGGCCACAGGACTGTATGTCAGGCAAAGGGAATCTGCATTCCAGCACCCTGCGAAGAAATTAGTAATTCCTTGTGACGCGTCATGGCAAAATGAGTTTGCAAGGCGTAGCGTGGAGGTGGGGCAAGAGGAAATGAATGAGCTGGCTTTAATTCTGGATAATTTGTTTGGTGTGTGGCTGAGAATTAGACGCATAAGGAGTCAAAGTTAATGGATGAGGGGTGTATTAAAAAAGACAGGGTAATGTTACCAGGAGAAGAACAAAATTGTTCTCACCAGGCAACATACTCATGCAGAAGAGAGGACTGCCATCTGTTTTTATTACAAAACAGAGGTTAGCCTTTTTTTTCTTTATCTTCCTCCCTTAATCTGTCCCTGCAATTTGCAAGGTAGGTGTTAAGATTGTGAGGTGTTTTCACAATAAACACATTTCTCCGAAAAATTGCAGTTTTGCAAAGAAGAAAAACTCAAATGCTAATGTCATGATGACTCCCTGCATGTGAACACGTGTTGCTCTTGCACTTCTTGTGCGTTCGGGATCAAAAGAGCAGATCTGCTTGCGGGCTGAGGGCTAGGATGACATTAATCTCACCTTTACAGACTGCCACAAAGTGTCCTTTGGCAAATAAGCACTTGGAAATTTGCTCAGGAGAGCAAATAAATTCTCAAACAGGAGAATTTATTTATAACCTTGAGGCAGTGAGTTAGATTCTAGATATCTTCAGTGCTTCTGAAGCCACCTCGTTCCTTGCACACGGGAAGTATCCTGAATGATCATAGAATCGCAGAACGGTTTGGGTTGGAAGGGACTCTCAAAGCCCACCCAGTCCAACCCCCCTGCCAGGAGCAGGGACATCTCCAACCAGATCAGGTTGCTCACAGCCCCGTCCAACCTGGCCTGGAATGTTTCCAGGGATGGGGCATCCACCACCTCTCTGGGCAACCTGGGACAGTGCTCCACCACCCTCAGTGTAAAAAACTGTTTCCTAATATCTAATCTGAATCTGCCTCCCTCTGTTTTGAAACCATTGCCCCTTCTCCTGTCACAACAGGCCCTACTGAACAGTCTCTCCCAGGACCTTTCCCTCTGAAGGACCAGGGTTAAGGCTTGGCTCTTGCAGGCTGTTGATAGTTCTGCTTCTGTGGGGCACAATCCAGATCCCAAGGAAAGCTCCTATTAATCCATTCTGCATGTGAGGGAAGTGCCAAGGAATACGTTACAGCTGTGGCTCCACTTCAAATCCT